>CM032448.1:94856670-95274170 GCA_019049505.1 Pachyrhynchus sulphureomaculatus
TTAAGTTTTGTATTATATAAAATAAAAATCTGATTTATATAAATGAAGTTTGTTAAAAAAAATTCTAAACACGCTAGATACCTCCCTTTAATTGACGTAAAAAATTTCCTCTCAAAACCTTCATGCTACCCTACCTTCATATACAAGGTCTCCCATAAAAACTATTTGTAGTTTCAAAGAGAAAATGAAAAGAAACTTTTATTTCAAATCAGACTTGAAGAATTTTTTAGTGTTCCGTACAGAACACTTGTAAGATCACTTCGGTGTCTGTTCGTCTGTCCGTTCGTCTGTCTGTCTGTCACACCAGATTTTTTATGAAACTATTTGACATAGAAATTTGGCACTAATATAGGAAATGATGGCGTCATCAGAGCCATGTAATTTTCAAAATTAAATTTTGATTTAAGGGTTAGTTTTGGGGGGTGAAATCGGAAGTGATTTTTTTTTTTTTTACTAGGTCATAGAATGGGTTGTCAAATGAAAGCTTGTAAAAACACGAGTTCAAAAATATATATAATGTAATACTTGCGCACACTTTTCTTTGTATTATTTTAAAAAAATCTCAACAAATCGCTGTCCCCCCATTTTATCTCGAAAAGTAATGACCATAAAATTTTGAAAAAATTCTAGAATGTTTCTCCACGGGGTGTAAATTGAACGAACTAGTTTTGAAATGTCCCCACAAACAATGTATAGGCATCAAAACAAGGCTACGTAGAGACCAAATTATATAATCTCTTTTGGCAATCAATTTATCCGGGAAAATTTTCCGAATGACTTGCCGAGATGTACTTACAGTGTGCGTCGTTTCATCTTGCTGAAATCAGCTTCTCTCTTGCGAATTGATAATCGACACACTCCCCGTTTGTAACGTTCTGTGATGCCCTTATTTTTTTTATTTAGCTAAATACTCGCGCTGTATTTACGCCGTGTAAATGATAGTGAACGTGGGAGTTTAAAACCAGTCACCTAACTATTTTTTTTAATTAAAATTCGTGCACATAAAAGGCAAGCTTCGTTCTAGTAAAACACTCCGTAGCCACTAAATTTCTAGGGACCGAAGTTACACTCTGTGCCTTTACCTTGCCCTGTCTTCTGCCCATCGTGTTCGCGGCAAAATTCAGTCAAATTTCAATTGATTTATGGGACATCCTGTATAAAGTGTCGTTTTTCAAAAATTTTTCTTTTTTTTTATTCGAAAATAATACACCCTATTGAAATAAGAATACCTATTTTTTTTAGAAATATTGAACATTTCAAAAATTTCCGGTTTCAAACGAAATATATTCTTAAAAAATTTTGGGCAATATATATATATATATATATACAGTAATACCCCCGCTTAGCGCGACCCCGTTACGCGCGGTTTCACTATAACGCGAATTTCAAATTTCGCGCTCATGTAGTCATTAACTTCTCTATGGTCGCGGGGGGATCCCGCTTTCTCTGAATATTCTCTTTGAAGAATTGGGAATTCCCTGTCCTTCGACTTTGTTTCTATGGGGATTTCCTCGTTCGTTTCGTGTGTTCATTTGTTCCGTAATGTTAGTTCGGTCGGCTGGCAGTTTTGTTTTAATATTTATTGGAGATACATACATACATAATTTAACCCTACGTTAAAAATGCCGCCTGTAAAGAAAAAAGAGCGTAAAAAGCGTCACTTTGGAATTGAAGATGAAAGTGTTAAGAAGAATGGAAAATGGAGGCAAAGCAACAATTGTTGGGAGAGATTTTGGACTCTCAGAATCGACTGTGAGAACGATTTATAAAAATCGGGAAAAAATTAAAATCTCCAGCGAAGGTTCAACACCTATAAGTGCAACAAAACTTTCTCGTTCGAGATCATCTATCTTAGAAAGAATGGAGAAATTACTGTCAGTCTGGATCGAAGATTTGAATAAGAAGAACACACCACTAAGTCAAGATCTCATATGCACAAAAGCAAAATCTTTGTATGAGATGCTGAAAACAAAAGAAGGAGAAGGGAGTGCCACTCCGACTTTTGCTGCCAGCAGAGGCTGGTTCCATCGGTTCAAGCAGCGTTCTAATCTTCACAATATCCACATAACAGGCGAGGCGGCCAGCGCGGACATTCAAGCTGCAGCTGAGTTTCCAGACAAGTTTCAAGACTTCGTTAGACGAGAGAAAATTCCTGCTTGTCTCATCTTCAATGTTGATGAGACCGCACTTTACTGGAAAAAAAATGCCATCTCGAACATTCATTTCTAAGGAAGAACGTCAAGCCAGTGGTTTCAAAGCTGCGAAAGATCGACTAACACTTCTGCTGGGTGGTAATGCCACTGGTGATTTCAAACTGAAACCTTTACTAGTGTACCATTCAGAAACACCCCCGTGCAATGCGAGGCACAGACAAGACAAGTCTACCAGTTGTGTGGCGATCAAACAGAAAGGCGTGGGTTACACGGGAAATTTTTCAAGAATGGTATTCTAATAGTTTTTGCCCATCAGTCAAATCATACTGTGACAGAAATGGGCTTGAACCTAAAGTTATATTACTCTTAGACAATGCCCCAGGACATCCAACCTCACTTGATACGCCCAGAGACTTAAAAGTGTACGTAAAGTTCCTTCCACCAAACACTACGTCAATATTACAACCTATGGACCAGGGAGCAATAGCAAACTTCAAAGCTTATTACCATCGCCGCACTTTTAGCCAACTAATTCATGAAACTGACGGGGAAGGAAGACAGTCTATGCGAGAGTGGTGGAAGTCATACAACATTATGAAGTCTATTCACAACATAGAAGAGGCTTGGAAGGAAGTTAAAATGAGTTGTATGAATGGGGTGTGGCGTAATCTTTGGCCAGATGTAGTGGAAGCACCTAGAAGAATTGTCCAGATGCAGAGACAAGTGCTTGAAGACATTGCTGCAATGATTGAGGGGTCTGAACTTGAAGATGTCACGGTAGAAGATCTCGTAGAACTTGTAGCAACGCACGACGATCCTATTAGCAATGAAGATCTGATCGAGTTACAGAATAATCCTATCTACGATGAGGAAGAACAAGTAGAAGAGAAAGTTTTATCTTCAGGGGAAATACAAAATGCACTTTCAAAAATTTATTCAGGTTTGGACATATTGCAGAGTATAGACAATAATGATGACCGTGTCTTGACCGTGTGTCAAACAATTAAAAACAGTGTTGGGTGTTATGAACGTATTTTACAAGAACGTAAACAAAACGTTACCCAAAAGACAATAGATGTATTTTTCCGTAAAAAATAAGAGTATGTATTGCATAAAGTGTTCTTAGAATTAAAGTGATTGATTAAAATGATTTGTATTTTTTTGTATTTAAATTTTGACTATGTTTAATCATAAACCTCGATATACGCGAATTTCAGTTAACGCGATTTTTTTCGGAACGTATCCCTCGCGTAAAGCGGGGTATTACTGTATATATATATATATATATATATATATATATATATATATATATATATATATATATATATATATATATATATATATATATATATGTTCGAAAGGTATGGTCGTATGGTCAAAAATGAAGGATCTAGTAGATTGGACTAAATAAGGTCAGAAGTTCCTATAAAAATGTCTCCTATCTCCCCCCGCTAGAGAGCTACAGCCACCCAAATGGGGAGCCTGAAGATGGGTTTTCATTGAATATTTCAGAAACCGTTAAAGACAAAAACATGAAATTCAGTTTCTAAAGTACAGTTTATGTGCTGAAATGGAATTTTACCTTATAATCGTCGATAATTCAACTGGTGGACTTAACTTTTTTTACAATAGCTTTTATTGCATTTTTGCGTCGGATTAGGGAAGCTTGAGATCTTTGGCAAAAAAGGTACTCTTAGTTTAACACGATTAGACGCACCAATTTCGAGTTAAAATCGATAAAAAATTTCCATGTCAGAAAAAGAGCCTATTACCTGTATTCTGCCAGGTGCAATGATAATTAATCAAATGTCAACACATAAGTCAAATATGAAAGTTCAAAAAATCGCGGTCGATTTCAAATATATAATATATAATGCCTTTGTAACGCGCCTGCAAAAAGATTGTTTTTAATGTATTTTGCAGTGTAACAAAAGTATTTTATTCTTTGAGGGGCCCTAACCTCGAATTGCAGAGTTATTTCCACTTTATTACATATTATATTGTTATGCAACGAAATGTTAGAACTGACATCACCAATATTATCCTAAAAACTATATTTTACTTCGGGATCATAATTAAACCAATCTGATTATCTGCACATGTCCTTATCAAAAACAATGCCGATAAAGGTTGTTAAGTATTTGTTAATAACCACCGACAACATTAATTATAATTACTAAACATTTATTCAATCGATCAACAATATATTGTTTTACATATCATGTTAGTATTGAAATAAATTTAGAAATAATGATATTCTGAAAAAAAAAAACATTAATGATTTTTAAACATTCTCACAGAAATTTATTACACGCTTGATGACGTATCAGGATCAAAATTTTCTCCGACAGTTACAATAATTTTTTCTCCTGTTCCCAAGATTATTGTAAACTCCATTCATACATCTCTTCCGTGACCTTTTTCTACTTTTCAACCATTCCGTCTGTATTACTTTTTTTTATTAATATAATAATTTCTTCCCAGCAAAGATAAATCCATTGATCCATTGTCCACTTCGCTCTCACTGTCGTTTTCCGTTAGTACATTCCGGCAATGCAACATTCACCTTTCTGTCAAATCCAACTTCTTTTTCTGAGCTTTCTTTACTTCCAAAAAGTCCAAATCATCATCTTCCATAAGAAGTGAATATAGACATTTAATATCATTTACTTTACTTCCTTTTTTCCACCTGACTTCTTCGTTTTCTTTCCCTTTAAACTCATTTTTCGTTCTACTCATTTTCCAACCTTCTGTCGATTACCTTCAAGGTCCCTTCTTGAACTAAAAGGCTTCATATCTCTCATCACGAGCTATGTCGTCCATGACAGGTTTAAAAAAATCTCTGGAATGGTTTGCAATTGAAATTGCTGCGTTGTAGAGGTAGTTTTAAAAACGAAATTCACAAACACAAAACAGCTTTATTTATTTATATAGATGATCATCCAGATGGTGGTAAAAAAGGTTTTTTATTGGACTTAATTTACGACACGACTAAAATTGAAACAATTAAAAGTTCTGTTACATAACTATGGACGAGTCTTAGAAAAGACATACTTTCTTATTTTCTCTGCGATAACAAGTAATGCAAATTAACTAACAGTCCCTGTCAATAACATAAAAGAATGGTTATTCTCTCATTTCTAGGAAATGACAAGTCATTTACTTGAAAGGAATAGTACACTTGCTTATTTTATTATTCTATAGGTTAAAAAAAAACTAAAGTTTCTATATGACTGCCAGAAATAATAGTATGACAATTCTTTATAATTTCCCAATTATCAGCAGAATGTAATAAAAATCCCAACACATTAAGTTGTGAGAAATGACTTCAAAAGATTAAAAAAATATGCGCTAATAAGACACTGACGTCCTTAACTTTTTCCTAAAAAGCAGTGCTCTTTGCTGATCCACTTACAGACATAATATAAAATGTTTTCGTCGCTACATTCAGTATTGACGCTAGGTAAAGGATGTAAAATATCTCTCTCTCTCTCGCTATATATATATATATATATATATATATATATATATATATATATATATATATATATATATATATACATATGAGGGGTCAGAAGCAAAGTGAAAAAATTGTCAAAATTAAGTTATGTGCTTTCAGAGGTTTCTTTACCCAACATCTGACTCCCTGACTAGACTGGGGTGCCCTAACAATGATTTTGTTAAAAGGTTCAGGTGTTATTTGAATTTTTAAAGTTACATTAACTTTGAAGATGATTGTCTCAAAATTTAAGTAATGTCATCAGAAATAAGATTATTTCATGTTAGCATACATATGTATGATCTTTCAATTTTTGGTGAAGAGGCAAACAAGTCGTTAAGGCAACGAAAATAGCGGCACATTTAAAAAATAGAATATGTAGAAAAAATAATTTGAAAATTAAACAAAATCCCAATTGTAGAAGATAAGAATTAGACTTATACTGACATACACGTACACTGCGAAACAAATACTGAAAACGACAGAAGTAAAATAGTGCGCAGAAGAGACGGAAAGGCCCTCATCGATAAAGGGAGAAGTTACTACATTAGATATACATGCAGAATAGGCAGGCTGTTACGCAGTAAGATCGAATAGAACAAACACATAGAATGACAGAAGAAAGAATAGTCGGGACTACAAGAAAACAGGTCACCAGTAGGAGAGAGTAGCCTGAGTAGACTGCGAAAACGTTGAAGTAACAACCTTTCCAATATAAGTTAAGTAGGATTTTCACTAAATTTATGTGCTGGTATTGTTAACGGACTTGCACCGTTCGTTCGCACTTCTTCAAGAACAACTGTTTTTTTAATTATAAAATAAACAATGTGGAATCTCTGTTAGTGCGCCCCTCACTTCTTAAATTCACATTCGCAAATAAAGCAATTATTATGAGTTTTCTAACAAACGAGTATTCGAAAAGGAATCAAGCTACAAAAGTTGGGGTTTTTACCTCTACTGTTACATGAAAAAATGTTCATCGAAATTAATACAATGGTACGTTTGCCATAACCTCACTCAGTCGATCTTAGCTAGGAGAGTAGAGCTTGTGTGACAAAACGAACTAACTACGTTTTTAAGGTGGGTTTATACAATAGCCTTTTTGAGTACTTTTTATAGGCTATACCTGGTGAAGTGACTTTATTTAGTAAGTATTATAACCAGGTGAAAATAAAAGCCAGTATAAGCGTAAAGATAATAAGTTATTTCCCTCGCACTGCCGATTACTTGCTCGTTCTCTCCGGGTATCTTGTTGATTTTTAAAACTATGTAAGTCATGTATTGTTGATTTTATACCCAAGGATGTTTGTTTCAATTTTTTAAAATTTAAATGTTCATGTGTCGTGTAAAATAGATGAGATAAGAAAATTGTTGTACATTGTTTCGTCATGCATAAACTGTATGCTAAATTTACTATTCTAAATTTCTGTCAAAAATGGGAATTGTGTGCTCCGATACTGCATCCTTTACAATACGAGGGTGGATTGAAAAGTCTTGTAAAAAACAAGGTAAATAACATTTTTCTTGCAAAAACAAAAATTTATTTTTCAACATAATCTGTGCATAATACACATTTAAAGCACGGATAATGTCTTTCCCTAAGACAATATTTGAGCTTAGGAAACAAAAAAAAATCACTTGGGACCAAATCTAGGGAATACGGTGGATGGTAAAAAAACTATTTCGAAGCCCAGTTTCTACACTTTTGCCATTGTAAAGGCCGATGTGTGAGCAGACACATTCTCCTGATGAATCCGCACTTTTTTTTGCGCGTTAATCTTGATCACTACTACTTCAACTCACTACGTAAAGGGTCCCATAAAGTTGCATAATAAGAGCTAGTCACTGTTTTACCCTTTTCGGAATCATGATGATACCCGGTGGGTCCAAAAAACAGTTGTCATCACTTTTCCCGCCGATAAAACTGTTTTTTTTTTCGCTTTTTTAGATGCACTTTCACCTCCGCGAACCCACTGTCTTAACTGCCGTTTTGTCTCCGGGGTGTAATGGTGGATCCACGTTTCGTCCTCAGTCACAGAACAACGCCAGAACCGCGATCTCCATCACGCACTCATTTTTTCGAGCAGAATATTATGTATTGCCAAGAAATAACTGCGCTTTGCATCTGTTTGAAACGTTGAACACAACCGTTAAAAGAATCACGCTTACCAACAGTAATACCGCTTAACAAAATTCCCCGCTACTTCGTAGAAAATTTTCAGACTTAACAATCCACCCTCGTACCACACAACCATACATTTACATAAAGCGCTTTATCGTAACGATAATCAAAATTATAACTTTAATCTACACCAGTAAAACTCACTCACTGCTCTCGCTAGGAAAAATCCCGTTACGTATAGACCGGCCCGTCAGTCAAATTTAATTATTCTGAAGCGAAACTAGTTTTTTTTCCTCTTCTTTTTTTCCACTCTTCTTTTTTTTATGATGTTGCCTGCACTGGATCTGTGTGATGGTCTTTCAGTAGCATTCGGATGCTTTTGTGCCGACTAATTTTTAACGGGGCTTGCAAAAAAAGACTGATGCGGTGTTTTTTTTTCGGTTAGAGATTATTATACTTCGAATGTTATCAAATGTAATTGGGTTTTAAAAAAATTGACAAGATGCTGAGGAAATGGGGTTAATAGATCATTTAAGTAGAATTTATTAGTTGATCAAAACAGTATTTTAACTTATGTAATTGGGTTTTAAAAGAATTGACAAGATACCGCGGTGCGTTGATGGATTTGTTATAATAAGAAATGCGGTTAATAGATCATTTATGCTAATATGTGAAGTAGAGTATATTATCTGATGGTAACATAACTTAAACCTGCAGGGTTAATTACATAGTACTTTACAATTAGTGGAAAATAAGTATTATTTCGAAGGAAAACTAGGTTTCTCACCTCTTTACTCTCATATTGTGTCCCACTCTTTTCTTATAAATCTACTACTCAATTGAAAAATATCCAACGAAAGTTTGTTAAATTTCTTGCATTTAAGAGGGAGAGGGCATATCCTCCTAAAAGTTTGGAACAGAGAATTCTTTTGCACAGATTTCAAATAACGTCTTTATTCAATCGCAGAAATTATATATTAGTTCAATTTTTATTTAAAGTATGTAGATCCCTTATAGAT
Source organism: Pachyrhynchus sulphureomaculatus (assembly GCA_019049505.1). Taxonomy (NCBI): domain Eukaryota; kingdom Metazoa; phylum Arthropoda; class Insecta; order Coleoptera; family Curculionidae; genus Pachyrhynchus; species Pachyrhynchus sulphureomaculatus. Next base: position 94,865,464 of record CM032448.1, read on the forward strand.
TGCTATGAGATATTATAACAAATAAACTTTAATATTCCTTCCCGAACTAACAGATTATGCTGCAATGTTCTACTTGCCTACACCCTCTACTTTCTATTTCTTAATTCAAACACCATTATATCAGTCTATGGATATATTTAATGAAACCTGCAGTGACGATGATGTGCGGTCTGTCTTCATCTCACTTTACCCACGCCATAAGAGGCAGATTGTTGCAGAATCTATAAATACGTTTGTTCTACATAGTTATGTATTTAATTTTATTTTGTTATGTCGTTGTTTTGTTCATTGTGTCATATTCTCTTATAAATGGATGTATTCTGTTAGACAATAAAGATTATTATACAAAAACGGGCCAAAGCCAAGTCAGCACAAACAGTATTACTTGTGTATTAAGGAATGACCTGACAATGTTACATGTTTTCAAAATCACTAACTTCTGAATGTTTCTGTGTGTTTGTGGTGAGTCCTAATTGTACTAAGTGAGGTGTGAATGTTTTTGGTGTAAGGCCTGTGGCTGATATAATGAGAACAATGATGACTTTTTCTTGTTTCCATAGCCTTTTTGTTTCTATTGCAAGGTCTGTGTATCTGGAGATTTTTTCTGTGTATTTCGTTTTGATGTTTATGTTGTTGGGGACAACTATGTCAATTAGATAGGTGACTTTTCCTTTTTTGCACTGAAAAGTAATATCGAGTCTATTGGCGGAGACTGTTTTATCTGTATGGATACTGATATCCTAGTAGAGCTTGCAATCTTTATTTTCAAGTATGGATGTTGGTGTGTATTTATAGTAGGGATCTATGTTTTCTGTGAGTTTGTATGTTGTGGCTTGGGTAACTACTTTTGCTGCTTAGTCATGTCTGGCTATGTAATCCGTTCCGGCTAATATTTTACATCCGCTTGTTATGTGTACGTTCGTTTTTTTCTGCATCTGTCTTCTGTAATAGTTGGGTCTTTGATGATAGGCTTTTGGCAGTTTTTGGTTAATATGACTTTATTCTGGATGGCAAGTAAGAAGCCTTCTGTTTCAGGGAATAGCTGCCCATCTTGTAACCAGGTGTATGACTGATTTTTTATTTACGTGGTCTTGTTCTATGTGGTATCTGTATTTTCCGTGGTGTGTTTATTCTGACCACGTTTTCATCTTTTCCTGTTGTAATTGTGACTGTGTGTGTATGCTGGGTGGTCTGCCCGGGCTAAGTCAAGAGATGTGTAGTTTTTGTCTGCTTTCACAGTTGCTGTGTGAGGGCTGGTAGCAAGTCGTCGACATTTTTCGTCTCATTAAAACGATTCTTCACAAACGATACCGACTTTTTAAGATATTTAGCGGCCGCGGAATGTGTCATTTTGGGCCTCTTTGGATGGGAAAAAAAAGACTAACTCGAACCGACGAGCAAACAAGTGACCCATTTTGGATTTTACGTGAATTCGACGAAAGTTCGGAATCGACTGATACTTTTACTAAAATGCGACGTAGACAAAGGTATTGATTTTTTCTTGAATAGCTAGAATTGCATTTACGAAAAAATGTATTATCGCGGACACGTTCTTGACAGACTGTTTATAGTAGTGAAAGTCAAAGATGAGCACTTAAACATCGCTGATGTGTTTAGAAATAATTTCCTAATGTCCTCGTGTCTGTAGAGTAAAGTTTACCGTTTATTTCCGCACAACTTTTCACCATATCAATTTTTTAAAAAGCCAAAATATTAATAATATTAAAAACTCTTTATTTGAAGGTTATTTACCACGGAAATAAGTAAAATACTTTTCTCGGTTTTCAATAAAATGTATTGTACTGCGTTTCCAATAAGAATATGGACTTCTTGTTCACATAAGTGATATTATATAGACTTAATAGATATTTCATGAAGAGTAAATTTTCTGGCATTTTCATTTTGAAATTATGGCTTTTCAAGTTAATGTTAAATACGTTTTAAAAATTACGTAAACTGTTACCAGGAATATTAAAATCTGATGTGAGCCACAGCGGCACACACGGCAAGACTTTAAAGTTGTATGTACATTGCATTTATTAGATAATATCAATGGTGAAATAACAGTCAGTATGGAGTCACTTCATCAGATTATATCTGGTGAATCCCCATTCCAACTAAAATAAAATACCAAAGGTCTGACTGATTGTTTATACTCCTATGTAAATTTACAGCGAAAGATTTACATTATTTTATCGAGAAAAAAATTGACAGTTATATTAGAAAAACTGCAGAATTTACATAAAATAACACTGTTTTGATATTGAAATCGTCAGATAATACAGTTAGGTATGGGAAAATAAAAAAGGTGAATAACTTCACCTTTTTGTTCAAACATCTGATCGAAAACCTCAGGGGCCGAAAGTTCTCCACAGATGATGAGTTGAAAGCCGCTGTAACATTGTTTTTTGAGGTGCAGACAAAATACTTTTTGCTATTAGATGTAACAACACAACTCGAAAAAACGCTGTACTATCTAATCTAGTTATGTAGAATATATGTATGCATATATATATATATATATATATATATATATATATATATATATATATATATATATATATATATATCCGATTTAGGTGCCTTTTTTTAAATTCATACATATATTCTTTGGGCAGGTTATATAATAATAATGATAATCTATATCTATAATATATATAAAATGCAACGTTTCTCTGTCTGTCTGTCTGTCTGTCTGTCCGTTAGTGCTCTTATCCCTCGAGAACCCCTTAGCCGATTTACGTGATTTTTTAAATTCATACATATGTTCTCTGACCAGGTTATAGATATACATTTTATTACATCTATAATATATATAAAACGCAACGTATTTCTGTTTCTCTGTCTGTCTGTCTATCTGTCTGTTCGTTAGTGGGCTTATCACTGGAGAACCACTCATCCGATTTTCTACTTTTTTTTTTAAAACATACATATGTTCTTCCTCCAGGTTATAGGCTATATTTTATTACGATAGGTAGCATAAGAAATGAGCAGTGACGATAATAGTGAATGAAGTCGGAAAAAAGTTTGTCGCTAGCGCGTTCCCTTGCAATGCACAGCCTATACCATTATATATGGAACAATATTATGTAGCAGAGAATATCTATAATCTATAATATATATCAGAGCAATGTTTCTCTGTCTGTCTGTCTGTCCATTACTGCGTTTATCAGGCGAGAACCATTTATCCGATTTACGTGTCTTTTTTTAAATTCATACATATATTCTTTGGCCAGGTTATATAATAATAATAATAATCTATATCTATAATATATATAAAATGCAACGTCTCTCCGTCTGTCTGTTCGTCCGTTAGTGCGCTTATGACTGGAGAACCTCTTATCCGATTTACGTGCTTTTTTTTTTTTTAAATATGCATATGTTCTCTGGCCAGGGTATAGACTATATTTTATTACGTTAGGTAACATGAGTAATAAGCAGTGACGTTAATAGTGAATCAAATCGGAAAAAAGTTTGCCGCTAGCGCGTTCTCTTGCAATACACCGCCTAAACCACTAAATATGGAACAATATCATGTAGCAAAGAATATCTATAATATATATAAAATGCAACGTCTCTCTGTATGTTTGTCCGCTTATCACTAGAGAACCACTTATCCGATTTACGTGCTTTTTTTTTAAACATACGTATGTTCTCTGGCCAGGTTACAGGATATATTTTATTACGTTAGGTGACATAAGGAATAAGCAGCGACGATGATAGTGAATCAAGTCGGAGAAAAGTTTGCCGCTAGCGCGTTCTCTTGCAATACACTGCCTAAAGCATTAAATATGGAACAATATCATGTAGCAAAGAATATAATATATATAAAATGCAACGTCTCTCTGTCTGTCTGTCTGTCCGTTGGTGCGCTTATCACTCGACAACCACTTATCCGATTTACGTGTTTTTATAAATTTATACATATGTTCTATATAATTCGATATAGGCCTAGATAATGGGAGATAAGGTGAGATAATGGGAGATAAGGAGAAATAATGAGAGATAAGTCGAGATAAGCCTCGATAATGGGTGATAAGGTGAGTTATGGGAGATAAGTAAAAATAATGGGAGATAAGGAGAAATAATGGGAGATAAACAGAGATAAGTTTAGATAATGGGAGTTATGGTGGGATAATGGGAGATAAGGAGAAATAATGGGAGATAATGAGAAATATTGCGAGATAAGTCGATATAAGCCTAGATAATGGGAGATAAGGAGAAATACTGGGAGATAAGGAGAAATAAGGGGAGATGAACAGAGATAAGCCTAGATAATGGAAATTATGTAGAGATAATGGGAGATAGGGAGAAATATTGGGAGATAAGGGGAAATAACGGGAGATATTTTATTACGTTGGGTAACATAAGGAATAAGCAGTGACGATAGTAGTGACTCAAGTCCACGCGAGCGGAGCCGCGGGCCCGGCTAGTGTATATATATATATATATATATATATATATATATATATATATATATATATATACATACATACATACATATATATATATATATATATATATATATATATATATATATATATATATATATATATATATATATATATATATATATATATATATATATATTTATATATGACAAAATAGATGCTTGTACTGTCGGTGTCTTATTTAAAGTCTATCCGAACAAAGCGGTCAGATCTCAACTGATACCGAATTGCAGAAGCGCACCTTCTCAAGCTTCCCGCTTGAAGGCATAGATAGCGTATTGGTGAAGCAACCAAGGCGAATCGAAAATCTGCACTTGGTAGTTCCCAAAAGTGTTCTCTGTATTTGCTAGATCATCTCCAAATAGTATTATGTTCTAGGTGAATTTCCACCATTTCCTTAAAGATTCTTTTGTTGAAACTTCTTTCCTTACATATAATTTTAGAACTTCCTCATTTGTCAGCAGGTCAGTCCAAGGTATCCTAGGCATCCTACGATAAATCCACATCTCGAAAGCTATTAAGCGTGCTTATATTTATGGTCCAGCATTACACTTCTTACAGCAATCTCGGACAAATGTATCTCCTGACCATTATCTGTCTCCATTTGAGATTCAGGTTATCATTGCATAAGAGACTGGTCATTTTTCTAACATCGGCTAGGGGCCATTTTGTTTCTAAATCAGGATCTAAGTTCTCCGTGACCATATTCCTAAGATACTTAAATTGGTGTATTCATTCTATGATTATTAATGTCATGTTGAATGGTAATTACGCTTATTCGTATCGGTCTCGCCTAAATACCATGAACCTAGTTTTGCTAACATTGATGTTAGTGCCTAGGTCCTGTTCGGCTCCACTAATTTTATTTAGCAGTTGTAGTTCAGCCATATTATCGCACATAATGAGCGTATCATCTGCGTATCTTATTGTGTTTAGAAGTTTTTCATTAATCCTAATAGCCAATGCTACGTCCTCTAAGGCCTCCACAAAATGTTGAGAGGGGAGAGAATGTAGCTCTGCCGAATTCCATGTTATTTCAGCTGTCGAACAGATTTTCAATAATGCCTACATCCTTACCACTCAACTGCTTTGCTTTAAGTTTGTGGTGTGCATTACTTTTCTTGTTTAATTCTCATTTATTCCTGTGAAGCCCGCTGAACCATCAACATCCTAGTCAAAGTCGAATATTCATGGCTCCAAGCTTATGCTGTGTATCTGGTGGGATCAACTGAGCGTAGTGTATTATGAGCTGCTCCAACCCAAACAAAACAATTACTGGGGAACGTTGTCGACAACAACTGAATTGAGATATAATAATTTCCAATCTTTATCCAGTTTTTAAGAAAGTCAGTTCATTAACTGGAGGGAAGAATGGAGAAAATCTTGCAATATAACCAACACCTTCTCTTTTAAAAAACATCAAAACATCCATGGTACCACCGTAATCAGGCATCCAGGAAAAATATTGTAACAATCAGTTGCTCAAAATAACTCATGGCTGGTTCTCCAGTCACGTCAATAAAATTAGTATGAAAAATAACCTACAATATGAATGCGTTGATTAAGAAATGTCAATTATATGTTGTTTCCCTGCAGGTATCAAAATACAATATATTCTCACCTAAATGTCTTCCAAAACTACTAAGAAACAACAGTACAGAGAATTTTTCAGATATCTATCTATCTAATTTAATTAATAAAATTAATTTAAATATTTCACGTACATACTGTACTCCCAACCATCCACATCACTTCTATCCTTATGTGGGTTTTCTATTTAAGTCGTCTTTACTGTCCTATCTGCAGATAAAGTCGCCTTCATAGACATGAGTGGCATGAAACGAGAATCCCTGTGGTTAAATGTCATCCTATATTTTTCAGCTAATAATTTAGCGAGGTATGTTGAAAAATAATTAATATACTTGTAAGTATATAAATAACTCTTTTTACCTTTATTAATTATTTTTAGTAATTACTTATTACAAAAGTCATCATAAGTTTATCGTTAATCTACACCCAGGTTAATACAACGAAAAAAAAAATATATGTACGCCACTGAAACTCCTAAAAATCTAATCCTTAAACGATTCTTTATTTACCACGCTATTCCATCATCTATCCAATCGCCTTAACCTTGACGTCTCGAATTTGAAAAGCCGTCAGACAACTGACCTAGGAAGGAGAGAACCCATTGCCAAAAAATCTCCGGGTTCCACACAACAACAAACACGCGCGCTAGCACTAATTATCTTCATATGCGTTGTATTATTTAAGAAGTTTACATAATATATTGAGTTCCTCATATGAATATTCATGATGGATCTTTTAAAGTTTGATTTATTTATAAAGAAATTTTTACACCAAGAAAAAGAGCGAAATAAAGAAAAATAATCAACGTTGCCTATTTGGTTGATGGCTCTATAGTCTGTCAAGTAAGAACGTGTCCAGGATAATTCATTTTTAGTAGATTCAACAAAAAATCGGTAGAGGGAACCTTTGTCTACGACGCATTTTAGTAAAAGTATAAGTCGATTCCGAACTTTCGTCGAAATCACATAAAATCCAAAATGAATCACTTGCTTGTGCGTTGGTTCGAGGCAGTCTTTCTCTGTTCCCATCCAAAGAGGCCTAAAATGACACATTCCGCGGCAGCTAAATATGTTAAAAATTCGGTATCGTTTGTGAAGAAGTGGATAAATTATTTTAACGAGACGAAGAATGTCAACGACTTGCCAAAATGTGACTCGGTAGGCAAAGTCACTCCAAAAGTCGAAAAAGGAATGTCCGGAACCTGAAATTAATACTGCGTCAAGGAGCGGCAAAATAAAGAAAATCGGGTTTAAATGTGTCCCATGAGACCATTCGACAACATCTTCTTGCTCATGATGTCAAATTCCGAAGCACGTTGAAGAAATCTTGGTTGGGCGAAAATCACGTCGCGAAGCGGCTCACTTGGGCCCACGCTAAGATACTAGGATGGCCCTCACAATCGCCGAACGCCAACCCTATTGAAAGCGTTTGGTCCCTTGTAAAGAGAAAGCTCAGAGGAATGATTCTAAGGACTTTGACTCAGTTGTCTCGCAAGATTTGAGAAATTTGCAGAGTATGCAGAAAATATCGTCGACAGCATGCCTCGAAGATGCCAGGCGCTTATTGATGTAGGAGACGATTGGACAACTTACACACCAAAGATTACACTGAAGGCAAAAATCATTTTTTCAAGAATACGAGCGTTCTTACTTGACATTAATAGGTAGACAGGTATTTATGATGTGATAAAATTTCTTACTGAAGATGGAAATGGACAAAAATTTATGTTTGGAAGAATATCACAGGTGTATCTAGTAGTGACAAACTTATTTTTACTAAAATTTTGGTTTCGGCGATGTCGAGAATCAATTCAGGGGGACTCCTGCCAGGAAAACCGGATTAGGCAAAAACTAAGGAAACCAACAAACTTGTTTAGGATTTACTGCTGTCAGATCGAGTAATGAAGATTCCAGTGCTTGCTAAAGAAGTTGGAGTATCCAAAACTACAGTTTTCAAGATTACAATGATTCCATTAAATTCACTTACGAAGTTGAGAACAAAGGACAACTGCCTTTTCTAGATATTTTAATTATTAAAAATAATAATATATTAGAATTTGATATCCATAGGAAAGACACAGTAACAGATAGATATGTATATTCCTAATGATTCATTTCATTGCAAACACCACAAATTAGCCTCATTACATTTTTTAGTTCATCGTTTGATCACTTTTCCTCTGAACAGAGTAAACTTTAATAATGAAAGGAATCGTATCAGAAATATAACTAGAGTTAATGGTTATGACGATGACTTACATAATTTCAGGTTTAATATTCAGAATTCCACCATTTTTACACGCGAAGAAAATAACACCAAGTATGTCTCCATACCATATAATTCGAAATATAGCAGAGGACAGAGGGAGGTATTTAATAAGTTAGGCCTCACTTTAGTTTATAAGTCATCAGATAATTTGGGAAATTTCTTAGGAAATCCCAAAGATAAGATTCCTAATTGTGAGAAAAGTGGAATTTATGAAATTAGTTGTAATGATTGGGACAAAAAGTATGTTGGGCATACTAGAAGATCAATTAAAACACGATTAACAGAATATTTAGCACACTTAAAATACAGTAGAACAGAAAAGTCTAGCATTGCCGAACATGCCCTTGAAGCTGATCATATTGTAACATTAGATAACCTAAGATTAATTAAAAATGTATCTGATAGGAGATTGTTGAACGCATACGAAAGTATGGAAATTATAAAATGTAAAAGTAGTTTAAATAAAGACAAAGGGCCTATTCCTTATAGTCCCCTCTGGTGGTTACTTGACCGGAACTGATGGCCTTGACTATGCCATTAGTTCCACCTGAGTAATTCAAGGGTTAGGTTAAGTAAAAATAGGGTAGATTTGTAGTTTAGCTTTAGTTAATCATCGCTCCTGATGAAGCTAACATGGTTAGCAAACGCGCGTCGAGTACAAAAATAAAGTGTTTGGTGTAGTGGTGATATATATCTAGTAGGAACCTTTATTTTACTTTTAATTTATTAAAAAGAACGAACTAAAGTTTTGAACGAATCAATTTGGTTCCGACTTCTCTAAAATCGACCAGCATGGGCCAACTGATCGGATCTAACATGTTAATACAGGCATAGTCATCTATAGGACGAGATTATAGTGAAAAATATAATAATATCTTAAGTTTATTTTTAAAGTGAAAAGGTATCCTGATTGATTAATGTTATTTATATAAATATTATTTAAACGTGGATATTGTTAATATAATATACAAAAAACGTATCAAACGTGAGCAAATATTGGCAGAGAAATAAAGTGTAAAGCAAACAGGTTACCTTCAAATCTATTCAAAAGAAGGTCATCTTTATTTTGTTTTTAATTTAAGAACAGCTGATATCGCTTATATACAAAATATAAAAAAATGATTTCAAACAATGACAAAACTATAATTGTTGTTTCGCCATACCAAATAATAAAAAAATTGCCAAAAATTAATCATATCCTCGGAAAAAAAAAAAAAAAAAACCGTCTTATTTTGGCACACTTTTATGATGACACTGATCACACCATGAGGTGTAAAGCTAATATTATGGTTCTGATACCATATTTTCGAAGCAAATTTACTTTGGAATACCCCTTTTTAAAAATATGGTTTATTTTAAACATTATATCAGTACCGCATTTTTACCAAATGAATCATCCATTTTGTGCAAATAAAAATTGTTGCAAATGATATCTCAAGTACTATTTGTCATTTCAACAGATTTTATATTTGTCGATTTACCTATGTATATTGTTAATTGATTAGTAAGGTCATATTTTATCTTCAGATTTTATTATTGTTAAAGTTAATTATAAAGAAGAATTAAAAATTTTAATTTGAACGCATGCGCCAAAGTTCTGATGCAGCTGATGCCTTCAGAATTTAATTTTTTTTAGTAGTTTTACCGTTATTAGTTTTCTTGATAAGGGGATATTACATTCGGGAAAAAATCACCCTCCGGGATTTCTGCATTTCTTCACGTTTCAAGCTCTCTAGAACACGAAAAACATAGTACTCCTTTTTTGCCTGTCAATCTGTTGATTTCTCTGCTTATTGGCATGGTAAATCTCGAAGGAAATGAGATCTCGGTTTAAAATTTGGTACACGTATAATAGTTAAAGAGAGTAAATATATATATCACTTTATGCATACAGTAATCTGAACATATAAAGGAATAAAAGGGGTTGTTTCGAATATATGAAGTTACAGGTTCTTCTTATTAGGAAAATTCAGGTGTTGATGTATGACCCCTGAGGGCGTTATTTGTTTGGATTTTGAAATAATTAATAGTAATTAGAAAATAATGCAACAAATAAAATGGTAAATGCATCACGACATCAGAGCTTTAATATGCAAAATCTTCTATAATATATATAAACTGCAACGTCTTTCTGTCTGTCTGTCTGTCCGTTAGTCCGCTTATTACTGGAGAACCACTTATCCGATTTACGTGCTTTTTTTTAAAATAAACATGCATATGTTCTCTGGCCAGGTTATAGGCTATATTTTATTACGTTAGGTAACATGAGGAATAAGCAGTGACGATAACAGTGAACCAAATCGGAAAAAAGTTTGCCGCTAGCGGGTTCTCTTGCAATACACTACCTAAACCATTAAATATGGAATAATATCATGTAGCAAAAGATCTCTATAATATATATAAAATGCAACGTCTCTCTGTCTGTTTGTCCGTTTGTGCGCTTATCACTGGAGAACCACTTATCCGATTTACGTGCTTTTTTTTAAACATGCTAAACCATTAAATATGGAACAATATTATGTAGCAAAGAATATCTATAATATATATAAAATGCAACGTATCTCTGTCTGTCTGTCAGTCTGTCTGTCCGTTAGTGCGCATATCACTCGAGAACCACTTATCCGATTTACGTGCTTTTTTTAAACATACATGTGTTCTCTGTCCAAGTTATAGGATATATTTTATTACGTTAGGTGACATAAGGAAAAAGCAGTGACGATAATAGTGAATCAAGTCGGAGAAATGTTTGCCGCTAGCGTGTTCTCTTGCAATACACTGCCTAATGCAGTAGATATGGAACAATATTATGTAGCAAAGAATATAATATATATAAAATGCAACGTCTCTCTGTCTGTCTGTCCGTTTGTGCGCGTATCACTTGAGAACCACTTATCCGATTTGCGTGTTTTTATAAATTTATACATATGCTCTATATAATTCTTTATAAGCCTAAATAATGGGAGATAAGTATAAATAATGGGAGATAAGGAGAAATAATGGGAGATAAGCAGATAAGTCTAGATAATGGGAGTTATGGTGAGATAAGGAGAAATAATGGGAGATAAGGAGAAATATTGCGAGATAAGTCGAGATAAGCCTCGATAATGGGAGATAAGGTGAGATAATGGGAGATAAGTATACATAATGGGAGATAAGGAGAAATAATGAGAGATAAGCAGATAAGTCTAGATAATGGGAGTTATGGTGAGATAATGGGAGATAAGGAGAAATAATGGGAGATAAGGAGAAATATTGCGAGATAAGTCGAGATAAGCCTAGATAATGGGAGATAAGGTGAGATAATGGGAGGTAAGGAGAAATAATGGGAGATAAGGAGAAATAATAGGAGATGAGCAGAGATAAGCCTAGATAATGGAAATTATGTAGAGATAATGGGAGATAAGGAGAAATAATGGGAGAGAAGGGAATAAAAGCAGATATTTTATTACGTTAGGTAACATAAGGAATAAGCAGTGACGATAGTAGTGAATCAAGTCCACGCAAGCGGAGCCGCGGGCACTGCTAGTTATATTTATAAAAATAATAATTTAGTTCAGGTTAGTTCAGGTTAAAAATTAAGATTTTAAATTCAATTGCATTTAATAACAAGTAAAATTTTTCTTCTTCTTATATTTCTCATGCTAAGGGATGCATTGTATTCGTACAAAAATATAAAGGCGTTAGAATAATTGTTGGTAATATCGTGTCTTTTTCAGGATAATCGCTTGCTCCAATCTGGTCAATTGCTGACATTCAATCGTTTGATCAGGCTTCAGAAGCTCAAGATACCCGATTAGCTTCCAATCTCACCAAACACGCAGTATCACCTTTCTTAACGTCAATCTGGGCTTTGCCATCGTTTGTGAAGCTTCATCCTTCTTCCACCACGATATTTTTCGAACATTATTGTCGTATGTGATACGCCTTTTATAGCCCGTGATCAACCGCTTCAAAAATAGCACAATTTCCTTACAGTTCTGTAAAATTTCGTAAATGGAAATTTGATCGAGTACAGGTTTTAGCGTCAAATCATGTGGCACCCAAACATCGAGCTTCCTTTTGTATCCGGCTTTCTCTAAATGGTTTAAAACTGCTTGGTGATGGATGTTTAGTTCCTTATCGATATCATGGCAACTTACGTGCCGGTCTTGCGTAAACTTTAGCCAAGATTCTATCAACTTTTTCGGTCATTGGTCGACCAGTGCGAGGAGCATCTTTGATATCGAAATTTCCAGAACGAAAGCGATCTGTTGGCTGTTACTTTAGGTAACGTATCTTAACCATAAACAGCATAATTTTTTTTCTTAGGCCTGCGCAGCATTTGTGCCTTTGTCGAAATAAAACAGTAGTAACGAACTTTTGTAGAAATTCTACTCATCTTCCAGGCGCTTTAAATTAAGTCTGAATAAACGATTACAACAGTTTTTGCACGTCTATTATTGTCAAATGTCAGCTTTCAACTGACGCTAAGTATGACCCGATACGACTTATACTACTTGAGATAAGTGCCGCTGAAACTATCTAACGAGAAAAATACTCAATACTTTTTCGGTAACCCATATAAGGTATCCATTAGTGTAAGTCGAGAAATCTGAAAATTTGGTAACTTTCGATGGAAACGAGATATTGATTTAAAATTTGGGAGACGTAAAATACTTAAAGTAGGAGTGGAATTATAGTTTTTGGGAAATAACGTTTTACCCTGTCCAAAAGCACTAATTTGAAAAAAGTTGGAGTAATGGAAATATCCGTCACTTTTCTTGTGTAAGTTAGCATAACCTTGCTTTATTATAACTCTTTCTATATTTTTAAATTAAATTTTAATTTAATTCGTTTATTTCTTTCTTTTAGCAAGTAGTATACCGTTTCCCTTTTGTTCAAATATTTCTTGAAGTATCTTTTTTTAATTATATTAGCCAAAATCAATTTTTACAAATTTGAAGCCTTATAGTAGTCACATATGCTTTAACCATGGTGGAATTTTTCTGGCTGGGTGGGTACACCTTTTTGACAAATGAGTTCCGTTAGTAAGTACCATTTTCATTATTTACTAATCTCATTCAATCATTTGCGGAGTCTGAGCTCTTAGTATGACCGTTTTCTAAAGGGCAAGCAGTAACATGCAGTTTTCGTCTCTACCACGCTTTACCCCTTCGTGTACAACCTGAGCTTGCTCTATTCCATAACTTGTACATACGAGGCTGGTTTGAAAAGTCCGTGCAAAAATAAAAACTATTTATGTGTTTGGGGTAAACCTTTTTTATTTTTCGACATAGTCTCCTTTTAGGCTTATACACTTCGTCCAACGATGTTCTAGTTTGTTGATCCCTTCCAAATAATAGGATTTGTCCAAGTCTGCAAAATATCCATTAGTGTCTGCAAACACCTCCTCGTTTGAATAAAATCTTTGTCCCGCCAGCCATTTCTTCAAATTGGGGAACAAATAGTAGTCCGAGGGAGCCAAGTCTGGAGAATAGGGGGGATGTGAAACGAGTTGGAATCCTATTTCCATTAATTTGCGACCACAACTGCTGAGGTGTGTGCTGGTGCGTTGTCGTGATGGAAAAGGACTTTCTTGTGGGCCAATCGCGGGCGTTTTTTCTTGCAGCTCGGTTTTCAAACGGTCCAGTAACGATGAAAAATATTCACCTGTAATAGTTTTACCCTTTTCCAGATAGTCGATGAGGATTATCCCTTGCGAATCCCAAAAGACAGTCGCCATAACCTTTCCGGTCGAAGGAACGGTCTTCGCCTTTTTTGGTGCAGATTCCCCCTCGGTAACCCATTGTTTAGATTGTTGTTTGGTCTCAGGAGTATAGTAATGTATCCATGTTTCATCCACAATGACGAAAGGACGCTTAAAGTCCTCCGGATTCTTCTGGAACAGCTGCAAACCATCCTTGCAACACTTCACACGATTCCGTTTTTGGTCAAGCGTGAGCAATCGCGGCACCCATCTTGCGGATAGCTTTCTCATGTCCAAATGTTTATGCAAAATATTATGTACCCGTTCAGTCGAGATGCCCACAGCACTAGCAATCTCACGCACCTTAACTCTTCTGTCATCCATCACCATATCATGGATTTGTTCAATGATTTCTGGAGTCGTAACCTCCACAGGCCGTCCAGAACGTTCAGCGTCACTTGTGCCCATATGGCCAGTCCGAAAATTTTGAAACCACTTATAAACTGTTCTAATCGAAGGTGCAGAGTCACCATAATGTTTATCAAGCTTCTCTTTAGTCTCCTGAGGCGTTTTGCCTTTCATAAAGTAATGTTTAATCACCACACGAAATTCTTTTTCGTCCATTTCTTGAAAATCACTCGACTTCCTTGATTCACACGAATGCCAAACACAAAGAAATAGACCAATATGGCTGAAACTTGGTGTGCGTTCATTCAAGAGATGCTACTAACTAAACATGACCTCGATACGCGCCGGTGGTGCCATCTCTAGGACTTTGCACGGACTTTTCAAACCAGCCTCGTATTTCCATGTTATTTAACATTAATTAGCATAGCATATCATTAATAACCATACAGATTTTTATTGGCCTTGCTAAATAAAGTATTGTGTTCGTAAAAAAATCACCTTTCAGGATTTTTGCTTTTCCTCACGTCTCTAGAGCGCGAAAAACATAGTTTCCCATTTCCGTCGTCTCGCTTATTTGTCTGACGGCCTGTTGGTAGGATAATTCTTTACCGAAAAGAGATAGTGATTAAAATTTGGTCCACATCTAATAACACGTAGGTTGAAAAGTTTTTGGTCTGACACATAGATGTCGCCCTTTTCAAAAAATCCATGATTTTTAGGAAGTACCAACCTTCAAACGATACGTGTCAAAATGCCATGACATGTCGACGATTAGTTTACAAGTTAGTAGTTTTAGTGACGCTACTTTTAATATTTTCATAACAATGGAAAAAAATCGAATTTCGTGTGTTAATTTGATAGGAAAAAAAACATTCAAGCAAAGCAATGGCTTAATAAGTGTTACGGGTACTCTGCCCTTGGAAAATCACTCATCATTTACTGAATTTAAACGAGGTCGTACGGCTGAACGCTCTGGATGCCCAAATGAGGTGGTTACACCGGAAAACATAAAAAAATCCACAAAATTGTTTTGGATGACCGTAAAGTGAAATTGCGTAAGCTGACACCCTAAAGATATCAAGAAAACGTGTTGGTCATATTTTGCATGAACATTTGGGCATGAGAAAGCTCTATTCGAAATGGGTACCGCGTTTGTTCACAGTGGACCACAAACAACAACGTGTTGATGATTCTGAGCGCTGTTTGGACCTGTTTAAGCGCAATAAAAAGGATTTTTTCATGCGATGGATGAAACATGGATCCACCACTATACACCAGAATCAAATCGGCAGTCGGCTGAGTGGACAGCAGCCGGTGAAAGCCGCCCGAAGTGACCAAACAAACCCCAGTCGGCTGGGAAGGTTTTAGCCTCTGTATTTAGAGAAGCGCATGGAATAATTTCCATCGACTATGCTGAGAAGGGAAAAACCATCAATAGCGAATATTATATAAAGTTATTGGTGTGTTTGAAGGCAGAAATCGCGAAGAAACGGCCCCAAATGAACAAGAAAAAATGCTCTTTTATCAAGATAGTGCATCGTGTCACAAGTCAATAGTTACGACGGAAAAAAACTGCATGAATTAAAGTTCAAATTGCTTTCTCATCCACCGTATTCTCCAGATTTGGCCCCCAGCGACTGTTATCTATTTGCAGACTTCAAAAAAATGCTCGCAGGAAAGAGATTTGGCTCCAATGAAGCCGAAACTGAGACCTATTTTGAAGGCAAAGACAAATCCTTCTACAAGAAAGGTATAGAAATGTTAGAAAAGCATTGGACTGAAAGTATCGCTCTTGAAGGAGACTATATTGATGAATAAAATCGAATTTTGCAAAGAGTGTTTTAAGTAGCTAGACCAAAAACTTTTTAGCTTCGTGTTTCTTGTAGTGGAGGTTAAACTTATAGTTTTTGAGCGATCAGAAAGAGATAAAAGGAATGAATAAATAAATTTTGTTTAATTTCATTAGTATCATGAGAATTTTTCACAGTTTTTAGCCCCAGACTAGCAAAGCAACTCACTCCAAAAAAAACGCTGGTGCAAGAACAAGAGCTTCAGGATGGGTCACTGAAATTCAAAAAATTATCAGCAAAATGTGGGCTTTCGAAAATCACGCTGCTTCGAATTTCACACGACCATCTCGGAATAATAAAAAGAGAGAAAGATGGTATAGAACCATGATTTTATACCATAATCCTCTGTCTAAACGAAGTGGCATCGTCCTAGATCCTGACACAATCGCAAAAAAATCATGGCCACCATCTTTTGGAATACTCAAGGTTTTTGGCTAGCCGACTTTAAAGAACGAAATACTACAGTTACTGACGGATATTACGTCATTAATACACATATTGATGTCTAGTTAAATAATTTTACCATTTTTTTTCCAGTTTTATTTCACAGTTTATCAATTTAAATGTTGAATTGTTTCGAAGTACAAAAGTAAATATCTAAACGCTTGTACTACACAATGAAAGAGATGTAAATAACAAAGTGAAAATTTTATTATTATTATGCGAGCAAGCATTAATATGGCACGCTTTTAATGGACAATGATAAACTGTTATTTGCAATTTATTTACTGTTCTATTTATATAAACTTTTAAATTACGTTAAATTGTCGATTATATATAGCGAAGAAAAAACTGAGAAATGTGTAAGCAATTACCTATAAATACATAGATTTAAAATAACACAATAAAAAAAAACTGGTTAAGTTGTTTATCAGAATTAGGTGAGCAAACATAAATTATGCAATCACTATATAAAAAAAAACCGGCCTAGTGCAAGTCGGACTTGCGCAATTAGTCTTCGGTACGGTGATTGCTTTTAAAATGCAATAAAAGTTAATTAGGTCCCTGAGGTTATTTTCTTAGTCAATAATGTATAATAATTATAGCATCTTAGCTACCTAATAGCCAATAAATCAATCTAGTTCAATCCAGAATCTAGTAATAAAAGTTTAAAACAAATGTTTACTACCTAAATATTTGTTTAATTATAAACAAATAAAACAAAATTATTTTGTCTCGGTACCTATCCGTTGGCCACCAGTGTGTGTACTGAAAAGTATATTAAAAAACCTTCACCACATTGTCAAGCTAAAAAGTTTTTTATATGAGATAAATTATAAAACGTAATGCACTCATAATATTTTTCGCTCATTCAACACTTTATGGAAAATATTTTAGATTTTTTTCAAGCTTTTATTTGACACCCCATTCGATGACCTGGTAATATTTTTTTTTCACTTCCGATTTCACCCCTTAAAACTAAACCCGTAAGTCAAAATTTAATTTTCAAAACTACACGGCTCTGATCGGGCTATCAATTCCTATATTTGCGTCAAATTTCAATTTTCTATGTCAAATAGTTTTTGAGAATACTGTTTATTCATGCTAAATTACACAAAAAACTGTCTTACATACGTCAATAAATAATGATACAATAAAATAAATGTAGTTACTATACTGATCAAAGTAATAAGATTACTACACTAATGTTATATATATATATATATATATATATATATATATATATATATATATATATATATATATATATAATTTATATATATATATATATATATATATATATATATATATATATATATATATATATATATATATATATATATATATATATAATTTATATTACTATGCCATTTCCACTTAAGAAAGAAACATTAAGACTGTATGGAAACAAACTCCTCCAAAAATAAAACTAAGTTTAAAACCTAAAACAGTACTCATTTATGGGGTAAAAAGCATTTTCTACCAGAATTTTTTTAACTTGTTGTTTCAAATTCTTTGTCTGGTAGATCTATAATAATAATAATAATAATCCTTATTGTCTAACAGATATACCATTTACAATTAAGCATAAATAACATAATACAAAGGAGAGAGATAACCGATCAAATGCAAGTTGAACTTGCGCAATTAGTGTTCCGTGCGTTGATTGCTTTTAAAATAAAAAATGTTGTAACGGAAGTATAAAATGATCAGTGACTTCACAAAAACACCCCAAATGAGTTTTCAACAAAGTTTATTTCCAATCTTTATTGAAAATTGATGACCTTGAAATTTCTGTTTTTTTTTTATATACCAGATAAATTATTACAGGTAATGCACTCGTGATAATTTTCGTTGAATCTACACCCCGTGGAGAATATTTCAGAATTTTTTCAAAATTTTTTGATAAGTACTTTTCGAGATAAGGCGGATGGACAGCGATTTTTCGCGATTTTTTAAAAATAATACAAAGAAAAGTGCGCGCAAGTATTACATTATATATATATTTTTTACTCGTGTTGTCACAAGCTTTCATTTGACACCACAATCGATTACCTAGTAAAAAATTTTTTTTCACTTCCGATTTCACCCCCCAAAACTAACCCCTTAAGTCAAAATTAAACTTTCAAAACTACATGGCTCTGATGAGGCCATCAATGCCTATATTATTACCAAATTGCAACTTTCTATCACAAATAGTTTCGGAGAAAATCGGGTGTGACAGACGGACAGACAGACAGACAGACACCGAAGTGATCTTATAAGTGTTCCGTACGGAACACTAAAAAAAAAAAGTAAAGCTAGTATATGAGTAGAACAAAGGATGCAGATAACATTAAAATCACATAGAAATTAAATAAAACTGGAAAATTAAAATTAAAATGATACTCTTGGAATAAATATTTATATATACAACAATTTATTTTTTAAGCATTGGACAAATTGCGCAAATGACAGGTTGTTCACGTTAATGTCGTTACAAGTACTGTTAAAAATGCTCATAGCCTGAAACAGTGGTGTTTTGATGAGAAAATTAGTTGATGCAGTAGGTAAATAGAAAACAGAAGAGGTTCTGACCAATCTATTAGGAACGTGACAGTTTACTTGAAACAATAAGTCAGAAGAGTCAATAAGAGATTTACATAAAATTATAAAAAAACAGACCAGATGGTAATTTCTTCGATTCGATAATAAAGGTGGCTGAAAACGTTCATTTTTCTCTACTATTTTGCGGTAATACATTAAAAAATTTAACGGTTCAGTACCCAGGTCCTGTGTGACATCTCTTTAGTCTCCAAAATGTTGGAATTAGGTTTTCCTTATGCCTGGTGTCATGATAATGCACATCTCCATGACTTCTGTAGGAATGAATATATTAGTTTAAGAACTGGATATTCTCAAGAATGTATTGTGAAGGAACCGTTAAAATTCTGAGCGGTACAAATGACTTTTGGCTGTCATCCCTGAACACTCGATAGGTCTGTGCAGAGCGTCCTCATGAGAATGGAAAAAGCAGGATGAGAGTAAAATATTGAGTGTGAAAGATTCCGGAGTACAAAAAGATGTTTGCCCAGTTTTTTACACATCTTACTTATGTGTGTACCCCAATGTAGCTTCGGATCCAAATATACACCCAAAAATCTCACCATACCCACTCTCTCATTCAAATCATACATCCCTCTCAATGAAAAAACAACCCGTTTGGTTTTATCGCTATTCAAAGCCAGTCTATTTAAATTAAACCACTGTTTAGCCGTCTCTCGTGCTGCCAAGGAATCTCAGTTCTTAGTTTTTATGCGCCCGTTTCAGGGTTTTGAAATCTGAATATTATGCTATTTTTTGCATTATTTTCAATTGAAACACAAATAATACGTAGAGAGAAACGTCAGTTTTCAGTTGTAAACATCTCTAAAGCCCAACCTCTGTTCAACTTTGACTTGTGATTAAAATCTTATTTAAAATATCATGTTGTAGAATTGCTAGGAAGAGAATATTCGGTAAATCACATACCGATTTTATTTCATCATATTTACCTAATTGCTAGGTATAAATGTAAATAACTTTAATCTAAATCTCAACACCATAATCAAACGTATTATTAATAAACATTCTATCTTCACAACTGAGTTATTTTACAAGCTCAATTTTATAACTCTAAGAAACGAAAAAAAATTATAACAAATAAAATGCTATTGAAACTTCCGCATGCCATATTTGGTTTCAAGGAAATTAAAATCCAATTTCGGTCGTTCAAACAACGTTTTTTTCTTCTATTTCGTAGATTATTTCTTATTTTTTTTCTTGCACAATTTTTCGTCGCGCACGTACGATTCTGACACACTTTGGTTAACAAACCACAAAATAAAAATTTCTTATATTAATTTATATTAAAAATGATTTAAAGATTACGTTCTTTTTTGAGCTTCGTCCCGAAAGAAATCCTAAGAACGAAGTTCTTTTGTTCGTCCGTCCGTTTACAGTTTAATGTAAAAACCCTGTGACGTATGGGTTCCAGCAATAAGTTTAAAACCTAAACAGCTTACTAAAATCAGTTAGGATATGGGCATTTAAAAATAAAAATAAAATATATAGTTTTTTTTCGGACAGTTCCGTTCTATTCTTATTTTATGGTATATTACTCTCGCTTTTATAGTCACGAACATAGTTTGTGTGAAATTTACTTAGTTTTTCGTGTAGTCGGGTAAAGATATTTTTGAGGTTAAATAATTGTATATATTTAAAGTTAGCTTGGGTAAATAAATATATATATATATATATGTATATATATATATATATATATATATATATAGATATATATATATATATATATATATATTTATATATATATATATATATATATATATATATATATATATATATATATATATATATATATATATATATATATATATATATATATATATATATATATATATATATATAGATATATATATATATATATATATATATATATATATATATATATTATATATATATATATAGATATATATATATATATATATATATATATATATATATATATATAGATATATATATATATATATATATATATATATATATATATATATATATATATATATATATATATATATATAATAAATATATATATATATATATATATATATATATATATATATATATATATATATATATATATAGTTATGAATGGAAACGCTGTATAGTACAGCTTATATAAAATATAAAATGTCATTTCAATTAACAAGACTGGAGGATATCGAGCAAAATTATATATATATATATATATATATATATATATATATATATATATATATATATATATTAGATATATATATATATATATATATATATATATATATATATATATATATATATATAATATATATATATATATATATATATATATATATATATATATATATATATATATATATATATATATATATATATATATATATATATATATATATATATATATATATATAATTTTATATATCGATATCTCCCCAGTCTTGTTAATTGAAATGACATTTTATATTTTATATATGCTGTACTATACAGCGTTTCCATTCAAAGACTAACAAAGCATTTGTTCCGCCTCAGCTGCGTTTTTTTTTTTCGTTTGACAAAAGAAGGCAGTATCGCAAATTTTGTTTTTTAAACGAAATTGCATCTACAACTAATTTTTCAGGTTCATAGTAGGAGAGAGGAAATTACATTACCTCGTTTTAAAACGACTGTAAGGCGGGAAAAAATTCCCAGCCGTATATAGGACCTGTCAAATTTTTGATTTAAGAAAGAAAATTGTAAGCTACAACTTGTTCATATATATATATATATATATATATATATATATATATATATATATATAGGGTGTTATGAAAATCGTATAATATATCAAAATGGTCGATTGGAGACACATCTAATATTTATTGTAATTAAATCTGAACATTGTATAAAATTTTATAAATTACTGAACGGCGCAATTTTAAAAAAGTAATGTGCCTCCACTGGCACAGCTGAGATGTAGACTAGCATGCCTAAATGAGAGAAAGAGGGACTATTAGAAGTGAATTGAGGAGAGATGGGAGACACCCATCGGTCAAATGCGTCTTGCATGTTTGCTTGCGGAAATGTTTTGCGAAAATAAATGTTTTTTTCATGAAATATTGCAAATTGGTAATGCAAAAAGTGCCATAAGTGATTCACTGATGTTGCGGAAGATGACAATTAGTTTTTGTAACAGTTTGTTTAATTGAACGGAACCGTGATATTTTCTTGAGAAAAAATTTAATCTATACATGTTGTGTTGAACGCATTGTTTGCTGGGAAATTTTTAATTGTTAAGAAGAAACCAGTTGTTTTTTACTTATTTAGAAGCATGCAAATAATAAAATCGATGGTCTGACGACGTCAAAAGACTAGACTGGATAAACAAGGCCCAAAACCGAAGAAGATGGATGTACTTAGGGGAGGCTTATGTCCGACGATGGCCTGCATAGCTGATGATTATCGGTAAGTAATTTTCAATTCTCTGTCAGACAGACATTGGCGGCAATTAAGTTTGAAACCTATTCAACTTAGTTTTACGAATTATTGTCGAAAGATGCTATTTATAAATATTTTTTGCAATCGCTTTTGCTAGGGAGATATACCAGTTTAAATACATTAAGCGATCTTCTGAACACGCTATATATATATATATATATATATATATATATATATATATATATATATATATATATAAAAGCCGTTATTAACACCATGCACACTCCCGTAAATCAAATATTTTGGCCTATAATACTTCTTAAGGTACACTACAAACTTTTTACTAAAATATTAACCAATAGACGGCATAATTTTCCAGATAGCAGTCAAAAGAACAAGCCGGCTTGAAAAGACTTTAGTTCTAGTGACCCGTGCAAATTCTAATAAAACGAGCGAACTCCTTCTTGTAACTTTTCCCAATTTTAAAAATACATTTAATTATTGTGTCGAAGACTAGGTTCTAAACAGCTCCTCTGCAGAATAATTTAATTGATGAGAGATATACAAATCTATAAACTAACATATGTACAAAAAAACGCCAGAAGAAGAATCAATATATACGGGGACACGGATCAAATGTACTTGGGATAAGGTATTAGACGAAAAGATGCAATATCGTCAAAACTTTTTAATCAAGCGATATAAGATATCTTCAAGAAATTGAGCTGCAACGAATGAGGTATTGTGGATAGTAGTTAAACCCACTAAAACATGCAGACGATGTAGGATTAATTACGGACACAAAATCAGATTTAAAGGAAATTTTTGAGGAACTTGACACTAAAGCCAGAAAAATACACATTTTTTACTCAATTTAATCGTAAC
This sequence comes from Pachyrhynchus sulphureomaculatus, assembly GCA_019049505.1. Classification (NCBI taxonomy): domain Eukaryota; kingdom Metazoa; phylum Arthropoda; class Insecta; order Coleoptera; family Curculionidae; genus Pachyrhynchus; species Pachyrhynchus sulphureomaculatus. The sequence continues at coordinate 94,889,031 of CM032448.1, forward strand.
TATGTAACTGACATACTGCATATTTACACTATGTCATTTACGTCCGGTATATTTGTTTTTAAGAAATAATGGTGTAAAAAATAATATATTTAAAAGCGGCCAGTCTACGTTTCTTGTTCAGATCTCACAATTATATGTAACAGGTAAAATATAAAAAATACAGCTTCCCGCTGACGGATTCCCCACATTATACTTAATGAGGTATTATGAAAAAAAATCCAGTAAATTGGTAGTATCGTAAATATATCTTGTTTATTTTTATTATTATTGTTGTATTTTAATTAATTAATTGAAATAAAGTTCATCATCCTATTATAAAAAATTTATTGCATTAATAATATATTACCTATAATCTGATTTATCCAATAAAAATATTTAAATTTTAAATTTATAGATTTGTCGGGAGTAATCAAGCCATAAAAAAATCTTCAAAATTCCGTTGTTAAAAAATGTGTATGCGACTAGACAAAAATATATTTTTTGGTTACAATGTCAAAAACCAATATTTTGCATTTCAAATATGGAAAAGGTCATCTATTTTAAATAATCATATGTCACCTAATTCACTACGATATTTTGGAAATATTTGATTGCTAACAATTCTCAACTCATCATGTTAAGTTAATGTCATTTTTTATAATACTTTTTATTTGAGAAATGAGTAAAAATTAAATTATAATATAGTACCACTCAGTATATATCACCACCTCATCAAACACTTTATTTTTGCACTGGACGTGTGTTTCGCGCTGAATGCAAACGAAAGTATAGAAATTATAAAATATAAAAGTAGTTTAAATAAAAACAGAGGGCCTATTTCTTATAGTCTTCTCTACTGGTTACTTGACCAGAAGTCTTTAGTCAATCATCGCTCCTGATGAAGCTGATATGGCCATCGAAACGTGCGTCGAGTGCAAAAATAAAGTGTTTGTTGTAGTGGTGATATATACTGAGTGGTGTCATTATGCCAAAGATTCCAAATTCCCAACATATAATACAGTAGGTATATAAATTAATTTTAGGTCCGTCACTTTCATCGACTATAGAACCTATTCAAATTGGAGTTCTTTCTCACAGAATAGTAATTTTAAAATGCCATCTTTTAAATGAGATAAAATGCTTGGTACTACATGAATATAACCACAACAACTTAAAAGAACGCAGCTGAGACTAAGAAAATAGTTTTTTGGGTTTGGGATGAAAATGCTGTATTATACTGTATAGTGGTTGCAGTAGTTTCAAGAGGGAAATTTCAACCTTCAGGGTAATTAACGGCCTGATAGAATCAAAGGGCGTGATCCATTATAGGATGCTCCGACCTGGTCAGACCGGCACTTATAAGCTTCACCAACAACTACTGATCCATGCGAGTTGGCACTTGACAAAAAAAGATCCCTTAGTAGCAGTGGCAAATGGGCGGTTATATTACTGCAGAATAACATCCAACCACCCACAGCAAAAAATACCATGAAAATGATATTAGTTTAGACTGGGAAAGTCCTCCTTAAGCAGCGTATTCTGAGACATAATTCCTTCGGGTTATGACCTATTACGATCTTTTCAATACCACTTGACATGTTGTAATTCATGAAATATCATCATCTTGGAGTTTTGGTTGCAAAAATTCTCTTCACTATCAAATCTTTGTTTAACAAGAACGTTCGGTAAGATACAGAAGAAACATCCCATGTCAAGTGATCTAATTTTCCTACAGTAATTGGTACAGCAACGTAAGTGGCCGGATATTGCCATTTTTAACAATAACTTCTTTTAATGGACCAAGGCGAGTTATTTGTGACTTAAAACCTGATGAAGTATATCTAATTGTTGACAAAAAATCTCGCTAGTGATCGTTTGGATCGTTAGTAGAAGCTCTAAATAAATTACGTCTTTTTTTTTCGGGTATAAATCTGCCTTTGGTGATGGTTTTGGGGCCTCACTTTTATCTAGCCATCGTCTCGCGTAAATTTTTCATCTTCTGTTACATTTCTAACAATGGGGAACAGTTTTGACTGTTAATTATCTGTCGTTTTGTTGTCCTCAAATTTAACAAATGAAAATAATAATTTTTCTGTCCAAAATTCTTATATCTGCTTACAAAAAATTTTAAGTTATGTTGTTTCGATTATCACGCATCAACTTTACTAAGGCACGATACGATTATTAGTTATCACTGACCTCATACATATGCCTCTATTGCAACACTTACTATTGTCCTATATTTACGGAATTTTTTTAAAATTGTGTTAGTCATTGTTTGGTTCCATTTAAACTTTGTAATAGCTTCAATTTAATAATGGCGTTTGGCCAACACCTTAAGGTCTTAATACAATTTTATGATTATCTAAATAAGGTCATTTCATAGGTTATTTAACAGTTGACTTAACAATAATGTTTATTATAATAACTTGATGGTAAATTAAAGTTATGAAAAACAGTGTAATTGCAAATATTGCGTTAATTTTAATGCCTTGATAAAAATAAAACTAAAATTAAAAAAGAAAAAAAATACTTCAAAAAAGTGAAAAAAAGTAGAAAATGATAACTTATCTCTTTATCCCTATCTTTCTATCTTTATTCTCTCTCTCTCTAACCGTATTAAAAAATTAACAAATATAATTAGCAAAAGAAATTTTCGCTTTTCAGATATCAGATTAACTTATTTCTTTACAATCGTATGTATACATATATATATATATATATATATATATATATATATATATATATATATATATATATATATATATATATATACTCGTATATATATATATATATATATATATATATATATATATATATATATATATATATATATATATATTTCTTTTGCTAATTATATTTGTTAATTAGTGTTTCGTACGGAACACTTATAAGATCACTTCGGTGTCTGTCTGTCCGCCTGTCACACCCGATTTTCTCCGAAACTATTTGTCATAGAAAGTTGAAATTTGGTAATAATATAGGAATTGATGACCTCGTCAGAGCCATGTAGTTTTGAAAGTTAAATTTTGACTTAAGGGGTTAGTTTTGGGGGGTGAAATCGGAAGTGAAAAAAAAAAAATTTTTACTAAGTAATCGAGTGTGGTGTCAAATGAAAGCTTGTGAAAGCACGAGTAAAAAATATATATATAATGTAATACTTGCGCGCACTTTTCTTTGTATTATTTTTAAAAATCGCAAAAAATCGCTGTCCACCCGCCTTATCTCGAAAAGTACTTATCAAAAAATTTTGAAAAAATTCTGGAATATTCTCCACGGGGTGTAGATTGAACGAAAATTATCACGAGTGCATTACCTGTAATAATGTATTTGGTATATAAAAAAAACAAAAATTTCAAGGTCATCAATTTTCAGTAAAGATTGGAAATAAACTTTGTTGAAAACTCATTTGAGGGTGTGTTTTTGTGAAGTCACTGGTCATTTTATACTTCCGTTACAACATTTTTTATTTTAAAAGCAATCAACGTACGGAACACTAATTGCGCAAGTTCAACTTGCACTTGACCGATTATTTTTTAATAGGGTTAGAGAGAGAGAGAGAGAATAAAGATAGAAAGAGAGAGAAAATAGGAATAGAGAGATAAGTTATCATTTTCTACTTTTTTTCACTTTTTTGAAGTATTTTTTTCTTTTTTAATTATATATATATATATATATATATATATATATATATACACTAGGGGCGTTTTTTATGTAAGTACCGTTTTGGAATATGGCCTCTGCAGCATTGCTGTCGCCGCTGCGCGCTGAGTACTTGCATTTATTGGCTAGGCACAGCCCCCATTAGTCATTCGTCCAAATTTAAATTTGTTGTGGGTATTTAAAATGCCTCAGACCAATAAAAATCCCGCGGAGTGTGAAATACGCCCTGTAATTCGTTTTTTAATGAAAGAGGCTATTGAGTGCAACCCAAAATAAAAGGCGTGACATGCTCAGCAGAGGGATCATTTTGCTTTACGACAAAGCTGGTCCACACGTGGCTCATTGAACCTAAGGCACCATTCCGTCATATGGCTGGGGACAACTTGACCACCCCCAGTATAGCACAGATCTAGCGCCCAATGACTACCATTTGTTCCTGCACTTAGAGAAGCATCTTGGCGGTCAGCTACGAGACCAACAACGACGTCAAAACGGTCGTGCTGCAGTGGTTAGGAAATCAGGCGGCAGATTTCTATTAGGATGGACTACTGGAGCCGATCTTACGATACGACCAATGCCTTAATATTTGTGGAAAGTATGTTTAAAAGTAGATTAAAGTCTCGGTGTTCATGTGCAAATAAAATTGTGAAAAAAATGGCCTTGTGGTTTTTTTAACACCAAAACGGTACTTATTTTAAAAGCGAGCCTCGTATATATATATATATATATATATATATATATATATATATATATATATATATATATATATATATATAATTTTTAATCGGCCCTAAAATCGTAAACAAAACTAAGAAATCTCGACTTTAAAGTTACTTAATAGTGATGAAGCAATCTTCGTTAAAGATATGCTTAAAATATGAACCGCTAAAAAGTGAAAGGAACAAGTATACAATTCAAGTATATTCAATAAATTTTAGCTCACTTTTCTTTCAGTGTATAAAACCAGAGAGAAAAGCTCCATCTCAACAAAGAATAAATTGCTCAAACATTGCACCTTTTAACTTTTATTTTCCACCTCTAAAATTGCTCAATTACAGTTCCTAATTGCTAGTAAACCTTCCTGCAAATAAGGATCAAAGAACCGACTCTCGCTTAGTTTTCTTTTAAAAACGTCAACCAGAAACTGCTGCAAATTAGAACAAAATCTTTTACGTCTCGATAGGTCAGGAATCACTAATAAAGTTCGACCTGATTAGGACAGATGGCGCGATTAGTGTTAGAATTAAGAATAAAGCGAACGGTGAAAAACCTGGAGTTTCTTAAGTGTGAATTTTATTAGCTTGGAAAATACAGTATTAGAGTTTGAATAATGTTAAAATCACACTTCATTACTTTTTATATTTCTAAAAATATTACGAAATTGGTTTTCGATTTTCTAATAAACGCTAAGCAGAATATTATGAGCTTTTAAACTTTAGTCATTTCGCAAAATGGCTGGCTATTGTATAGGATAATTAAATTTGTTTCTCTCTATAGTTGGAGTGGATATGTGATTTTGTCCAGGGGAGGGGCAACACCTCGAACATTTCTACCAAAAAAATACCCTGTTGCCAATGAGGGGAAAGCTTCTCGAAGAAAAAAATCCAGTTTAGGTAATTTAAGTTCGGGTGGTTTTTTGAGCGAAAAATTCACGATCAAAATCTTGACACCATGACGAGAAATTTGCTCAAGCCTGTTTTAAAACTGGAAAGGTCCAGGAGAAAGTATTACAAGATATACAGCAAAAGTTTTTTACGTTCGGTAGGTCAGGAATGAGTAACGAAGTGGAGAGTAGATGTCGCAGCTTGTGTTAGAAGAACGAATAAAAAAGGGAGGGTGATAAGGTGATAAATTGTGCGTAGGGTCTGACGTAATATATCTGTAAGAGATACATGAGTCAGCAAAACTTAAATTTTGAAATAAAATGTGGTTCACGCTATTTTGTGGCAAATTTATGAAGTACATTTGATTGAGAGGAGATAATCTTAGATTTTTTACTTACGTAAGCTGGAAAAATAAATACAAATGGTGTAGTATTTAATCTTGCTATTAATTCCTTCATATAATACAATATTTCTAATTAACAATGTCTCAATTGCCAATTCAAAAAGGTATTGGGCTCACAAATTTTGGTTTAAAATATTTAATAATACTATCACTCAACTGAAAAAGAACCCAAATACTGTATTATGTTGTATATAGAAGTAAGGTAAAAAAATTAGTGAATATCGCGAATAGTGTGGTTTTAATAGGAGAAATTACGAACCACTTCAGACAGTTCCGAAGAGTTCAAAAACCTAAATTATTTTTATACAGAACCGTTAGTTATTTAAAAGTGATAAATTGCAATACATTAATTATTCTTTAATATTTGCGGTTAGGCAATTCATAGAAAAATCAATAGTATACGGCAAACCGGCGTTCATGTGCTTCATGGACCTATGACAGTAAAGCTCAAGGACATCATTCAAACTATCGAAAGCAACAATGTTCCCGGAAGGGTGTCGGTAATAATTAAAGAACTCAACTCGGAAACGGAAACCTATATACGAGTCAACAATAAATTGACCGAAGAAGTACCAATCTCTACGAGAATTCGGCAGTTCGCTCCTCTTCAACATAATAATGGACCAAGTAATAGAGAGCGTAAGACAGGTAGGACAAGGCTTTAGAATGCATAAAGGAGCAGTGAAAGTAATCTGCTATGCTGACGATGTTGTGATTGTGGGGGAAGAAGAAGACGACCTACAGAGGATTGTGCATGCCTTCTACCTATTGGCCGACCGGTTCAATATGGAAGTCTCGGTGCAAAAGACAAAGTCGATGGTAAAAGCAAAGGAGCCGTTTCGATGTAAGATAGCCGTGAACGATGAAATAATCGAACAGGTCATGTACTTCATATATTTGGGTATAGAGCTAACGGCAGACCAAGATCTTATAGGCGTGGTAAAGAACCAAACAGACAAAGCAGCAAGAATATCTGACCGTATAAGGGATATAATATGGAAAAACAAATTCATGAGAACATAATTAGAAGTGCGAATATGTAAAACTTGTGTCCGACCCATTATGACTTATCCGGCTGAAACTCGGGTGGAAACGTCGAAAATGAAAGCAAAATTCAGATCAACAAAGAATAATAGTAGGGGTTACATTAAGAGATCAAATACCAAGCAGCAGAAATAAGAGAAAAATGCGATACTCAGGATGTGTGGTAAGGTGGATCAGACAAAGGAGAAGGGTTTGAGCATCTCTCAAGGATGGCCGTCGACGACCGCATAGTAAGAATTGCTAGAGATGGGAAACCCGCAGCACGCAGACCACCAGGTAGGCCTCCTAAAAGATGGAAGGAATGCTGGACGTCCACATCACAGGAAAACCGAAGAGGCATTGGATAGAACAAGCCATAGGCTTAATAAAAGAAGAAGAAATTTAATAATACCAACAATGTTCCTCTAGAAAACACAATATCTTTTGAAAAATAAAAAAAGTTACGATAATGGTTAAAATTAGTTGAGTTATTTTTATTGTATTATTGGATTATAGCACGTAAAATGATAGTAAAAATAACTGTAACAAACACACAATAAATAAATACAGAATATAAATTTGACAGAAATGCAATGCTGTCATATACTTCAACCTTTTGAGAATTCCTTTGTCAAAGTCGGGAAAATAAATAACTAAGACAGAGACTTGAAGGAGAAGTAGAACAAGTTTTGAACGATCGATCAGGCGAGTTTTAGTACAAAATAAATTTCATGCTTTCAAACCAAAAAATATTTACGTTAGATTTATGTTATTGGCTACAAGGAAAGAAGAAAAAGACTTACATTTTTACAGAACGAGGCTACGTTTTCTCCTGATGAAGTGGTTAGCTCACAGAATTGCAGATGATGGACGGACGAAAATCCAAATTTTGTATTAGAAACTAAAAATCAGTAGTACTTTAAAGTGTGGGATATGAAACACCTAAATTCTTGGCCCTTTCTTTTGCCGACAAAGTTTAACTTAGGAAAACTACCTCCAATACTTAAGCACAGAAATATTTAATTTTTTACATGAATTTCCACTTCAACACAGCAGGGGATTATTTTTTCCACATGTTGCGATAAGGGTTAAAATGTGTTGATTTATTTTTGTTGCATGGTTGGATTCTAAAATGCAAAATGATAGTAAAAATAACCGCTATACACATATGAAATAAATACAAACAAATAAATTTGACGATGCAATGTTGTCATAAACTCCAACATCTTAAGAATCTCTTTTCCAGAATCAGGGATAAAATTAACTAAAACAGAGACTTGAAGGAGGAGTCGAACAAGCCTTGAGTTCGGTTACTCAAGCAACGACTATGAATTTGGGTCTAAATCGCAGCTAGCTTTATTATTATCTTATTAAAGACCCTTTACGATAGCAAAACAAATCAACAATGACGATCGCTTAGTTACAGTCTGTTCAGTAAAACGTGACCGCTCGTATTCTTGATGTGTTTTCGAGAACATTTTTAGCCATCAATATATTCTTTGGTGTGCTAACAACGGTGCAATTACCTTAGTAAGTTGTCCAATCGCAATCCTGCATCAATAATCGCCTGGCATCATCGAGGTATACTGTCGACGAGATTTTCTGCATACTCTGCAAATTTCTCGCCGACAACTAAGTCAACGTCCTCAGAGTCCTTCCTCTGAGCTTTCTCTTTACAAGGGGCCAAATGTTTTCAATAGGGTTGGCGCCCGGCGATTGTGAGGGCCACTCTAGTATCTTATTGTGCGCCCAAGCCAGCCGCTTCGCGACGTGATTTTCGCCCCGCAGAAGTTTGTTCTAGATTAAACTTCTTAGATGTAAGAGTCGAAAGAGGGGCTTCATGTGGCAGCGACCACTACCTTGTGAAAGGAAAGATAACCTCACGAACAACACGGGAAAGCAAACTAGAAGATACAAGTACACAGCACCCAACAAATGAAACAACAATAAGATATAATAAAAACAGCTTACAAAATGAAATTATAAGAAATCTATACAAGAGTAGACTGGACCAAAAGATACAACGGACGGGATTTGTTAATATAGAAGAAGAATATAAGTATATAAAGGAATGCCTACACGCAGCCGCACTGGAAGCATTAGGGTACCAAGAGAAAAGGGAAAAACAGCAAAAACCATATTGGTGGGATGAAGAAATTGAATACGAAATTGAAGAAAAACGGAAAAGCTATCACAAATACTTAAGTTCAAAGAGAACAAATGACAAATTAAAATACAAAGAATCCCAAGCTAGAGTACGCAAAATGATTAGTGACAAAAAGAACAACCAATGGGAAAAGACATGCTCAAGACTCAACACTTACATAGGAGGAAGGAAAAGCACAGAAAGCTGGAGACTTCTTAAAAATATGAGAACAGAACGGAAAAGAGAAATCTTCTCACCAATAACACCAGAAAAATGGAACCAATACTTTACAAATATGCTAACAGAAGATAGACCAGAGTTTAAAAGTACCCAACATGGAAACCCAAACATAGTTATACGAGGATCCCCAATAAGGATAACAACATCAGAAGTTAAACAAGGAAACATCCCAGGAGAGATAGTAAAATACGGAACTGAAAAGCTATTTAGCGCTTTGAAGAACTTATTCCAAAGATGGATTAACACATCAGAAGTACCTGAGGAATGGAAAATATCATACATATCAACAATTCATAAGAAATGAGACAAAAATAATTGCGATAACGGGGAATAACGGTTACAGGATCTATTAACAGAATATGCGGAAAAATAGAATAGAAACGGAATACGCGGACGGAGAAGCTGAAGAACAGGCAGGCTTTAGAGCAGGAAGATCCACAATAGACCATCTCTTCTCACTGACACAAAACCCTAGAAAAGAAAACCGCATTTGATCAGGAAGTCCATGTCTTGTTTATTGATTTAAGAAAGGCCTACGACAGCATGCCCCTAATGAGATTGTGGGAAACACTACAACAGAGTAATGTAAGCACCGAAATAATTAAAGCCGTAAAATCCTTATACCAAGACGCAAGAAGTAGAGTGAAAACCAAATATGGTATAACAACAGAGTTATAGGTCACAAAGGGTCTCAAACAGGGATGCTGTATATCCCCAACGCTATTTTAAATCGATTTGGAGAGTGCACTGAAGAACTGGAAAAGGAAATGCAGCAGTATGGGATTACCACTGGATGACGATACTACATTGTATACGCTATCATTCGCGGACGACCAGGTAGTAGTCGCTCATTACATCGATGATATGGAATACATGACACGAAAACTTATGGAGGAATATGAAAAATGGGGCCTAGAAGTCAATATTAAAAAGACCGAGTACATGTGCGTCGGAGGACAACAGCAGGACTTGAAACTGGCCACAGGACACACCATCAAACACTGTGCCAGTTATAAGTATTTGCGAACGAGAATACCTAGGGACGGAACACTGGAAGAAGCAATATTCGAGAGGAATATCCAAGGAAGAAAAGCGATTGCAATGCTTAATAGTATACTGTGGGACAAAAACATAACCATTGAAAATAAGAAGAGAATTTACAACTCAATAGTGAAAAGTATAATAACTTACAGCTCCCAGGTGTGGCCAATGAAGGAACGAACAAAAAAAATACTAAAAGCTACAGAAATGGATTTCTGGAGACGAGCAGCCAGAAAATCCAGAAAAGACCGCATACCAAATGACACGATAAGACGAGCTTTAGAAATAAAGCACGATATAGTGGACGAAATCAGAACCCAACAGTTGGTATGGTACGGACATGTACAGAGAATATCACAAGACCGACTACCTAAAAAGATCTTAAATTGGAACCCTCATGGAAGAAGAAAGCTAGGAAGACCACGCCAAAGCTGGAGAGCAGGAATCAACAAGGAAGTATTAGAGAGAGATCTGGAGGAGGAGGGATGGAGAAACCGGGAGGAGTGGAAATTAGGCATCGGAAGACGGAAGACGTTATAAAACCGATTGATATATATATATATATATATATATATATATATATATATATATATATATATATATATATATATATATATATATATATATAGATATAGATATAGAAGTTTATTACGTGCTTGGGAATTTGACATCATGAGTACATCACACCCCAAGCCCGATTTTCTTAATTTTGCCACTCCTTGACGCAGCATCAATTTCGGGTCCCGTGAAAACAAAGACACGATTCGTTTTTCGACTTTCGGAGTGATTTTGCCTACCGAGCCACGTTTTGGCAAGTAGTCGACATTTTTCGTCTCGTTCACAAACAATATCGACTTTTTAATATATTTAGCGGCCGCGCGGAATGTGTCATTTTAGGCCCATTTGGATGGGAACAAAGAAAGACTGCTTCGAACCGACGCGTAGTAGACAAACGTTCCTTGTACCGCTTTTTTGTTGAATCGTTAGAATCGCATCTACTTGAAAGACTGTAGGTACTCCAGTGGAACACCGTACAATGTGTTTCTGTCTATCACGGTTTGGCGCGGTGCAGTATTTATGGTTCGCTAACACTAAAAAAAAGCTTTTGATGGTTTTCTAGAGATTTATTTTCTTGAAGAAATGAGATCGAAATAGTTTACCAACAGAATTGTCAATTACACGAGCAATTAAACATCAAAATCCAGCTACGTAATTTAATTATTAAAATTAAATTTTAATAAAATTTATTTTTATGTTGAATGATTTATAGCTAATCCTTAAATTGCCCACATCAGTCTTCCGCCAAAATTTAAGAACGAGTTTTGGACCAGCGTTCAAGGCTAACTTTGATGTTGATTGTTAATTACATTCTAAGAAAAACTTTTAAGTGTTTGAAATGTTCGGTTATGAACTGAGTCTGTATAATATTTATGTTTTAGTACTGATACAATAAATAAGATATAACAGAAGCTTGTACGGAAGATAAAAATATTGCTTTTTAAATAATTATGACGGAGGTCTACTATATTTTTTGATAATATTTGGGTACAATACACGCAATGCACGCAAAACAACACTTTAGGAGCGGATCCGGAAGTAGCGATTCAAGTTGGTCTTGAATTGCTGTAGGTTGTATGTAAATTGCACTGGTCGAACACTTCTGATGGAAAACACTTAATTCACCAATCTTACTTGAGCGTTCCAAAGAGTGAAGATTTCTGGTGAGTTGTGGGTTTTTAATCAGGTGCAACTAACATGCAAACGGATTTTTTTCATTTTAATTTTTTGACGAATAAAATTTTCTTTTAAAAAAATGTTTAAAATTTGTCCGGATTTAAGCGCCGCACCCTCTATATATATATATATATATATAATATATATATATATATATATATATATATATATATATATATATATATATCTATAAGCTCTAGTATCTGCTTTTTTATTTCTGTTATCAAGCTTTCCCTGCCTAATTGGTAGCTTCTTCTGGATACTGAAGTACAGAAAAACAAAGTTAAGACGTTCGTTATATGTGATTTATAAATAAAATAAAATTTGCATTTCGTTGGCCAGGTAGCAAGTATAATCACAAAAAAAACATGACAAAAGGACATTCTCTAAGATAATCTCTAAGTGTCCTTTTGTCATGTTTTTTGTGATTATATTTGCTGCCTAGCCAACGAAATGCAAATTTTATTGTATTCACCAGAAATGAATTAACTGCTGAATTTTGTGAGTAATTTCTCATACAACCTTATAAATTTATAAATCCCATATCATAACGAACGTCTTAACTTTGTTTTTCTGTACCTTGTTTGCGTTTCAGTATCCAGAAGAAGCTACCAATTGGGCAGCGAAAGCTTGATAACAAAAATAAAAAAGCAGATACTAGAGCCTGTAGATCTTTGATTGCTCATATCTTTTCCTCATAAAGGCGTTCCTCAGTAGTTAAACTTCCGATTATATATATATATATATATATATATATATATATATATATATATATATATATATATATGTATGTATGTATATAATAAGAAAGGGGAAGGACAGTAACAGGGCACTGGTAACAAACAGTCGAAAGTTTAACTACTGGAGAAGGCCCTTATTAGGAGAAGAGATGAGCAATCAAAGATCTATAAGCTCTAGTATCTGCTTTTTTATTTCTGTTATCAAGCTTTCCCTGCCTAATTGGTAGCTTCTTCTGGATACTGATGTACAGAAAAACAAAGTTAAGACGTTCGTTATGATATGTGATTTATAAATAAAATAAAATTTGCATTTCGTTGGCCAGGTAGCAAGTATAATCACAAAAAACATGACAAAAGGACATTCTCTAAGATAATCTCTAAGTGTCCTTTTGTCATGTTTTTTGTGATTATATTTGCTACCTGGCCAACGAAATGCAAATTTTATTGTATTCACCAGAGATGAATTAACTGCTGAATTTTGTGAGTAATTTCTCATACAACCTTATAAATTTATAAATCCCATATCATAACGAACGTCTTAACTTTGTTTTTTCTGTACCTTGTTTGCGTTTCAGTATCCAGAAGAAGCTACCAATTGAGCAGCGAAACCTTGATAACAAAAATAAAAAAGCAGATACTAGAGCCTGTAGATCTTTGATTGCTCATATCTTCTCCTCATAAAGGCGTTCCCCAGTAGTTAAACTTCCGATTATATATATATATATATATATATATATATATATATATATATATATATATATATATATATATATATATATACAGTGCGTCCCAAAAAGTTTTATATAAATGGAGAAAAAGCTTATCTTACACATTAAAACAAAAAAAAATTTGTTCTTGATAAAAAATTCTACATCACATGGAAATCCATAGTCAAGCATCAAAAATTTAAAATATGTGATGGTATACAGGGAAAATAAAAAATAATGATTTATATAATGAAGAGTAAAGTGTGTTTAAATTTAAATACAGAGCAAAATATTAATTGAAAAGTATACGGCCTATATTTGTGCCAAATTTCAACTTTCTATGTCAAATAATTCCGGAGAAAAATCGGGTGTGACAGACGGACGGAGATACACAGACAGACACCGAAGTGTTCCGTACGGAACACTAAAAAACTTTAAAAAATTCCCAGAAACTCCTATAAATTCGACTCTTTATTAACGTTAGAGTGCAGGTTTGCCGTCTTAAATTATGCACTGTAATGCACTTGCTTATAAAATCTGCATTTCATTCAAGACATCCTACAACATAACAACCAAATTCACTAGAGGGTCAAAACGTTCAATTTGATCTAGTTACTTTAGGATTTAAAACTTCTAGTTGCCCAAATGACTTTTATTGTTGACACTGTTAGATTAAGTGTGATAAATGTTACCAACAAAACATGTGCGTCAGAAGATTTAAAATACAAATCAAGAAATGAGACCTTGATACAAGCAGAAAAGTTAATAGTTGTTGGAGTGTTAAATATATTTTCATTTCTACCGGTTTATTCGTTCACAAAGACGTCAGTAAATTGAACCCCTGAGAAACAAATTAGACCAGTTTTAAAATCCAAACGTGTTTAGTAAATGAGGCAGTAAAAGTAAGTCAGATTTTACGGGACAATACGTCCTAATATGTTAGTTTTAGCACAAGTAGCAGACCTAATCGGCACCAATCCGAGCACAATATATTTGACTTAACATGTCAACATCGGTGCCGAAGTTAAGTGACTTTTATTATATCCAAATTTAAAACGAAAATGAATACAAAAATCGAACGATTTTATGCGTTTATCTGTTTAATTTTCGTTTCGATTTTAAATTCTTTACACATGTAATATTTGAAGTAAGAAAGAGAAAGTATTTAAAGGATACTGCTTCAAAGGAAGGGTGAAAGGAGAAGGGGAACGGTCAAACTTATAAAGAATTAAATGGGTTAGAAAGGGAATAATTAGCGGATCCTTTTCGAATATATCATGTTATAAGTTTTTTCAGGGTTAACGTTGACAAGCTCTTCCCCTGATCAACTTTGTTTATAAATAATATTTCACCATAAAGTACCATCACTTAAAATGTTGAGGTTCGATTAAATTGTTCTTTGGTGTGAGAAAGACAAGTTTGATATTTATTTTAAAGCTTTAGAGTCCCTAAAGCGCTACAGGAGCGACACGTGTGCGGAAAAAGCGATTCCCCCAAACATGTGAGCAGTATTCCATAGTTGGTCGAATTTGAGCTTTGTAAAGAATTAACAGTGTTGTGAAGTGTAAAGCTTTTTTGTTCGAAATAATATTCCCACTTTTTGGGAAGCTCTCCTTGCTATGCCTGCGACATGTTCATGCCAGGACATATATGCTCCCAAATTAACGCTCAATAAATTGAGTGACGATGTTAGAGAAATGGAGTGCCCCGCCATAACTATGTCGGGTTCAGCAAAGTTAACTTTTTTAGAAAAAACTGCCGCCTGGTTTTTTGTAGCGTTAAATTTCACTTGGTTACTGTCACCCCAAGATAGAAGTTCTTCCAGGTCTTTGTTAAGTTGAACGACTTCCCGCTGTCTGCGGATATTCGTCTAAGTAGCCGATGTCCGAGCTTTCAAAGTGAATGAAGAGATAAGCGTACTGTCATCTGCAAAGCTGTAGATTGGGTTTCCGGTCTTTTCCAGCAGATCGTTAATGTAAATGAGAAAGAGAGTAGGAGATAGTATCGAGTCTTGGGGCACACCGGCCTTGATAGTGAAGGTGTTAGAAAGAAATCTGTTCACTGTCACTCGTAAAGAACGCTCTCTGAGGAAACCTGTGAGCCACAAACAAGACTTTTCAGACACACCATAAGAGCGTAGCTTAGCCAACAGTCCATCGTGCCAAACACGGTCGAATGCCTTGGATATGTCAAGAGCAGCCGCTCGAGATTCTCCAAAGTGTTCAATTGCGTTGTTTCAAAGATGTGTTACATAAGTCAGAAGATCTGTTAATCTATGTTTACGAAAGCCATATTGGTGATCGCTAATAATGTTGAATCCTTCAAGATATTTGCTCAATGCAACTATTGTATTAGTGAAAAATTTACACTCCCAGATTTTTGCATTTCTTCACTTTTCAAGGTCTCTTAGTCACGAAAAACATAGTCCATTTCTGTCAGAGTCTGTAAGTACGATAATTCTTGAACAAAATGAGTCATCGATATCAAATTTACTACAGACATAATACTTGAAATAGGAATGGAACCTACAGTTTCGGGCAATATCGCTAAAGGGGACGGAGATTAAAAGGAGGGAGTTAACAAATTTTATTTTCTCAATCTAAAACAGAATTTTTGGTTGCCTGAACAAATTTTAAGCATAATTAATTATAGTTAACTAGCTGTGCCCGCGACTCTGCTCGCGTGGACTACAAAACTATTCTTTAGGTTTTTCTCCAAGAGATCGCGCTGGCGGCCAACTTTTTTCCGACTTGATTCACTATTATCGTCACTGCTTATTCCCCATATTAAGTAACGTAGCAAAATATATACTAAAACGTGGCTAGAGAACATATGTATGAATTAAGAAAAAAACACGTAAATCGGATAAGTGGTTCTCGTATCAGCTGTCTGTAATGTTGAGGAGAAATAAACATTGTAATCTCACACGCGCTCGGTTTTTTTTTCGGTAACTGTCGGCGCGTCATCCGTACTAAATTTAAAAATTTAATTTCAATTTGATATACATTTTTAATTATAACGAAAAAAAAAAAATAGTTTTACTATAAAACTTATATATGAGCTTTCCATTTATGACAAAAATTTTTTTTTTTCAAAACCCCAGCTGTGCCATTTTTTCATTATTTTCAACTGATTGTTTGGTAAAGGTAGAGAAGACAGTTGGACGAGTTACTTCGATTATAAAGTATTATAATTCGTTTTTAGGATTTTTGAAATCAATGAATCTGAAAACTGTGTTTGTTTATTTTGTCATTATTTCCAATTAGGCCAACATGTAAGAGATTAAAGAGGTAAAGGAGCGTGTTATATCGTATTATACGCTCTTTATAGAGTTCCTGGAGTCAACTAATCTGATGATTTTTTTATTATTTTTATTTGGCCCAATGTATAAGGTGTTAACGTAGTAGAGGAAGGGTTAGAAAGGTTGCCTCACATATATTCTATTATACGTCGCTTTCAGGGTTGCTTGTAACGAGAAATTAAAAAATTGTTTTTTTTTTGATATTTTTAATTTCAGCAGAAATACTATGTAGAGAGAAATGTCGGATTTCATTACGGATTACGTTGTGGGAAAAAAAAAAAAACCACTTTCTCCCACATCTCCCAACCAACATCCATCATGATTGACATAAACTTTTGAATACATTTATATGTATTTCCTTATTTCGAGTTGCTACTTATTTATTTATTTATTGCTCTGTCATCGTTAATTATGCATAAAACCGGGAACGCCGGATGTCATTTTAAAATGTCGCCAAAAGGTTTAACGTAAGTTCTACCATTCGATAATATATATTTCTATTCCTAAGTAACGCCAAATCAAAGTATATTAGAACGTATTAGTTTATATTTTCCCTTTTTTCTACCATTGTTCCAGGAAAATATTGTATTTGAGGAGAATATTGTATTGAGGAAAAAAAATGCGCCTAACATTTCTGGCTGTCTAGATCAGAGGGGGCAAAAGCTAAACGAATATAGTTATGAAACTCAAATTGACCCACCATATTCACCATACCCAACCCCACCTGTAAGCATCCTAACTACTTGGTGCAACAGAACGTCTTCTAGAACCAAAGTAATGGCAAAAATACCTTCCGAGAGTTTAACGAATCCAGAACGTCAGTCAGCCTTCTATGCTACCGGCATAAACAACTTCTGTAATCTTTCGATTAAGAAAGATATGCTGATAGGAAAAAACGAATTGTAATAAGTACGCAAACCTAATACTCCATCGAAAGCTGACACAGCAGTTTTTAAGCTGACACAGCAGCTTTTAAGCTGACAGAGTGGTTGACAAGGTGAACACTTAAAGGCAGGAAGCGTTTTTCGAGGGGGGATCCCTCGAAAAGCGCTGCCTGCCTTTAAGTGTTGACCCTGTCAACCACTCTGTCGGCTTGAAAACTGCTGTGTCAGCTTTCGATAGAGTATTAGGTGTGCGTACTTGTTACAATTCGTTGTATCCTACCATCGTGTTCCGTAACTTCTCGGATGAGTACCAGTAAATTCTGTTCTCTTGTTCGTCAATCCTAGCCGGACTGACAAGCACTAATACGACGAAATACGTCTCAGGATGGATTTGATGAATAAGAGAACAGTGGGTAAACTACTGAAACATGGACTTTTGTTTGTTTTTATGTGTTTTACATTAACCACATAAGACATATGAGATTAAATTTAAAGGGTAAAAAAAAACCGTATTTTTATAACAAAAATGTATTTAAAAGTACCTGAAGGTCGATCTTTTTATCAATTCGAGACTTTTTAAGATAATAAATAGATACGGGGAAATTTTTAAGCATCATTATTTTGTATAGCGAAATTTCGCAATGTCACAGTATCAAAACGTTGAGTTGGACGTATCGTTTTCTGCATGTTCATTGACACTCTAAGGATGTTTATTTATTTTTAGATATACAAAATCTACATGTATATGTGATTTAATTGAGTATTTAATTGATAATTCTTGTAATCTCATTAATAATTAGGTTAAGTAATAAAAATTTAAAATATCGTAATGTTAAACGCAAAAGATCTTGAGCAGTTGATGCTACAATCAAATTTTTTGGTTCGTTTAATGAAAGGATATTTATCCATTAATATGTGGCTGTTAATACTATATATTGCAGCCAAGAATTTTACGTGCAAACCAGTGGTACCACCGCAGACGTGTTAACCCACCGATAGCTCCGATATAAGTATTCTCGAGGTATCGAAATTTAGAGATTCTAAAAAGATGTACCATATGCACAACTGCATCAAGCATTTTTAGTGTTCCGTACGGAACACTTAGGGAGTCACTTCGGTGTCCGTCTATCCATCTGTCTGTCACATCCGATTTTCTCCGAAACTGACATAGAAAGTTAAAATTTGGTACAAATATAGGAATTGATGGGCCAATCAGAGCCGTGTAGTTTTAAAGGTTAAATTTTGACACAAAGGGTTATTTTTGGGGGGTGCAATAGGAAGTAAAAAAAATAAATTACCAGTCATCGAGTGGGCTGTCAAATGAAAGCATGTTATTTTTAAAAAAATTGCCAAAAATCGATGTCCCTCCTTATTTCAAAAAAGTACTGATTTTGAAAACATTCTGGAATAGTCTTTATAAAACGTAGATTGAGGGAAAATTATCACGAGTGCATTACGTTTAATAATTTATCTGGTATATAAAAAAAACTATGTTTCTTGACATATGGTGGAGGTTTTTGTAATATAGTTCACTGTAACCGAATAGCGAGTCGCTCTTGTACCGAGATATAATTTTATTTTGTTTGTTTATAATTAAATAAAAATATTTTAGATTGAGGTTGATTGTTTTATTGGTATCAGTTCCGGTTAGTTAGATCCTATAACTATTATATATTATTGAGTAAGAAAAAACGAGAAAATTCATACTGAATCTTAAGATATATACATGTCAGGAACCCAATTAACTTAGCCTAGGATTTTATTTTATTTTAAAAGTAATCACGGTACGGAACACTACTTGCGCAATTCCAACTTGCTCTTGACCGGTTTTTTATTATCGTTTTTCAATAAATATTTTTAAATTTTGTTGCGCCATGTCTTTGTTTAAATTTTCAAAAAAGCCACGCTAAAATTATTTCAAAATACTGTTAGCATCTCGGCACTACGATACCAGCTCCAAAATTCAGATCTATGAAAATCACTTTACGACGGTATTATTTTATCTTTTTATATTACTTTTGTTCTTTTACAGGATAAATAAAAGAGTAAAGCGACCCAAAATAGTCGCCATATATATTCACAGAGAATTTTTGTTTAAAAAAGAAATGTAAACAAAACTTCACGGAAAAGTAGAATATTATAGGATGTTTCCATAATCGCCAAAGATTAGATGTTAGCTAAGAATTACTTTCACACAATTAAGGTGTGTGTGTTTTATTTCAGGCTTTGTGGCTACGCTCATGGCCTGAGATTATCGATATTAGTTCAAAAGATTCATTAGCAAGGACATTTTATACTCAAGGGCAGACAAACTATATGACTTGTACAAAGTAGAAAACAGGAGGCTAACTTGGAATCGTGTTTTCTGTAAAAAGTTACCTGGCTCTACTTCCGTGCAATACCGCAAAGAACACTGAATAATTCCATGCAGCTTTGTAGTAAAAGCTACACGGATGAATACGTACCTGCGTTGCCATTTAAATTCGTTAATTTTAACAACTGGTTTTAAATGGTTATATACCTATTGAAACACGAATTTGTCAGTCAACCAACTTTCAGGGTAAAATAGATTTGCGATCGCGTTTTAATGAAAATATGTGGGGGCTTGGGTCAAATTTGAACAACTGTAAAATTGTCAGTACTCGTGCGACACATAGTTTTTAAATCCGACATTTGTTATCGAGGAGGGAATTCCGACCCACATAACACCTTTATGGCTACACCACTGATCTAAACTTACAAAAACTGGCGCGACTAAGTCAACGACGCATTCTGATAAGAAGTATCTCAATGATATATGCGTCATTGGCACGTAAAAATTAGGAAATCAATATTATGCAACACATCTAAGTGTAGCATGTGGGAAAAAAATCAAAAGAAAAAAAACCAAGTACTTTCTTCATTAACACTTAGTGTTAAAATAAATACTGAATTTGATTTTCTCGTACTAAAGAGTAACTTATCCATGCAGTAAGATTTTATTTTGTAACTGATAGGTACGTTATAGCCAAGTATTAATGACAAAAAAAGTTGAGCAGAAGAAGAATATTTACAACTTAAAACTGGCATTTTTCTGCTAAAACCGGAAATAATGAAAAAAAACATCATTTTCAAATTTCTCGTTTTTAAACATTCTGGAAATGTCTTATAACATGATACATTCGAGGAAACCACCTTTAACCCCTTACCGCACCCTTTTAAACCCTTATATGATTAAGATTTGCTCTTAATCTCATCCAAAAATCGCGAGAAATTCATAATATCATTAACATTATACAAAATTCATAGACCCCTACTATTTTGACCCTCTTTTCTGAAAAGATATGGCTCAAAAAACTCAAAGTATAATTTTTTTTTTATGGGCAGAGCACGTGGAACAGAGAACTCCCTAAACCTCTACAGTGGAGACCCGTGTGTGGAGAAAGCGATGCACGCTGGTCTTGAATCGTTGTCAATTGTACTTGGTGGGAAATAAGTATATTCCAAAGGGATAAGGTTGTCCATATAAAAGACTGCTTGAAAAGGGTTGTATGAGAAGTGACCAGCGTGCATTAGAAGCACGCACCGCTCTGGCAGGAGTTAAGCGGATTACGTCCATCACTCTCCAGTCTCCATAAAAATACTTGTTGAATAGACACAAGTCACCAATAGTTCTTCGATATTCCAAGGAATCAAGGTTGCTGGTGAGTTTTAAGTCAGGCCAACTGCTTTCTTCTGAGTATAATTCAATAATTGCAGTGTATGTTTGGAAGCAGAGCCCCAAACATAGGAGCAGTATTCCATCGTTAGTCCATTTTGAGTTTTGTACAGAATTAACAGTTGTTGTGGGGTGTAAGGGGATCCAGTTCAGAATAATATCCCAGCTTTTGAGAAGCTCTCTTTGCAATGCATGTAGCATGTTCATGTCAGGGCATATTTACTCCCAAATTAACGCCCAGCAACGTTAAATTCTACTTGGTTAATGTCACCCCAAGATAAAATTTCTTTCAAGTCCTTGTTAAGTTGAACGACTTCCTATTGTCTGCGGATATTTGCATAAGTAGCCGATATTCGAGCATTCAAGGTGAATAAAGAAATAAGTATATTGTCATCTGCAAAGCTGTAGATTGGATTCTTGGTCTTTTCCAGCAGACCGTTAATGTAAATGAGAACGACAGTACGAGACAGCATGAAGCGTTGATAGGGAAGGTATTAGAAAGATGTTCGTCGACTGCTACTCGTAAAAAATGGTCAGTGGCCTTGGATATATGAAGTGCAACTGCTCGAGATTCTCAAAAATGTTCAGTTGCGTTGTTCTAAACATCTTCTTCTTCTTCTTCCGGCTTATAGCTAGGCACTATTGCCTGTTTTCTTTGTTCCGTGATCCATATATCGTCGCACCATTTCTTTCTTGGAGGTTCCATTTATCTTTTTCTATTCGGCGACTTGTCTCTTGCTATCAGTACCATCCTGTTGTTTGCCATTCTTCCTATGTGTTGATCTCATTCCATTTTTCTTCCTCTTATCCACTGGTTGATATTTTCTATATTAGATGTGCGTCCTATGTCTTCACTTCTTTCTCTATCCCTCAGTGTCTTGTTTGTACATCTCCTCATTTCAGTTGATTCCAGCATCTTCTGTGTGATACTTGTATCGGGTCTTGTTTCAGATGTGTAAGTCATTACTTATCATGCTCTTGTATATTCTTGTTTTGGTCTCAAAGGAGAGGAATTTATTTCTAAATATGGTATCATTGAGGCATCCCGCTATTTGGTCTCGTTCGGGAGATTTACGGTTTTTTAATTTGTCCAATGCTTCCATTAGGTCTTCTTCCTTTATATATGTTTCTACGTTTATTGTTATATCTGGTGTTTGTGGCAGTGTAATACTCTATTCTTTTTTATATAACTGTGTAAGATATGCTACCCACATTTCTTTCTTCACGTGCGTAGAGTATATTAGTTCTCTGCTGTCTTATAAATCTCCATATTTGTTTTTGTTGACCATAGAAGTCTGATTCTAATTTTTTCGTGTATCTCTCTCAGTATTCCGTTTTTGTTCTTCTGTAATTCGTGGGTTTCTGTTCGTATTCTTTTATATCTTCGGTACGCTTCAACTGTCCTGATTCTGTTCTAAACATGTGTTACATAAGTTAGAAGAACTCCTGTTGATCTTTGCCAGCCATATTGAGGGTCTCCAATAATATTAATCCTTCTAGATAATTTAGAAGATGCTAAATAATAGCACTCCCAATAACTTTCGATATTATTGAAAGCAGTGCGAGTGGTTGGTAGTAGTTGGGCAAGATCTTGGTTTTTTTGAGTATCGGCTAAACTATATATATATATATATATATATATATATATATATATATATATATATATATATATATATATATATATATTTCTAGAAGGGAGGAAATACTCCTTTCCTGTAGGATATGTTGAAAAGTCTACAAAGAATTGATGTTAGTTTACTCGCGTATTTTTTCAGTACTATGGCAGGTATTTTATCAGCGCCCAAGCTTCTTTGGTGTCTAGCTACAATAATACGTTTTATGATACGCTGTCTGAAGCCAATATCGGGCATAATTGGTGCTGTTTTTCTTTGGAAATCAATAGTAGGATTGAAGCACCGAGTTCAACTAACAAGTTGGTTCTTTTAACTGGTGTGGTTGCAATAGTATTATCTCACCGTGTGAGGGGGGGTATAGGGGAGTTGGATAAATTTTTGCGACTCAACGACCCTGAAATTGTTGGGGAAGGCAGAAAGTTTGCTTTTTTGCATTTTCTGTTGAACCAAGACTTGCTATCTGAAGGGAAAGATTTGAACTTGATAATTTCATTTGCAAAAAAAAATATATTTTTTTAAAAATCGTCGTAAATAAAAATGTTAACAATTAAAATCCTTATCTATCATGGCACGCACACTATTTTCTTTTATAAATCACTAAAACCGTCACAACATAATATCAATCAAATATTTTCGTGATAAAAAGAAGAGTGTTTCTAAATTTATAAACCAGTTTTAACTAGTTTTTTGCACAATGACGTACACAACCAAATAAAGTTGACATTTTTATATAAATCAATGTGGAAATTAGTATAAACAAGGAATTATAAAAATTATTACAGAAATGTAGATAAGCTTGTATAAATTAGAAGTTTTTTAAAATTATTTTTATTGGATTGAAATGATGCAACAACCAATGAGGATGAGGTCAATGGACACTGATTTAATAATTATTCATGCTCAATAAACCAAAACGGCAAAACTTTTTATTTTTCTTGTTAAAGAGACTTTTTGTTCGTAAAAAAGTCACTTTCCGAAATGTCTGCATTTCTTTACGTTTCCAGGTTTCTAGAACACGAAAAACATATTTTCTCATTTTGGTTGAACTGTGTCGGTCTGTTCGTCTTTCTGTTGGCACGATAACTCTCGAATGCAATTAAGTAACGATTCCAAATTTGGTATACATATAATATTTATCAACTTATAACTAAGATAGTTTAAATGGGCGGGGATAGTTGAATACTGTCTAATTTCAATAGTATTACGAAAATTCTTTGTAGTGTTTAGTTGAGATAATTAGTAAATTTTAGGCATATTTCTTTATACTCAAGTATTTTTTTCAGCACTAGTATATATATATATATATATATATATATATATATATATATATATATATATATATATATATATATATATATATGGGTCATTCTCTGTGAACCGGACCTCCCTCTATCCATTTTTGGTTTCGATATAAAATGACTTTTTTCGGCTTAAAATTTTCGTTGAAAAGTCTGCTTTAAAAAGCTGTATGTCCCCTTAAATAATTAAAAATAGCGGCTGCAATATGGCGGCTAAAACAAAAAAATGGTGTTGACGCCATTTTTTCAATATGAAGATAAATTACTTAAATAATGAGATATTCGGGCGAAACTCGTTACTAGGGGGTTTTTATGAGTTGCTGAACACGAATTTCAAGTCAGAAAATGATTTTTATTTAAAGATGGCGGATCGAAGATGGTGATCGTAAATTCCAAAAATCAGATGTCCAAGCTGATACTCGGGGGTTTTTTGAAGTGCTGAACACGAATTTCGAGTCAGAAAACGATGATTTTTTATTCCAAGATGGCGGATTCAAAATTCAAGATAAATGTAAAATATTGGCGAAAAACATATTTCTCACTAAGGCGACATTGATGACGAATATGAAGTCAAAAATTGATGTTTTCACTAGGTCTCATATTCTAAAAGCTATGGACCACTTCCTAAATGTTTTAAAAAGTATGTGAATAATTTCAGACAAATTTTGAATGTTCGAACTCAACAAAAATCAATTTTTTATACTTTCGAGCTTCGAAAAATGGTCTAGATGTGCTCGAAAATTTTTATTTTATTTCTTATCTAAAAGTTCAGAAAATTTACTAACAAATCATTATACAGATATTTTTTTTTAATTATCGATTCAGAAGTACAAGAAAATTTCTATTGTATTCGAATAAAATTTTCATTCGATCGATCAGCTTCACGAGACCGCGTTTTTCACTCGAACCGAGTAAAAATTACCCAAAGAGTCTGAGAGTGTATATATTGGATAAAACTTCGCATTCACTATTTATATGAAAATGATTATTATTTTTTAGATTTAATTTTTTATATCAAATGCATTAAAAGTATCTCAAAAATTGATATTCAACAAAAAATTAAACGTCGTTAAATTGCTTGAAGTCTAAAAATTAATTATGCGCAGAATTTTTGTCTCAATACTAAAGCTTTTTGAAATCCATATCTGTACCGAGCGTTGCATGGATATCTGATTTTTCGAATTTACGATCGCCATCTTGGATCCGCGACCTTGGAATAAAAAAATAATAATTTTCTGACTTCAAATTTGTGGTCAGCATCTCAAAAAACCTCCTAGCAACGAGTTTCGCTCGAATATATCATTACTTAAGTAATTTATCTTCATATTGAAAAAAATTTTGGCGCCATTTTTTCGTTTCAGCCGCCATATTGCAGCCGCTATTTTGAATTATTTAAGGAGACACACGGCATTTAAAAGTAGACATTCCAATGAAAATTTTGAGCCGAAAAAATCATTTTATATCGAAACCAAAAATGGATAGAGGAGGGGGGGCGGTTGACAGAGAATGATTATATATATATATATATATATATATATATATATATATATACATATATATATATATATATATATATATATATATATATATATATATATATATATAATATATATATACATACATATATATATATATATATATATATATATATATATATATATATATATATATATATATATACATATACATATATATATATATATATATATATATATATATAAAGGGTGGTCATATGTTTAAAAATTGTTATAACAAAAAACTGTTTATTATCTTTCCAACTTTTTTTTTTATTGAAAAGGGTAAACCATCCTGTCAATCTAATTTTTCAGAAAATTTTCGATGGTTTGTGACTCTATTTGGCGAATGGCTCAATGGATATTTTCCTTAAGTGCGTGGGTTGTTTGTGGATTGTTAGAGTAACAATGGTCCTTAACAGTTCCCTATAAAAAAAAAGTCTAACAGCGTCAAATTGCAGCTGCTGATCACATGATTACTGAACTTAGTGTGCAAAAGATCGATTGGTTCACAGCTGGTGTGGCCTGTAGCGTCATCCTGCTTGGACCAAAGCCCGTGCATCTACAAATCCTCATATTCCGTACACAAAAAAATCATTTAACATTCCTCTGTGGCGGACTTCATTCACAGAAACGTTGTTGCAGCTTCATCTTTAAAGAAGACAGAGCCAATAATGCCACCATTGCAAAAACCACATCAAACAGTCACTCGTTAAAGAGGCATTGGCTTTTCTACGATTACGTCTGGATTTTCAGAACCCCAAATTCTACAGTTTTGTTTCCTTACATATCCTCCGAGATGAAAATGTGCCCCGTCCGAAAAGATAATTTTGCGAACAAAATCGACGTCAGTTTTCGCACACACACACACACACACACACACAGCGAAGAGAAAACGAAGTGGATGGTCATTTTGGCTCAATTCATAAGTGAGATGGACCTTCTAAGCAAATAATCCGAGATCTTTATGCAAAATATTCCTCAGAGAAGTGCGATGGGTGTTCAGTTGTTGAGATCTAAGACGATTTGGGTTCTTGGGATTTCATGCACTGGATCTTTAAATTTTCTCATAGTTCTTGCAACACGGCACTCACTTTGGAAATAATTTTTTAATATTTCTCAAAATTACTTAAGTGTAAATCGATCCATTTTTGTAATGCGGAGGTTTGACACTAAATGTCTGTGAATATTTTAGGCGCGTTCGTGTTGACAGTGTCGAAATAACACACGGTTCAAAAATAAAACAGATTGCCCACCGTATATACCATATATATATATATATATATATATATATATATATATATATATATATATATATATATATATATATATATATATATATATATATACATATATATATATATATATATATATATATATATATATATATATATATATATATATATATATAGATATATGTATATATATATATATATATATATATATATATATATATATATATATATATATATATATGTGTTTGGGGTAAACCTTTTTTATTTTTTGACATAGTCTCCTTTTAGGCTTATACACTTCGTCCAACGATGTTCTAGTTTGTTGATCCCTTCCGAATAATAGGATTTGTCCAAGTCTGCAAAATATCCATTAGTGTCTGCAATCACCTCCTCGTTTGAATAAAATCTTTGTCCCGCCAGCCATTTCTTCAAATTGGGGAACAAATAGTAGTCCGAGGGAGCCAAGTCTGGAGAATAGGGGGGATGTGAAACGAGTTGGAATCCTATTTCCATTAATTTTGCGACCACAACTGCTGAGGTGTGTGCTGGTGCGTTGTCGTGATGGAAAAGGACTTTCTTGTGGGCCAATCGCGGGCGTTTTTCTTGCAGCTCGGTTTTCAAACGGTCCAATAACGATGAATAATATTCACCTGTAATAGTTTTACCCTTTTCCAGATAGTCGATGAGGATTATCCCTTGCGAATCCCAAAAGACAGTCGCCATAACCTTTCCGGCCGAAGGAACGGTCTTCGCCTTTTTTGGTGCAGATTCCCCCTTGGTAACCCATTGTTTAGATTGTTGTTTGGTCTCAGGAGTATAGTAATGTATCCATGTTTCATCCACAGTGACGAAACGACGCTTAAAGTCCTCCGAATTCTTCTGGAACAGCTGCAAACACTTCACGCGATTCCGTTTTTGGTCAAGCGTGAGCAATCGCGGCACCCATCTTGCGGATAGCTTTCTCATGTCCAAATGTTTATGCAAAATATTATGTACCCATTCAGTCGAGATGCCCACAGCACTAGCAATCTCACGCACCTTAACTCTTCTGTCATCCATCACCATATCATGGATTTGATCAATGATTTCTGGAGTCGTAACTTCCACAGGCCGTCCAGAACGTTCAGCGTCACTTGTGCCCATATGGCCAGTCCGAAAATTTTGAAACCACTTATAAACTGTTCTAATCGAAGGTGCAGAGTCACCATAATGTTTATCAAGCTTCTCTTTAGTCTCCTGAGGCATTTTGCCTTTCATAAAGTAATGTTTAATCACCACACGAAATTCTTTTTCGTCCATTTCTTGAAAATCACTCGACTTCCTTGATTCACACGAATGCCAAACACAAAGAAATAGACCAATATGGCTGAAACTTGGTGTGCGTTCATTCAAGAGATGCTACTAACTAAACATGACCTCGATACGCGCCGGTGGGTGCCATCTCTCGGACTTTGCACGGACTTTTCAAACCAGCCTCGTATATATATATATATATATATATATATATATATATATATATATATATATATATACATATGGATACTTAAAATTTTTCCTTTTGTAAATGCTCCTCAATACTTCAGACTCGTCATTACTTGTTTTTTTTTTTAATAGTTTATAAAGTATGGAATCAATTTAAAATTTAAAAATATTCGTGAGTGATACACAAATAAATTTTTAAAAATTGGAAAACATTCTTACCTTGATCGAGATTTAAACTAGGGATTATTAGCTTTCTAGGCCGCTACTTTGACAATTGAGCGGTCACAACTTGTGAGTTCAATCAACCAGCCAGTAAAATATTTTTTTAATTTTTATGTAATAGGTGTAAGTATCAGTCTGTAATTTTGAGAGTGTTAAAAGGGGAAACAGATTCGCAATTATTAGTCTCTAGCTTCAGGTAGGGATCAGAAGTAGGTCTTACATTCATCAGGTTTTTGTTATAAAATATTAAATTTTTTCCTTCGTATTTATAGAACAAAAAACTTTTAAAGCTGCTATTCCTCCACATAAAAATGAATTTTATGAGAGATGGCCCTCGTACAGAAAATTGCTTTATCTATAAATTCCATAGATTTGGATCCCAAAAATCTTGCCCTTTCTCGTCATACATTTAAAAGGAGATTCCTTCAACAGTAACTGAATCAGTAATGGTTAATTTGGGTAAAAAGGCAGTTGTTTCACTTCTTTTTCTTTCTGTCCCTTTTATTTTATACTTCTCTTTTTCTCTTTCATGTCTATCTATGTTTTCTTGAATTATATTCGATAGTACATATTTGCATATTTCAATATTTCAATTATTATACGCTGGGCAGTGTAGGAGGTGTGATGTTTTATTTTGATCTAAATATAAAAATAATTAATTTGGTGCTTATTATCGATAAAGGATCCCACACTAATCTTACGAAAAATGGGACCCGACCAATTTTTTATATATTATATTATATATTATTTTTATATACCTATTTAAATATAGTCAATAATATTTTAAAGCGACCAGGATAACGCTCTGCGTTTGTCCAATTAGGCACAGGTTGAAGCTTACTGATATACACAGTAATCCTGTATGTATAAAAATCTCCTGTAAGTTCAAGGGATTCCAGAAGCGTTAGCGCTTAAACCAGGGCATTACGTGCTTTATGCCCGTGAAGACTTTTAATCAGGGCTATAAAAGTATGTTAAAACACAAACTAACCAATCCACCAGTAAATTTCGAATCGAAAGAAGAGTGCGGCAGGGAGATACGCTCTCGCCCAAGCTTTTCGTAACACTTCTAGAAAGTATTCTACTGGTTTGAAAAGTCCGTGCAAAGTCCGAGAGATGGCACCACCGGCGCGTATCGAGGTCATGTTTAGTTAGTAGCATCTCTTGAATGAACGCACACCAAGTTTCAGCCATATTGGTCTATTTCTTTGTGTTTGGCATTCGTGTGAATCAAGGAAGTCGAGTGATTTTCAAGAAATGGACGAAAAAGAATTTCGTGTGGTGATTTAAACATTACTTCATGAAAGGCAAAACGCCTCAGGAGACTAAAGAGAAGCTTGAGAAACATTATGGTGACTCTGCACCTTCGATTAGAACAGTTTATAAGTGGTTTCAAAATTTTCGGACTGGTCATATGGGTACAAGTGACGCTGAACGTTCTGGATGGCCTGTGGAGGTTACGACTCCAGAAATCATTGATCAAATCTATGATATGGTGATGGATGACAGAAGAGTTAAGGTGCGTGAGATTGCTAGTGCTGTGGGCATCTCGACTGAACGGGTACATAATATTTTGCACAAACATTTGGACATGAGAAAGCTATCCGCAAGATGGGTGCCGCGATTGCTCACGCTTGACCAAAAACGGAATCGTGTGAAGTGTTGCAAGGATGGTTTGCAGCTGTTCCAGAAGAATCCGGAGGACTTTAAGCGTCATTTCGTCACTGTGGATGAAACATGGATACATTACTATACTCCTAAGACCAAACAACAATCTAAACAATGGGTTTACCAAGGGAGAATCTGCACCAAAAAAGGCGAAGACCGTTCCTTCGGCCGGAAAGGTTATGGCGACTGTCTTTTGGGATCCGCAAAGGATAATCCTCATCGACTATCTGGAAAAGGGTTTAAAACTATTACAGGTGAATATTATTCATCGTTATTGGACCGTTTGAAAACCGAGCTGCAAGAAAAACGCCCGCGATTAGCCCACAAGAAAGTCCTTTTCCATCACGACAACGCACCAGCACACACCTCAGCAGTTGTGGTCGCAAAATTAATGGACATAGGATTCCAACTCGTTTCACATCCCCCTATTCTCCAGACTTGGCTCCCTTGGACTACTATTTGTTCCCCAATTTGAAGAAATGGCTGGCGGGACAAAGATTTTATTCAAACGAGGAGGTGATTGCAGACACTAATGGATATTTTGCAGACTTGGACAAATCCTATTATTCGGAAGGGATCAACAAACTAGAACATCGTTGGACGAAGTGTATAAGCCTAAAAGGAGACTATGTCGAAAAATAAAAAAGGTTTACCCCAAACACATAAGTAGTTTTTATTTTTGCACGGACTTTTCAAACCAGCCTCGTACAATCAATAAACTGGGAAAGAATGGTTCTTAACATTGGCGGTGAAAAATTAAATCGCCTCTGTTTCACTGACGACACTTAATAACAGAAAAAAATACAAGAAGCACAAACTATGCTGGCCATCCTTCAGGAAAGGTTAGTCTAAAAATCAATCTATCCAAGACCCAGTTTATGACAAATCTTGTATTAAACGATACTATAAAACTAAATAACGTAGAGATAGAGCAAGTACACCAATATAAAATACCTGGGACATGAAATCAGTATAGGACGAGATAACTAAACACATGAAATTCAGCGGAGAATAGGTCTCTCCTGGGCTGTATATGGCAAACTAGCCTATGTATTCAAATCTAACGTTCCTATATATTTAAAAGAAAAGTATCTGACAGATACTCCCCATACGGAGCGGATACACAATAAGGAAGAAAAATATCAATAAAATAAGTGTCATGCAACGAAAGATGGAGAGGTTAATGTTAGGCGTTAAATCACATTATCAGGAAGAGAAGGGGGGTACAAGACGCAGTCAAATTCATCTTACATCTTAAATGGAACTGGGCTGGGCAAGTTGCCGGGTTTAAGGATAGTTGATGGACAAAGAGAATTATAGAGTGGAGACCAAGAGCCGAAGCCTATCGGAGTAGAGGTAGACCACCAAGTGGGCAGACTGATGATTTGAAAAGAGTGGCTGGAAATTGGGTACAAGCGGCCCAGAACAGAAAAAAGTGGCAAGACTTGAGGGAGGTTTTCGTCCAGCAGTGGACAGTATAAGCTAATGATGATGATAAAAGCTACAAAAAATTCAAAATAAAAAAAGGACCGGGCCCCATTTTCCATAAGATTAGTGCGGGGTCTTTTCTTCATTATTTGTTTATTTAACAGTAATTATTCCTCTGATAAAATTCACTTTGTTTAGGAACAGGATTTGCATCTCCAGCTAATCATTTCAATCATATGTAACTAAAATAAATGGTTTTAAGGTGTATAATTAATTTAAAACAACAATATGACTATCATTTTCTTATCGTTTTGCGTGAATAAAGCAAGTAAGATGTTTTTGAATTACCGTTCATTATGTGCATGATACATACTTGATAATGAAAAAAAGCAACGGTAAGTAGCATAAAAAAATACATGTGTAGTGGGTACTTACGGAAGTGCCTATCTAAAAACGTAAAAATGATTTTTTCCTCTACATGTTATGAAAACCATTGCAACACTTAGTTTTTCGGTGTTATCCTTCATAACGATGGTAATAAAAGTTAATTCACCATTAACAAAAAAAAAAAAATTTGAAAAATAATTACATGTTGTGTATAACGATATTTAGGAGCTGTAATCGATAAATACTTTTTACGAGCAAAAAACTTTACATACTTTAATGAAATTGACTAAAAGTACTTTCATTTATTATATACTAGCATATACAGTGTGTCAAGTAAAAAACGTGACCGCTTGTATTCTCGAAAAAATGTATTTCGAGAACATTTTTTGCCCTCAATATATTCAACGGCGCGATTATGTTAGTAAGTTGTCCAATCACCTCCTATATCAATAATCGCCTGACATCTTCGAGGCATGCTGTCGACGAGAGTTTCTGCATACTACGGCGATGATCTCCAAATTTTTCGAATCTCGCGAAACAACTGAGTCAAAGTTCTCAGAGTTTTTCCTCTGAACTTTTTCTTTACAAGGGACCAAACGTTTTATTCTCATAGAACACATTTAAATCCGATTTTCTTAATTTTGTCGCTCCTTGATGCAGCGTCAATTTCGAATTCCGTGAAAACAAATACACGATTCGTTTTTCGACTTTCAGAGTGACTGTGCCTACCGAGCCACGTTTTGGTAAGTATCGACATTTTTCGTCTCGTTAAAACGGTTTACCCACTTCTTCACAAACGATACCGACTTTTTAATATATTTAGCGGCCACAGAATGTGTCATTTTAGGCTCCTTTGGAAGGGAATAAAGAAAGACTGACTCGAACTGACGCGCAAATCAGTGACTGATTTTGGTTCAGAATCGACTGGTACTTTTACTAAAATGTGTCGTAGACAAAGATTCACTCCACCGATTTTTTGTTAAATTGCTAGAATGGCATCTACCAGAAATGAATTATCGTAGACACGTTCTTACTTGACAGACTGCACCAGCGACCTTGTCTGCGTGAATTACACGATTTACTAACCTAAGCTAATCTCCCGACGCTTCAACGCATGCCTATTTGCCATAACAGTTGCATAAACAATTTTCTATGACCGCAACGAAACAGTTGTTACATCTGACGTACAGCAATATATATTATTTTTGATTAACTGCGCGAAAGATTTTTTTTAAATTTTTGTTACAGCATTTTTGTGTATCAATTTCTTAATAGCTTCATAGATGTCAAAATGCTTTTACACGGTGTGTCTTAAAGTAAACAGAATTTTTTCAAAATAGCCAATATATGCGTTGGAAAGGCACTGACATTATGTCTAATTTTCATGACAACAGGATGAACAGAAGCTGAGATATTGTGCCTAAAGTGATACTGTATTTTCGCTAGCGGTCGAAAAATGAACATCGCAAATGAACAAAGAGCAAATATTAAGTTTCCTGTAAAATTTGGTAAAACATTTACGTGTAAATTGATGTATCATGTCTACAGTGATGATGGTCTATGTGTGCATGAGTTGTGTTAACATTTTAAAGAAGGTCGTGAGGATTTAATTGACGATAAACATGTTGGTCAACCAAAATTCGTGATAACTGAAGAAAATATAGAAACCCACCCAACCGTAGAAAATCCGAAAAAAAAAAAAAAATCGTTTGAAGAAGTCAAAAGTGAAAACAATGTTGATTTGCGTCTAGTCAGTGCACAATTCATTCTACTTGGGCAAACGGTTAATACTGTGTATTATCTAGGTATTATAAAGCGTTTATTCTCGCGTATTCGTCGCGACCACAATATCGTGACACGATAATGCACCATCTTACCGTTGGAAGCTTATTATTGATTTTTTACCAAAAACGGCATTTTAGCCATCAACCATTCACCGTTTTGTCCTAGTTTGGTTCCGTACGACCCAAAATTATATTTGTCGATAAAAAAAAAACAGCGTTATGCAGATATCCAAAATGCGTCGACCAGGATAATGAAGAACGTCTCAAAAGATGAGCAAAAAATGAATTTTGCAAACAAAACAGGTTTTTTTCCCTTCTAAAAAAGTCCTGTTTACTTTGAGACACACTGTGTATATTATCTGCATTCCAGTTTATTAATTTGGAAACAGCTTTACATTTAATGAATAATGACTTTTAATAAATATTTCCCCTGCATTGTCTTTGCATTTCAAATGTTAGAAAATGCGTCTGAAGCTGGGCAAATGATTTGTTTAACTTTAAGAAAATACCCCGTGGTACACAAAATGGGCAAAATATGGTACCATCGATTTCGAAGCGATTTTGATCTTTCGAATCATAAACGTTCTGGAAAGCCTAAAAGTGGAGGACGAAGAAGTAAAGCAGGTTTTGGACCAAAATCCTTGCCAAACACGAAAGGAGCTTGCTAAACAACTTGGCGTCAATGAAGAATCAATCACCTACTGCCTACACTAGCCGAGAGAAATACGAGAAAAGGGTCCTGAGAACAAAGAAAGACGAAGGTATGACGTCCCCTTTCATTTCCTCGGTAGATTTAAGAAAAATATTTTCTGCACGAAATCGAGACTGGAGACGAAAAGTAGATTTTGTCCGATAATCAAAAAAAAAAAGAAAATTATGCCGCCGGGTGAAACGTCAACATCAACCGCGAAGCCAAATAAAGATGAGAGGTCAATAAGAGAATGTTGCTGGGCTGTATAAAATTACCAAGACCAACTGAGGCGTTTGAGTGGCGACTTGGAAAGAAAAAGGCCTATAGCGGGAAGAGGTAGGCTATTCTACTCCACACATAACAAGATCTCCCTAACGTAACATATTCTACAGACATGACTACATCTGATTACTATTTATTTCGTTCACTGTAATATCAGCTCGCTGATTTCCACTCCACTTCATTGGCGGACATCAAAAACAACATAACCGACTCCGCCAACTGGAATTCACCATCTTTTTTCAGACAAGAAAATCGCCAGGTGGAAAACTATGTGGAGAATAATGGAGAATATTTTTTTTGATTGAGTTATATTCTGTTTGTAAATAAATGAACATTTTATTTACGCAAAAGGTAACGTAGAAATTCAACGTAGCGTACGCCAAGGATGTATCTTGTCACCACTCTTATTTAATCTATACGCAGAAGAAATATTTAGCACAGTATTCCACGATATCTCAGCAGGAATGAACATTAATGGAAGAAGAATTAACAACATTAGATTTGCTGATGACACTATAATAATCGCAGATCATTCACAGGACCTACAAATGCTGATGGACAGAGTAACACATGTCAGTCGAGAATACGGAATAGACATAAATACAAAGAAGACTAAACACATGATCATAAGCAAAAACTCGGCATTACAAGCACAACTCTACATTAGCAACTAAAACAATACCTTTGGCTGGGGGGGACCACTCACTGGAAATTCGATGCAGAATAGAAAAAGCGAGAGCAGCCTATACAAAAATGGCCAAAGTATTTCGAAGTCGTGATCTCAGTTTAAAGATCAAAATAAGACTTCTCAAATGCTACCTCTTTCCAGTGCTTCTGTATGGGGCGGAGTCTTGGACTGTTACTATGGCATCATGCAAAGGGTTGGAAGCATTCGAGACGTAGCTCTACAAGCGCATGCTTAGAATATCTTGGATATAGCACGCTACCAACAAGAGAGTGCTAGAACTCTTCAACAAAGACCTGGAAATTGTTAATACGATTAAAAGAAGAAAACTCGAATATCTGGGCCACATCATGAGAAACGGGGAAAGATATGATCTAGCCCAACTGATACTGCAGGGCAAGGTAGACGGAAAGAGAACCAGGTAGAAGACGTGTTTCGTGGCTGAAAAACCTGCGAACATGGTTCTCAACAACAACAGGACTATTCAGGGCAGCTGTAAACGAAGTCCTGATAGCCAGGACCATCGCCAATATGCGATAACGGGTGGGCACAAGAAGAAGAACAAGAAGAAAAGGTAACTAATTAATTTATACACGTTAATACAAGCAACACGCTTATAGTTCCTATCTTCACCATTAATCCTCTGTTCCCAATTTCCGTAGGCTAAAGCCAAAAGTATTTTTAATTGATTATTTAACACCAGTTTATATATCTACTCATTCTATTTATTAATTAAAAAATATCCTTTTCTTAAGCCTGTTTTATTATTATTTAATATTTGCGCGTTTTAAAACCAATTAGGACTGTTAACATTTAAAAGTACTTCATAAATTACTGATGTCTCTGAAAATAAACAACAAAAAAAAAAAGATATTTAAATTAATTGCAAAAGTACTAATTAAGCAGAACTAACCAGTCTTAGTTTAATAATAAAGTAGAATTTTTTACGAACATTTCTCTTCGCTAAATAAGTAATAATAATTACTAACCCTTATTTAATTTATAACATATTTTACATATTTTATCAATATGCCTATTTCTTCATAATTATTCAACTAGTCTAAGAAATTACCCCCATCTCCTGTACTACGTCAAGTTACAGTTATACCATTATATCATATATTTATAACACCATATCAATTACAATATCTCATTTCTATATGCAAGCTTGTTATAAACCGAAGCCACATACCCGATCAACTATTAAAATTAATATATTCAATTGAAGTAGCCGTTGGTTGCTTGATGGAAATTCATAATAATTGAAATAAACACCTGACGTTAGGTCTAAATTTTCACTATATTTTGTATCTTATGATTTGGTACACAGTACCTTCGTCAGATAATCGATAATTAACTGAGATAGTTGCCGAGTATCTGACGCAGATACTGTG
This sequence comes from Pachyrhynchus sulphureomaculatus, assembly GCA_019049505.1. Lineage (NCBI taxonomy): Eukaryota > Metazoa > Arthropoda > Insecta > Coleoptera > Curculionidae > Pachyrhynchus > Pachyrhynchus sulphureomaculatus. The sequence goes on from CM032448.1 coordinate 94,925,897, forward strand.
TATGGAAACAATTGCTATATGATACAAAATATAATGGAAATTGAGAACTAACATAAGCATTTATTTCAATGATTAAAATTAAGTATATATCAATTCCAAGTACGAAAGGGAGTGAGGCAGGGTAGTATTCTGTCTCCACTACTCTTCAGTATATTTGGTGAATGGATTATCCGCAAAGCGACGAAAGAGTGGAATGCAGGGGTATCAGTGGGAGCCAAAAGTTCTCGAACTTAAGATACGCTGATGATACTACAATAATGGTGACCTCCGAGGAAGAAATGGTTGCACTGGTGCATCAAATCGAAAAGCTTAGCGGAAATGTCGGCCTTTCACTAAATCGAAAGATATCTTTTCTTCTTATAGTAGATCGAGCTAAAATTTTCCCTCTTCTCAACAAAATCAACGATATACCACTGAAGACAGATATAAGTATGCCAGAATTTCTAACAAATGGGGCTGCGAAGAAGAAACTAAAAGAAGGATAGTGATGGCCAAGACTGTTATGACAAGCCTAAGCAAAGTATGAAAAGATCACAGAATAAATGAAATGAGTAAAAAAAGGCTTGTCAATTCACTAATATTCCCTATAGTCACATACGGAGCCGAAACATGCATCACGCCATAAAAGAACAGAGGCTGGCAAAACTACATGCAACAGGCGGATGCATGTAGTTTGCATTTCATGGACAAATGCGTCTATTTTGAGCGATCTTAAGATCCAAAATAGTGACGGGCTATTACCATCGATTCAGAGAAAAAACAGCATCATTTTTGATCACCTAATAAGGATGGTATGGAAAAGTTGCTGATCCAGGGGAAAGTCGACGGTAGAAGAAATAGAGGTAGATCTCCTAACAGATACATCGATCAGATCATGTTTAAAATGCACTGGAGTTACCGGAGATGAACAGGCTGGATTCAGATCAGGCTTTAGTACGATTGAGCACTTGCACACATTGAGAATACTAATCGAGAAGGCCACCGAATATAATATACCAATGTGGCTCACATTTGTAGATTTTCGCAAGGCTTTCGACACAGTGGAAAAATGAGCGCTTATAAGAGCTCTTAGAAATGCTCGTATAGACCACAGATACAGCGAACTGATAGCCAGAATATATGAACGAGCAACACTCAAAGTTATGGTAAACCAAGAACTGACAAACAAGGTCCCAGTGAACAGAGGGGTAAGGCAGGGCTATGTAATATCGCCTAAGTTATTTACAATGATTTTAGAAGATTTATTCAAAGAACTGAATTGGGACGGAAATGGCCTTCTGATAGCTGGCGATCGGCTAAACAACCTGAGATTCGCAGATGACATTGTAATTATAGCAAACAATAAGAATGAAATGATGAAGATGATTACAGATCTCCACCACCAAGCAAGAAAAGTGGGACTTGACATAAATTTCTCCAAGACAAAGTACATGAGTAACGAAGACACCAATGATGAAAATATAGTGATTGAACATTCAACAATAGAAAAAGTAAACACATACATCTATCTGGGCCAAATAATAACGATAGGAAAGGAAAACCAGCAGCTTCAAATAGAAAGAAGGATACGTATGGAATGGGCAGCATATGGAAATTGAAATATGTACAGAATATGAACAATCCTCAAAGATCAAAAACTCAAATTTATAATAAATGGATACATTTATGTATCCATTTACTATAAATTTGAGCTACAGCTACAACGTATGGAGCCGAGACATGGGTTTTAACTAAAAGAACAATAGAAAAACTACAAGTTCACCAACGAGCAATGGAAAGGAAGATGTTGAGTGTTACTTTGAAGGACAAGAAAACTAATAAATGGATTAGACAACAAACAATGTGGATGATATCACCAAACGGATAACATCTCTGAAATGGAGCTGGGCCGGCTATGTAGCGAAAGCGACGTATAAGTGGAGTGGCAAGATCACTAGATGGAGACCATGGGGTGAAAAGCGAAGCATAGGAAGGCCCCAACAAAGATGGAGCGACGATCTGAAGAGAGTCGGAGGGCTTAACTGGTATCAACAAGCACAAGATAGAGAAAAAATGGAAAGATTTGAGAGAGGCCTATACCCGACAGTGGGTAGAGAGTGGCTGAAGGAAGAAGAAGAAGTCGAAGATAGACAAGCCTGGAGGGCCGTTGTAAATTCTGTGTAACAATGCAATAGAGGTCACGACGCTCGGAACTGAACAACGATGCGAGATATATATATATATATATATATATATATATATATATATATATATATATATATATATATATATATACGTATATATATATATATATATATATATATATATATATATATATATATATATATATATATATATATAAAATAAATATATAAGCAAGGGCGAAGTTGTTCATTGTCTCAATCAAAATTTGATGGCCCCTTCACATCGTCATCCATCGAAGCGGTATTACTGAAAAACTATAAATTCCTTTTCCACATCCAGCACTATACACGTCATAACACTTCAAATCAGTAACTCATTACGTTCGACAGTTATCGAGGCAACAGTCGAAAATTGGAAACTATGTTGTTTCTAACCAAGGATATTTAAAGCATGAAGGGTGATTTTTGACGAATACATACTGCGCTGTCACCTGTTTCTATCTGTAACTTAGACTTTATAGCTCTTTTTGATTATGATTAACCTTATATGAATAAATATTCTCAAGGTTCATTCATGTTTTCAAGATAAATTTACCTAAGTGTACAAAGTATGAAGACGAAACAGCACTTAAACAGATGACATCAACATAATATTAAAATTTTAATTACTTCCAACTGTCACTCTTACCTAATTAATCATAAAAACTATTACATCAAAACAACCTCCTCGCAAACATATTGTTATTAAATATGCATAAAAGGTGACAGAGTGACGATCAAAAACAAAATTTATAATTTTGAAGTCAAGCTAAGCGGTTTTAAATTATTTGGCTTTAATTTTTGTATTTATCCTAATTGTTATTTGACTAGTTTGTAATTCTAATTACATATTATTACAGCATAAATTATTTTTTTAAAAAAAACTTCTCTCTAATGCATTTTTGGAACGCAAAAAATATATATTTTACACCTTTGCTTAAAATAATTCGAAATTAACTCAATCGTTTATGATTAACAACTTCGAAGGGTGCCTAATTCTTAAAAATACTTGTACATATACTTAAAAGTAGTTCGGTGGTAATACTCGCAAAAAACAGTACTTACCAAAAGTGCAAAACCAGAATAAAATCATTAAGTAGCACGTGCACATTGCATAATAGTTTTAACAAGAAATTGCTGATCTTACAAAAGATTTGCCGATACTTGTCCTTTAAAAAAAATGACTGATATCATTCAGTTATCTCTTGCCATTTTTGGAGCTTTTTCTACATTTCTTTTAGTCTACTTTTTTTTCGAAATCTTTGAATGTACAGTGTTTTACGTGACTTTTTTGCATATTTTCTTTCAATAATGATAAATGTTTTTTTATACAGAGAAGTTTGCTTGTAACGAACCCGTTTATAGCGAATTTCCGGTTAAAACGAACTATTTTATAATGCACGAAAAAACTTCCATAAGACCAATACAAATTTTTATCGGTTATAACGAACCCGGTTATAACGAATTTCCGGATAAAGCGAACCAAATTTGGATGTTTTGTGTCCGTTTATAACGAACTTGCCACTCCCTGTGTTCGATGTCGCGCGACTTGATCTAGGAAATTCACCGAAACTAGCTGGGAACCCCTATTCTACTTATTTCCGCCGCGTCGCTAGTTTGAGCAGTATTATTTTCAATTCAATTGTTGTGTTATGCGGTTCTAAGGCATATTTGATCAAAGTAGCAAAGTGAATGTTTAAGGTTTTATTTTAAAATGATTGCACAAAAACGTAAAGCGTTTACTTTAAAAGACAAACACGATATTATAAGGAAAATAGAAAATAGAGTTAAACAAAGTGATGTTTGCAAACAGTTGAATTTAACTAAATCTACGGTTTCTACCATATGGAAGTAGAGGTAAGAAATCTTATCAATCTATGATAAAAGAAACTTCAGTTGTAAAAAAGTAAGAAAATCTACACATGGCCAAGTCAATAAAGGACTCCTAAAATGGTTTAGTCAAAAACGACATGAACATGTTCCTATTACCGGCTATACTTTACAAGAGAAAGCTAGTGAACTGGGAAGGAAAATAGAGAAAACCGAGTTTAACTGTTCTAGAAGTTGAACTGAACGATTTAAAAAGCGACATAATATTAGTGGCGGTAAGATAGTACGAGAAACTGCAGGAGTGGATACGATTGTTGTTAATCAGTGATTGGCCAATATATGGCCGGAAATACGAGAAAGTTATGAATATGTGGACATTTTTAATACGGATAAAACGGGTTTGTTTTACAAGATGACGCCTGATAAGGCATTAAAGTTTGTCGGAGAGAATTGTGCTGGTGAAAAATTATCAAAAGTAAGAATTACTGTGTTGGTAACTGCAAATATGTCTGGAACAGAGAAAAGAAAATTGTTGGTGATAGGAAAGTCCGCCAATCCCAGGTGTTTTAAAAACAAACATTTGCCATTAACGTACAAATCAAACAGTAAAGCCTGGATATCATCAGAAACTTTTAAAAACGAACTGATCGAATGGGACAAAGAATTAAAATTCACAAAAAGAAAAATATTACTTTTGATTGACAACTGTCCAGCGCACTCTGAAGTTGATCTACGCAAATAAAATTGGTTTTTATGCCTCTCAACATAAGTGCTCCAGCCTATGGATCAAGGTCTGATACATTCTTTAAAATGTCACTATAGAACGATTTTACTTATGAAAATGTTAATATTTTTTCTGTAACTCTCTTGGATGCTATAAACTTTATCCATATGGCTTGGCAAAGAGTCAGTACAGAAACCATTCTTTTAAGCATGGCGAATTTTTAAGGAGGGGATGTAGATATAACTCAGATGATGAGCTACTGACTGATTAGATTGAAAAACATCAAGAAGATTCTACTGATTGTCTAGAATTTGTTTACGATGCTGACATTCAACAAAGTACAGTAGAAATCGAGATTAAAAAGATGTTTAATCACTTTAATTTTGAAGAATATGTATGTGCTGATAATGAATTAATGACGAGAGAAATATTAACAGATAATCAAATTGTGGCATCAGTGACTTCTGGAAAGATTTTAAGCGATAATGTCGACGAGGACGAGCTTGGAGAAGGAGATAATATTTATGTTCTATCTATTTCAGAAATGACTAAGAAAATGACTGAAATTCGCAATTTTTTGAAATCTCGTGACGTTCCTGAACATATATAGAGTAGTTATTGTGACCTTGACAATTATATAAAACACCATTTATTTTTCAAGTAAAACTGTACAAACGAAAATTACTGATTTTATTGTATAAAGTACGTATTGTATTGTTTTCGGTTATACTCGTATATATATATATATATATATATATATATATATATATATATATATATATATATATATATATAAATTCCTGGATAAAAATTAACGCAACAATCTGAAAATTAATTTATCTTTTTCTTATGTCAGTTTTAAAGTTTATCGAGTATTTGAATAGTAGGCTATGCATATTTTGTTTCGTTGTTCATGACAGAAATCAAAACAATTCGTTTAGATTTACAGTTTTAAAGAATTTTTTAGAAGATAAACAATTTTCTGTAATAATGCGATAGATTTTCTTTAAAAGTAAGCTTATAAATTGTTCCCTTTTTCAAAGTAATACGTTTTTTGTGGTAGACTGCTTTATTTTTGACCCCGAAGAATTAGAAAAATGAATCGAACAAGGAATTTAACACGAGGTAGTGCGAGCCTCAGTTTTATTGGACGAGGGATATTGTCAGAGTTATGTTGCCAATTTGTTAGGCAATCCACAATAAGTCGTATGGTAAGACGCTTGAATGAAGTAGGAACTTATTCTAGAAGGCTAGGGCAAGGGCGAAAACGATGCACTAGCGACCTAGATGAACGTTTTATAAGACAATATGCTTTAAGAAACAGGACTGTCACTAGTTCTATAATAAGAAACGAACTCGAAGCTGTTCGCAATGTCACAATTTCTTCTAAAACAGTTAGAAGACGGTTAAATGAAGCTGGATTAAAAAGTAGGAGACCAGCCACTTGCTTACTAGAGAGAACAGAGTTGCCAGGTTACGTTTTGCTCGAAATCACGAAAACTGGTCTGTGGATGATTGGAAACAAGTTTTCTTCACAGATGAAACTAGGGTTAGTCTAAAACATCCAGATGGTCGTGAGCGAGTATGGCGAAGACCAGGAGAGAGGTTTTCTCCTTGCAATATCTCTGCAAGGATTTCATTCGGCGGTGGCTCTGTTATGTTCTGGGGTGGTATCTGCTTTGATGCTCGCACAGAGTTAGCTCCTGTCCGTACGAGATCCATGAATGCTGATTACTATCTTGAGAATATTGTAATAGAACATGTGATGCCTTTTGGTCATTTTGTGGGGCCCAATTTCCTGTTTATGCAAGACAACGCTCGACCTCACGTGGCTAGGGAGGTACTCGATTATCTTAATCAAGTTGATATACCGATTATGCAATGGCCACCAAAAAGCCCGGATCTGAATCCGATAGAACATGTATGGGATCACCTTAAGAAAAATGTGAAACGTCATATACCTGCACCTAAAAACCTGAGGGAACTTGAAAATGCAGTTATCACAGAATGGGAGCAAATTCCTCAAGATTTTATCCAAAATTTAATTAGCATGCCTAGGTGCATAAACGCATAAACGCTGTCATCCGAAGTAGAGGAGGCAACACACGCTACTAGTGCCCCAGTTACACCATTAATTTTGCTACTAGTGTCCCAGTTTATTTTTTTCATTATTACATAATTTCAACGATTTTGTTATTAGGTCTTAAGAATAATTTTAATTCGAATCTTACAGAGAAATTTGGTAGCTAATTCACTTTTAAAGTATCCGAATAAATTTTTTCTAACTTTTAGTGTAACCAATGTTCATAAAAAATTATTAAAATTAATTCATTATAGAGATTTGTATGATTTAATATATTGTTGCGTTAATTTTGTCCAGGAGTGTATATATATATATATATATATATATATATATATATATATATATATATATATATATATATATATATACCAACATACATAATAATAACTTTAGTGTGACTTGTTTTATTTTCCTTTGAACGTATTCTTTTAATTTAATAATTAAAATTATTAATTTTTCTAAGCAATAGCGCCTAATCTAAATAAAAAAGTAGTGAAAAATATTAGATTTTGTTTTCTGTTTGTAACGAACTTCGGATATAACCAACCATTTTTAATGATTTTTTTGGAGTTCGTTATAAACGGACTTCACTGTATTTAAAAATAAAAAAAACACATATAAAAAATAAAATCATTTCTGTCACTTTAATTAAAATTTCTTATAATTTTAAGGTATAAATATAAATTCTATATTCAAACAGTACTGATTGTTCTAGAGTAATTTACTATACTACTCCATTCTTTCCAAAAAGCAACGTAAATTATCAATTTTTTAACTCTATAACCTCCTAACAATAATTAGCAAATTCCTGTGTTAACTATTGAAATTTTATCTAACATAGCATAAAATGAAAAGTCAAGGTTAGGACATGTGAACTTTTCTCGAATTGAAACAACTTTTCATGACTTTATGACATATTTTGCAGTTTTATAAAGAATTAAAAACAACAACGCTTTCGTTCCAACAAATAAAATATTGAAAATCCCATCAATATCTTTAATTTTACTGAATTTTAATATAAAACTCAAAAATCAAGGTTAGAAATCAAATGGACCCTTTTTTAGACCTTTTTTATCTGTTTTTTTTTTTTAAAAAACACTTTTTCTTCCAATAAGGTCGAATAAATTAACCCATGATTAAAATATAACGGTTTTGTGTTTGTGCTATGAAAAACGCTTATAAAAAAAAATCCAAAAAGGAAATCATTAAACATCTAATTAAAATTGATGTAAAACAATTACCACCACTTACCTTTTCCTCATGAAAATTCTCCCCGACGCTAAGCGGCGTAGGTGGAGTGGTCGGTGTGGTCCCCCTGTCGCCCCCGTCTTCCCCTCGTACGCCGCCACCGCCGCCGCCGCCACCGCCGCCTCCTCCCCCCTCCAACGACCTTGAACTTTCTCGCAGGTTTTCTAAGTGTACCTTGTATTCCCTGTACTTGAGGTCGCTAAGGTTGGGATTTCGGAGACTGTCTCTGTCTGGCCCGTAGCCAAGGCTATTTAAATTACGATCTAGTAGTCTAGGTTCTGATGCATTAAGATTTCTATCGCCTAAAGGCCTGTCGTTGTTGTTTTGATGGTGAGCTAGGTTAAGACTCCTGTCGAGACTTTGAGTTAGAGAACGTTCTAAGTTCAGTCGTTCAAGGTTAAGGCTGTGATCTAAGTTCATTCGTGGATCGTGCATGGATCTTTCGTTTAATATTCTTTCTAGATTTCTCTCTTGTTGCATCCGTTCTTGTTGTATCCTCTCTTGTAAAAGCCTATCAGCTGAGTTTAAAACTTAGGTTTAGCTCCAAGCCATTGTTCAAACCTTGGTGGTTGTTGTAATTTCGATCTAACCTATCGCTACTTCTATGATAATCTTGGTGGTGGAGGTTTAATCTGAGGTCCACATTTCTGTCTCCTAAACGGTCCCCCAAACTTCTAAGGGTGTCTATTGACCTCTGGAGGTAATTCGTATTATTTTCTAGCAACATGGCGGGAGGAGGTTGGTGAAAGTCCAATCCCCCAGTGCGATAATCCAGCCTCGACTCCAGGTTTAGATGGTTGGTTGAGACGGATTAAAATTTAAAAAACTTTTTCTAGCATTAATTTTCTTAACGATAATGTTCATGTAAATAAATTGTCACTTAATATACTAAAACTTAACAACAGTTCTTTGTCTAGGACCCGTGTCAGTCAAGGTTTTAAAATCACAATCAAATATCACTCTCGTGGGGTTTTAAGGTACGAAGTTTCGGTGTGATGCAAAGATAGATTCAAGCGGTAAGTTTGTTAATTAATTAAAAACTATTAATTAAACTAAAAATAAAAAAGTTTAAAAAAAAAAAAAAATGTGCGTTTCGTCGGATAGCTTGCGGAATCGTAACAAAATTTGCCGGCTATCGCTCGGCAAGTGGTCGTGAGCGTCAAGTGAGCGGAGAAAACGCAGCTAAAAAACGAACGCGTCTATCGAGGGCAAAAACTACACTAACATACTAAAACATTACAAAAACGCCGCCGCTTTCTGAATTCAGTCACAGGCCGGCAAGCAGCATCCAGTGAGCGCCGGCACGGAGGGGTAAAGGTGGGGGTAATTTGTGCGTGGAGGGGGTAGGCCGGTCTGAAATTACGTAACAACATAATATTCGAACAAGTGAAGTCGGCGGCTCGTCTGCCGTCGCAAGAAGGGTGGGGAGGGGGTTAGGTGGACGGCCGGCGCGGCGTCTCGGCATACGCTTCGATACGAAGTGCGTGTGAATGATGGGAGCTTTTCGAAGAGAGCTTTTTTTTTTTGTTCGACTCGACACGCGGCGATTTATAGCAAAAAATTATGGTTTTTTGTGGGCTTCTGGTTTTTCGGCCCATTTGAGGAATTTCATTAATAAGATTTTGGCAGTGTTTACGTTACCCACGAAAAAAAGTTGTATTTTTTTACCAGACTTCATTTTTTTTTTTACTTACACTTGTTAACGATATTAACTTTTTTAATAGGAGTGAACAATATTTTAAATTTTATGTTATTTTTTACTTTTACTTTAAATGCATTTTCTTTAACTTAATTCAAAGTAATGACAAAAATCATACTTTTGCCCTTATATATTTATAGTTATTTTTAATCATTTAAGTCTTCTTTTATATTGGAAACATAGTAAAATGTGTTTTAATTTAGGCAATTCATAATTCTCCAAAGAATCCACAGTTTGTTAATTGTAGCTGAAAACTAAATATGAATATATGCAAAATTAATAATTCTTCGTGTCTTATTTTTGTTACTAAATTCGGCAAAACAGGATTTTTGGTTTACAAAATCGCATTCGGTAAGGCTTCAGAAATTGCTTTTCATACTTTGAAATTTACGCAAAATGGACAGACAAAAGAGAAAGCCACATGAATCATTTTTAGTGTTCCGTATGGAACACTTATGGGATCACTTCGGTGTCCGTCTCTCTGTCCATCTATGACACCCGATTTTCTCCGAAACTATTTGACACAAAAAAATTGAATAATTCTCAAAGAATTCACAGTTTGTTAAAAGAAAATTATAGCTGAAAACCAAATATGAATATATGCAAAATTAATAATTCTTCGTATCTTATTTTTGTTACTAAATTCGGTAAAACAGGATTTTTGGTTTTCAAAATCGCATTCGGTAAGATTTCAGAAATTGTTTTTCATACTTTGAAATTTACGCAAAATGGACAGACAAAAGAGAAAGCCACATGAATCATTTTTAGTGTTCCGTATGGAACACTTACGGGACCACTTCGGTGTCCGGCTCTCTGTCCATCTATGACACCCGATTTTCTCCGAAACTATTCGACACAAAAAATTGAATAATTCTCAAAGAATCCACAGTTTGTTAAAAGAAAATTATAGCTGAAAACTAAATATAAATATATGCAAAATTAATAATTCTTCGTGTCTTATTTTTGTTACTAAATTCGGTAAAACAGGATTTTTGGTTTACAAAATCGCATTCGGTAAGACTTCAGAAATTGCTTTTCATACTTTGAAATTTACGCAAAATGGACAGACAAAAGAGAAAGCCACATGAATCATTTTTAGTGTTCCGTATGGAACACTTATGGGACCACTTCGGTGTCCGGCTCTCTGTCCATCTATGACACCCGATTTTCTCCGAAACTATTTGACACAAAAAATTGAATAATTCTCAAAGAATCCACAGTTTGTTAAAAGAAAATTATAGATGAAAACTAAATATGAATATATACAAAATTAATAATTCTTCGTGTCTCATTTTTGTTACTAAATTCGGTAAAACAGGATTTTTGGTTTACAAAATCGCATTCTGTAAGACTTCAGAAATTGCTTTTCATACTTTGAAATTTACGCAAAATGGACCGATAAACGAGAAAGCAACATGAATCATTTTTAGTGTTCCGTACGGAACATTTATGGGATCGCTATGGTGTCCGTCTGTCTGTCCATCTATCACACTCGATTTTCTTCGAAACTATTTGATACAGAAAATTGAATAATTCTCCAAAGAATCCACAGTTTGTTAAAAGAAAATTATAGCTGAAAATTAAATATGAATATATGCAAAATTAATAATTTTTCGTGTCTTATTTTTGGTACTAAATTCGGTAAAACAGGATTTTTAGTTTACAAAATCGCATTCTGTAAGACTTCAGAAATTGCTTTTCATACTTTGAAATTTACGCAAAATGGACCGACAAAAGAGAATGCCACATGAATCATTTTTAGTGTTCCGTACGGAACACTTAGGGGATCACTTCGGTGTCCGTCTGTCTGTCCATCTATCACACCCGATTTTCTCCGAAACTATTAGACACAGAAAATTGAATACCTCTCCAAAGAATCCACAGTTTGTTAAAAGAAAATTATAGCTGAAAACTAAATATGAATATATGCAATATTAATAATTCTTCGTGTCTTATTTTTGTTACTAAATTCGATAAAACAGGATTTTTGGCTTACAAAATCGCATTCTGTAAGACTTCAGAAATTACTTTTCACACTTTGAAATTTACGCAAAATGGACCGACAAAAGAGAAAGCCACATGAATCATTTTTAGTGTTCCGTACGAAACACTTATGGGATCACTTCGGTGTCCGTCTGTCTGTCCATCTATCACATCCGATTTTCTCCGAAACTATTTGACACAGAAAATTGAATAATTCTCCAAAGAATCCACAGTTTGTTAAAAGAAAATTATAGATGAAAACTAAATATGAATATATGCAAAATTAATAATTCTTCGTGTCTTATTTTTGTTACTAAATTCGGTAAAAGAGGATTTTTGATTTACAAAATCGCATTCTGTAAGACTTCAGAAATTGCTTTTCATACTTTGAAATTTACGCAAAATGGACTGACAAAAGAGAAAGCCACATGAATCATTTTAGTGTTCCGTACGGAACACTTATGGGATCACTTCGATGGCCGTCTGTCTGTCCATCTATCACAGCCGATTTTCTCCGAAACTATTTGACACAGAAAATTGAAATTTGGCACAAATATAGGAATTGATGGCTCAATCAGAGCCATGTAGTTTTGAAAGTTAAATTTTGACTTAGAGGGTTAGTTTCGGAGAGGTGAAATCGAAAGTGAAAAAAAATCTTTACCGGGACATCGAATGAGGGGTCAAAAGAAAGCTTGTGAAAAGACGAGTCTAAAAATACATATGATGTAATACTTGCGCACACTTTTCTTTGTATTATTTTAAAAAAATGGCCAAAAATCTTTGTCCGCTCCACCTGATCGAAAAATTGTGGAATGGTCTCCATAAAGTGTAAATTGAGCGAAAATTATCACGAACGCATTACGTTTGATGATTTTTCTGGTACAAAAAAAACTATGTAGTATGAGAGAATGGTAAAGGTTTGGAAAGTTGGGAATTCAACCGGGACTAAGAGCTACGAAATATCAATACGTATTTGGTGCAATCAGTAATATCATGATAACTGATGATCAATGGATAGGTACCGAAGACAAAATAATTTTATTTTATTTGTTTATAATTAAATATTTAGGTCGTAAAAATTTGGTTTAAATTTTTACTACTATATTCTAGTTTGAGCTAGATTTATTTATTGGCTATTAGGTAGCTAATTTTTATTTTAAAGGTAATCACGGTACGGAACACTAATTGCGCAAGTCCAACTTTCATTTGACCGGTTTTAATAAGTAACAGAAAGAAAATTTCTGTCAAAAAATTTAATTCTGTGTAGACCAACATCTCACAGTTATATTTAATGTCTGAAACCCTGGTAATGTCAGTAAGGAAACGTTTTTAAAAGAAAACTTGAAGTAAAAATAGAGAAGTATGACCTTGGAACAGGCAGGGAAGTTAATAGTTTTGAGAAGATTATTATAGGAGGCTGGTTTGAAAAATCCGTGCAAAAATAAAAACTACTTATGTGTTTGGGGTAAACCTTTTTCATTTTTCGACATAGTCTCCTTTTAGGCTTATACACTTCGTCCAACGATGTTCTAGTTTGTTGATCCCTTCCGAATAATAGGATTTGTCCAAGTCTGCAAAATATCCATTAGTGTCTGCAATCACCTCCTCGTTTGAATAAAATCTTTGTCCAGCCAGCCATTTCTTCAAATTGGGGAACAAATAGTAGTCCGAGGGAGCCAAGTCTGGAGAATAGGGGGATGTAAAACGAGTTGGAATCCTATTTCCATTAATTTTGCGACCACAACTGCTGAGGTGTGTGCTGGTGCGTTGTCGTGATGGAAAAGGACTTTCTTGTGGGCCAATCGCGGGCGTTTTTCTTGCAGCTCGGTTGTCGAACGGTCCAATAACGATAAATAATATTCACCTGTAATAGTTTTACCCTTTTCCAGATAGTCGATGAGGATTATCCCTTGCGAATCCCAAAAGACAGTCGCCATAATCTTTCCGGCCGAAGGAACGGCCTTCGCCTTTTTTGGTGCAGATTCCCCCTTGGTAACCCATTGTTTAGATTGTTGTTTGTTTGGTCTCAGGAGTATAGTAATGTATCCATGTTTCATCCACAGTGACGAAACGACGCTTAAAGTCCTCCGGATTCTTCTGGAACAGCTGCAAACCATTCTTGCAACACTTCACACGATTCCGTTTTTGGTCAAGCGTGAGCAATCGCGGCACCCATCTTGCGGATAGCTTTCTCATGTCCAAATGTTTATGCAAAATATTATGTACCCGTTCAGTCGAGATGCCCACAGCACTAGCAATCTCACGCAGCTTAACTCTTCTGTCATCCATCACCATATCATGGATTTGATCAATGATTTCTGGAGTCGTAACCTCCACAGGCCGTCCAGAACGTTCAGCGTCACTTGTGCCCATATGGCCAGTCCGAAAATTTTGAAACCACTTATAAACTGTTCTAATCGAAGGTGCAGAGTCACCATAATGTTTATCAAGCTTCTCTTTTAGTCTCCTGAGGCGTTTTGCCTTTCATAAAGTAATGTTTAATCACCACACGAAATTCTTTTTCGTCCATTTCTTGAAAATCACTCGACTGCCAAACACAAAGAAATAGACCAATATGGCTGAAACTTGGTGTGCGTTCATTCAAGAGATGCTACTAACTAAACATGACCTCGATACGCGCCGGTGGTGCCATCTCTCGGACTTTGCACGGACTTTTCAAACGAGCCTCGTACATATCGAATTTAACCGGTTCCATCAAAAATTAAAAATGATTTTTCCGGTCTTGTAGTACACAACATTAACAATTTATTTGGCCTACTGGGGCTTTTGCCAATTTAAACCGCTAACTGCCAAGTTAGAACAGTTTTAAAGTTAAACCTTTTTAGTGAATTATTTTTTTATTGGCTTAGCACACTGCTACAGGGAAATCCCTAAAGCGCTACAGGAGCGACACGTGTGCGGAAAAATCGATTCACGTTGGTCTTGAATCGCTGTAAACTGTACTCGGTTGGAAACAGTCCTGGGCAAATTATTCCAAAGGGATGAGGTTTTCCATATAAAAGACTGCTTGAAAAGGGTTGTACGAGAAGTAACAAGCTGAACTTCATACGGAGGTGAAGTATTAGCGCAACGTGTATTTCTAGCATGCACCGCTCTGGGAGGAAAGCGGAATACATCCATCGAACACTTTCCAATAAAATAATTGTAGAATATACTCGGGTCGCCTACCGTTCTTCGATGTTCCAATGAATCAAGGTTGGTGGTCAGTTCCGAGTTTCCAATCAGGCGAATAGCTCTTTTCTGAATAGAATCCAGCAAATGCAGCGCACGTTTAGGACCAGAGCCCCAAATATGGGAGCAGTATTCCATCGTTGGCCGAATTTGAGCTTTGTACAGAATTAACAGTTGTTGTGGAGTGTAAAGCTTTCTGGTTTAAACTTTCCTAATTTTTGAAACGTTCTCTTTGCTATGTTCATGCCGAGACATATTTGCCTCTAAATTAACGCCCAGCAAATTGAGTCACGATGCTAGAGGAATGGAATACCCCGACACAACTATGTCGGGTTCGGCAACGTTAACTTTTTTAGAAAAAACTGCCGCCTCGGTTTCTGTAGCGTTAAATTCCACTTGGTTACGGTCACCTCAAATAGAATTTCTTCCAGGTCTTTGTTAAGTTGAACGACTTCCTGCTGTCTGCGGATATTCGCATGAGTAACCGATGTTCGAGCGTTCAAAGTGAATTATGAGATAAGCGTACTGTCATCCGCAAAGCTGTAGATTAGATTCCTGGTCATTTCCAGCAGAATGGTAATGTAAATGAGAAAGAGAGTAGAGACATAGTAAAGACTATGAAGCCCTGGAACGCACCGGCGTCGATAGTGAAGGTGTTAGAAAGAAATCCGTCGATTGCCACTCGTAAAGAACTCTCTTTAAGGAAGCTTGAGAGCCATAAACAGAACTTTTCAGACATACTAGAAGAATGCAGCTTAGCCAACAATGCATCGTGTCAAACACGGTCGAATGCCTTGGATATATCAAGAGCAATCGCTCGAGATTCCCCACCGTGTTCAATTGCGTTGTTCCAAACATGTGTTACATAAGTTAGAAGATCTCCTGTTAATCTATGTTTACGAAAGTCATGTTAATGGTCGCTAATAATATTGAATCCTTCAAGATATTTTAGAAGATGCTGACTGAAAGTCTTTTAGGCAGGTAATGTCTTTGTTTTAACATGATACCCTTGTGCTGGAAATGTGGGTTAAACTGGACGTTTAAAACAAATAAAATATCAGTAGATGCTAATAATAAAATGACAAAAACTTGTCTGATGACTACTTTTGATACAAACAAACCCTTAAATTAATTAATATTATGTCTGGGTTTACCATCATGAAATTGTACTTAGTTCTTTTTTTCCCTTCATAATTTATGAAAGGGTTTTGTGGTGCTCCAAAAGTCCTTTCCCATTTATAACAGTAAAAAAGATACATCAATTTTTTACTGTTTCAACATTATTAGAATTTTCCTGGTTAAATTATTTATTTATACATATAAGGAATTAAAATGGTAGGATAGGGGGGTTAGAGAGGTTGTGTCATATATCGCATTGTACATTCTTTTCAGAGTTCTTGATGTTAAAGAATTTGAAAAGTTTCGCTTTATTGTAAAAAAATGCAAATGGATTATTTAAAGTATTGTCCATCTCTAGCCCCTACTTTCTCCCATCTTTGTGGCAGAATATAAATACCAAATTGAAAGAACTCATTTGTTGAGGCTATCCACGAATCGACCCATTTTTTGGTATTCTCATAAGAATGGAAACTCTATTCAGGAAAACTGTGCGTCATCGATCTGAACAAGTGATAATCAGCGAGTGATGGGTAGGGATGAGGTACGACATCCCATCCAAATGCTTCCAGCTTTTTCTTGACGAGTTTTGCAATATATGGCCCAGCGCTGTCATGTTGAAAAATCACTTTGTCGTGTTTTTTGGCATATTGCGGTCGTTTCTCCTTCACGCTTGGCCCAAATGCATCAATTCTTATCGGTAACGTTCCCCAGTAATAGTTTCGTTAGGTTGGAGCAGCTTATTATACATTACATCCAACTGATCCCACCAGATACACAGCAATTGTTCACAAGTGAAAAATCGCCTTTCAACGTCTCTAGGTTTCAATTCGTATGGCACCCAATTTCCTTGCATTTGAATCATTCCCAGTGCATATAAGCACTTGGGAATGCTTGTGCGATCAACTTCTAATAATTCTGCAAGTTCTTTTTCATTTTGGCACGGATCTTCATAGAATAATACCTGCAATTCTTCATCTTTAAACTTTTTCGGCTCGTCTGGACTTTCTTTGTCTTCCGTGTCGAAATCACCACTTCTCCAGTAGTTACATGTTTTTATCGATGAAATATAATCACCATAGGTTTCCGACAACAATCGATGATTTTCAGCAGCGCTTTTCTTCGAATTAAACAAGAAAAGTAACGCTTTCTGCAAATGTGTTTTATTGGCATGTAATTCGACATATTCAATGCTAAAAAAAAATGTTATTTCATTTAGAAAAAATAATATATACTAAAAATTGCTTCACCGTGAATATAATACAAGTTACGCCATCTCATAGAAATCCCTCACAATTAATTCACACTCCATATATATATATATATATATATATATATATATATATATATATATATATATATATATATATATATATTATCCACATCCCCCAGCTGTTCCCGTTCACTGCTGGATATAGGCCTTCCCTAATCTTCTCCACACGCTCCTTTCTTGAACACTATTCATCCAATTACTTGATATTCTCCTTACATCATCACTCCATCTTGTTGGTGGTCGGCCCTTGCTTCTTTTATCTGCCATGGGTCTCCATGTTGTTATTCTCTGCTCATCTCCATTTGGACCTTGTAATCCGTTCCATAATATCAGTCACTTTTGTTCTTTGTCTTATATTCTCATTTGATATTTTGTCTCGTCTGCTTACTTCGAGCATCGATCTTTCCATTCCTCTTTGCGACATTCTCAGCTTATTTGCTGATCTTCTTGTTAGAGTTAATTTTTCAGAGCCACAAAAAAATTATTGGTAGGACGCACTATTAGTATACCCTTCTCTTCAAACATACAAGCAAGTTTGCTTTTTATCACGCAGTTTACCGAATGTTGCCTATCTTAAACTTATAGGTCGATAGATTTCACAGGTTTGGTTGTCTTTACCGATTCTAATTTATATTCATAGTTTTATTCCACCGCTTCTCTATCGATCCGCATTATGCCACTTGCTGCCAAGCTGGTAATGAATTTTGTTTTTTGAAACTTGATGCTAAGATTGCTTTTTTTCTTTAATTTTACTAGCATTTGTTTCGGATTGCTCGACTTGTCAGTAATCACTACCATATCGTCCAAGAAGCGAAGGTGGTTCAGATACTCGCCATGTTTCGCCTCCTACCTATCACGATTCTGGGACTTTGTTGTCCTTCATATCTTTTAAAGCATTTCCTACTTTATCGATAGTTATACTTTGCAGATATTCGGATCCTTGATGTTCCCTAGATTGTACTGTGTCGTCTTTCACTTGCTCCCTTTGAGTTGTATATATGTAACTACTCATAAAATTGTTTTGTTAATTCTAACAGCTGGCATCTGTTATTTGTTTCGTCGTTCTTATCCTGTATTTTAAAAATCTTAGGTTTACTTTCTTGCAAGTTTTCTTCTCATAACTTTCATATTCTTGTTTTCTTCTATTACCTGCTTAATTTTCGCACTACTATAGAGTCTTTTGCGTATTCCTTTCGAAATCTACCTCTTGAGGTCTCTAATGTCTTCCAGTTTTTCATCTTGTTCTTCTCGTTCCAATCTCCTCTTCTCTATCAATTCTTTGGTATTTCTGTTTAGTCTGCCTTCTTTTAATCTCGATTTATTACAGAACTGTTTTTGTGCACTTAGTATTACTTCTGTACTAGTACTATTTAGTACTTCGATGTCTGTCTATATATACATATATATATATATATAATATATATATATATATATATATATATATATATATATATATATATATGTATATGTGTGTATATATATATATATATATATATATATATATATATATATATATGTATATGTGTGTATATATATATATATATATATATATATATATATATATATGTATATGTATATACGAGGCTGGTTTGAAAAGTCCGTGCAAAGTCCGAGAGATGGCACCACTGTCGCGTATCGAGGTCATGTTTAGTTAGTAGCATCTCTCGAATGAACGCACACCAAGTTTCAGCCATATTGGTCTATTTCTTTGTGTTTGGCATTCGTGTGAATCAAGGAAGTCGAGTGATTTTTCAAGAAATGGACGAAAAAGAATTTCGTGTGGTGATTAAACATTACTTTATGAAAGGCAAAACGCCTCAGGAGACTAAAGAGAAGCTTGATAAACATTATGGTGACTCTGCACCTTCGATTAGAACAGTTTATAAGTGGTTCCAAAATTTTCGGACTGGCCATATGGGCACAAGTGACGCTGAACGTTCTGGACGGCCTGTGGAGGTTACGACTCCAGAAATCATTGATCAAATCCATGATATGGTGATGGATGACAGAAGAGTTAAGGTGCGTGAGATTGCTAGTGCTGTGGGCATCTCGACTGAATGGGTACATAATATTTTGCATAAACATTTGGACATGAGAAAGCTATCCGCAAGATGGGTACCGCGATTGCTCACGCTTGACCAAAAACGGAATCGTGTGAAGTGTTGCAAGGATGGTTTGCAGCTGTTCCAGAAGAATCCGGAGGACTTTAAGCGTCGTTTCGTCACTGTGGATGAAACATGGATACATTACTATACTCCTGAGACCAAACAACAATCTAAAACAATGGGTTGCCAAGGGGGAATCTGCACCAAAAAAGGCGAAGACCGTTCCTTCGGCGGAAAGGTTCTGGCGACTGTCTTTTGGGATTCGCAAGAGATAATCCTCATCGACTATCTGGAAAAGGGTAAAACTATTACAGGTGAATATTATTCATCGTTATTGGACCGTTTGAAAACCGAGCTGCAAGAAAAAACGCCCGCGATTGGCCCACAAGAAAGTCCTTTTCCATCACGACAACGCACCAGCACACACCTCAGCAGTTGTGGTCGCAAAATTAATGGAAATAGGATTCCAACTCGTTTCACATCCCCCCTATTCTCCAGACTTGGCTCCCTCGGACTACTATTTGTTTCCCAATTTGAAGAAATGGCTGGCGGGACAAAGATTTTATTCAAACGAGGAGGTGATTGCAGACACTAATGGATATTTTGCAGACTTGGACAAATCCTATTATTCGGAAGGGATCAACAAACTAGAACATCGTTGGACGAAATGTATAAGCCTAAAAGGTGACTATGTCGAAAAATAAAAAAGGTTTACCCCAAACACATAAGTAGTTTTTATTTTTGCACGGACTTGCTTTAGGGGCAGAGGTGAAGGAGTTCTACCAATCTTATATATTTTGAATATAATTATGAGAATGTTTTCTTGGTCTTATTTATAATCAAATATATAAGTAAAGTATGGGAGAGTGGTTTCCTTGCATATTATATATATATATATATATATATATATATATATATATATATATATATATATATATATATATATATAACACCTGGGCTGAAAAGTCCCGGGCCTAACAGAGAAAACACGGTTTTTTTTTGGTTCAAAATTAGCTTTATTCATCAACGTAATCTCCATCAAGAGCAACGCAATCATTCCAGCGCCGCTCTAACATTTCAATACCACTTTTGTAGAACGATTTATCTTTTGCCTCAAAATAGGCCTCAGTTTCAGCGATAACCTCTTCATTCGTGCGAAATTTCTTACCGGCGAGCATTTTTTTCAGGTCTGCGAACAGCCAGTAGTCGCTGGGAGCCAAATCTGGCGAATACGGTGGATGTGGGAGCAATTCGAAGTTCAATTCATGTAGTTTTGCCATTGTTTTGATTGACTTGTGACACGGTGCGTTGTCTTGATGAAACAAAATTTTTTTCTTTGCCATATGCGGTCGTTTCTTTGCAATTTCGGCCTTCAAACGCTCCAATAACGCTATATAATATTCACTGTTGATGGTATTTCCTTTCTCAAGATAGTCGATGAATATTACACCACGCACATCCCAAAATACCGAGGCCATAACCTTTCCAGCCGATTGTTGTGCTTTCGGGCGCTTTGGACGAGGTTCACCAGTTGCTGTCCACTCAGATGACGATCGTTTTGATTCCGGAGTGAAGTGATGGATCCATGTTTCATCTATTGTCACATATCGACGCAAAAATTCCGGTTTGTTACGTTTAAACATGGCCAAACACTGCTCAGAATCATCAACACGTTCTTGTTTTTGATCAACAGTGAGCAAACGCGGCACCCACTTTGAACAGAGCTTTCTCATAGTCAAATGCTCATGCAATATAAAGCCAACACGTTCTTTTGATATCTTTACGATGTCAGCTAACTCATGCAACTTCACTTTTCGATCATTCAAAAACGATTTTATGGATTTTTTTGATGTTTTCTGGTGTTACCGCCTCATTTGGACGTCCACTGCGTTCTGCATCATCGGTGTCTCTACGACCACGTTTGAAGTGAGCAAACCAACGTTTTATTGTTTTTTTTCTGATGGAGCGGAGTCCCCATAACACTTTTCAAGCCATTGCTTCGCTTGAACGGTATTTTTTCCCATCAAGAAGCAGTGTAAAATTAAAACACGAAATTGTTTTTGATCCATTGTTTTGAAAATAACAAAAGTAGCGTCACTCTTAGCACAATAACTCACAAACTAATGAATAGAATATCATGAAATTTTAACAGCTGTCTTTTGAAGGTTAGTATTAACTGAAAAAAAGGTGACTGCAATAAAACTAGCGCCATCTATGTGTTAGGCCCGGGACTTTTCAGCCCATGTGTTATATATACATATATATATATATATATATATATATATATATATATATATATATATATATATATATATATATGTGTTGTGTTAGAAGTCGATAAATCTGAAAACTGTGATATCTTTTATTATAATTTTAATACAAATACTATGTTATTGAAAATGTTTAGTTATAAATATACGAGTATGTGTCTCTCCTTAATGTTTTTATGGTTCATATTTTACCATTCAGTACCGATCATTTAAAATATCGACTTTTAATGCTTAAATTATTATTTAATGTGTGAAATTTAAATTGAGGACTTATTTTAGAACTACGTGTTTTCCAGGAAAGTACTGCGTAAATTATTTTCCCGAGTTTTTAGAAATAATATTTCACCATCAGGTACCTGCCAATTAAAATATCAAATTGTAATGCTTGGATTATGTTCTTCTTTGGTATGAAAAAGTCAATTTCAGTCTTTATTAGTAAGTACTTTGAAAATAATTTTACCAATCTTTTGAAGTATAACGGTTATGTTGTCTACAGATATGATACGATTTTGAATATAGACATCCTTTACTAAATTAATTCCATTTATAACGCTCAAAAATCGAATTACAATGGAAAGCCCATTTTCATATGGTGCCCTTTATCGCAGAAACATCTACAGGCGGTGAGGAAAGAAACATCTGAAATGTGGACAATTGTTACTTGTATATTTGTAAATGAATGTTGCTTCAACGGTATATGAACAACGTAAATCTGAAGAAAAAGCCGATCAGGATATACGTATAGGGTCATATCCACTATGAGGTATAGAGTGATAGCTGAAATTCCGCCGGTAGACCTGCTTATCCAAGAAAGATCTGCCAGACACAATGACCAATGCACGGGAGCGGCTGAAGCAACTGTCACGAGGAACTGACATGACAGATGGGCCGGGATGTACGGACTTTGGATTCGTAGGTTCATTTCAGATATAAAAATCAGAACAGGAAGACCGTAGGAAGAAATGAACTAGGTAATATCATAGAGTACTTCTATGACTGAGCAAAAGTTGAGATTGACGAATTCGAAGAAAGTTATAAAAAGCGGTTAGGGAAATACTCGTAACGGAAGCAAGGTGATAGAAGAACTGATACTGTTCAATCGTGGTAGTTGCGGAGAGTAGATTATATTAGTAAACATGAGCTACAAACGGGGTTAGAGGTGGGTTTTAAAGTTATAAAATTTCACCTACCATCTGTAGGTGCGCGTTGAAGGTTGACAGTGTTGCAATTTAGTTATGAACTTACAGACAATAATACACAAAGGGTGAAAAAGTGCAGCTGCAAATACATGTTCAGTTAATATAAAAGATTGCAACATTGTTTTTACAGTTAGTAATAATTTATAGCAACATTTTAGTTACACGTTTTTTTCTCGGTAGGTTGCCAATTATTTTTTTTTTTAATTGCATATAATATAATTATTGGGATATAAAAAAATTTATAGCAAACACGTGAAGCTTTGGTTGATGTAATCATTATCATTTCTGTGACAAAAGTAATAATTACTACCAATACATATGTTTTATATAAAGTGGAATGATTGAGTAGTCGTATTTCATTGAAAGTGGTCAGTGTGGCCCAAAATCATCATAACAATCGGCTAAATTTGCTTCATTTCGTAGAGTTCGCACTCGGATATCTTTACTAAACTTGCTAGCCGTCAACTTGGGGGAAAATATGTCTCAGCATAATCATGTTGCATCCAAACAAAGTAAGCTTACGAAAGTTGGAAACAATATTTCGTAACATAACAGCTTAAATTCTTTTCAAACATACTATGACCTTCTCAGAATCTATTCAGATGGGAGCTGATCGGCGGATTCTTAGGAACGCCGAAGAAAAGTTAGTGACTTAAATCTATTTCATAAATATTTTCTTGGGAGATGTCCGTGCAGTTCGTTTGATTCCGCCCAGAGCGGTACATGCTAATACATTCCATCCATATCATGTTGACTCTTCCTGACTTCGAGAACTTTTTTCTATGGAGGACTATGTTTCTCCTGAAGTACAACCTACAGCGATTCAAAACTAACGCGATTTGTTAAATCCGTCCTTGTGAAAAATTGAAATAATCTTAAGAGAATTATTTGCTATAGATTTTAATGATTTAAGTCATTTCTTTTTTTTTCACTATTTACTAGTGGTCAAGATGATTGCGGTAAAGGCATAGCGTATAATAATAACTTATAGAATCGTTTATAGTTTGGAAAAAGTTACGAAAAAAAAAAATTAGCATTAAAGAGCACACACTCTTTGGTTTTTGGAGATTTCAAGTTTCAATATTTGTCGTAAGATCATTAAAAAAGACCTGTAAAATTTAAACACAACTATTTCAACGCGGACAATTTCTTGGTACTCTTAAAACATTTCGCCTTTAAGGTTATGTTTGCCATTCTTTTCAAAGGTATCAGACTTCGTACAATTTTAGGGTGAGTTTGCTTAAAAACTTTTAAATATGTTACAACTGGTGAAGTGATTTATTTCAGAGTACTATAACCTGGTAAAAGAAAAATTCCTACTTAAAAAATACGTTGCATACTTGCAAGACCTCGCGCCGGTATAGATTAAATATACAGGCATTATGTTGTTTTATTACGCAAACTAATATTTACATTCAGATATTTATTTTTTATATAGATAATTGAATTACCGTTATTCATGCGGTTTTTCTGTCTACTACCCCCACTGATCCAACAAACAAAATGCAAAAAAATTACACAAAATATTCATAGAAAAAAACCACAACATAAGACAAGGTCAAATTAAATAAAAATAAAATATTAAAAAAAAACTTTTCAATGAACCTGCAGT
The DNA here is from genome assembly GCA_019049505.1 of Pachyrhynchus sulphureomaculatus. Classification (NCBI taxonomy): domain Eukaryota; kingdom Metazoa; phylum Arthropoda; class Insecta; order Coleoptera; family Curculionidae; genus Pachyrhynchus; species Pachyrhynchus sulphureomaculatus. Next base: position 94,950,393 of record CM032448.1, read on the forward strand.
TTTTTTTTGTTAGGGGAGCCTAGGATGACAAGGTTAAACATACTGAATGTTCGAATATTCGAAAACAATTCATACTACAGAATTTTACTAAGAAGAGCCCTTTTGTTACTCTAAACCAGTGCACAGTGATTCGGCAAGAACATGCTAGCGGGACAATATTCATGACGTAATTTCCAGGAACCACTGATAACAACTTGTAAACAACCCCCCCCCCCCCCCATTTAACGAATTCCAAGAATTAATTTGTTTATCACCTCATAAAGGTATCTTATCAGGGGGTCAAAGTAACCCTTATAAGAGAGGTCATTTTCATTTGCAAATCAGTTGCATTTTATGCACACTTGTGATAACATATTTTAAAATTGGTAGCAAAGTGAAACGAGTTTTTTGTGATGGAATATTCTGTTGAAGGTATGTACTCTATTATGACTTATATTTTTTATAAAAAATATGTATACTTTTGGTGTAATATCAATTTGTAAATGTATAGATAAATCCAGCAAATTTTACATTAATTGTTAACTTTAAAAGTAGCAACTTTTTTTATCCACATATATCCACCTAGATTTTTCTATATGTAATACCTACAACATTCAGGCACAGATTCATATATATTATAGACCCCGAAAAAGCCCGAAAGTAAAATTATTTTATTTTTTTCAGAACGAGTCGTGACTATGACGAAAATGGAGTTTTTTGAAGAATGGCTAAAACATGACAAAACTGAACGAAACAGTGGCATTTTTTATTATATAAGTGAAAAATTCAATATGTCTGATGTTTCTGACGATTCTCTAAAACGACTCAAAATGAAAAAATCAAGCCTTTCAGCAAAATTCAATCAAAAGTGGACTTCTTTAAAGTGTAACAAAGAAATGTTTCTAATCAAACATAAAGATTGGTTAGGTAAGTCCAAAGCTTCTTGTCCTTCTGACGAATATATTTCTGTGACTGAATCTCGAGCTGAAATTACACTTCACGCGATTTTGGATAAAACGGCTGAACGATTAGTTAAAGCTCAGACGGAAGTCATTAGAAGTGTGTTACCTCGTTCATATTATACGTTGGTAAGCAAATGGGGCTGTGATGGGAGTTCGGGGCATAGCACGTATAAGCAGAAATTTGAGAACACTAACGCTACAGACGAATTTTTGTTCGTATACTCATTTGTCCCTTTGAGACTGCTTGATGGCGAAACTGTGATCTGGCAAAATCCAAGACCTTCCTCTACTTTATATTGCCGTCCTATTAAGTTTATTTTTGCCAAGGAGACAAAACGAGTTTACGAAAGAAGAAACTTCTAAAATTTTAGATGAAGTAAGTCAGCTTCTTCCAACATTATGTAACGTTGCTGGATCTCAAATCTCTGTTAAACACGATTTGTTGTTGACAATGACTGATGGCAAAGTGTGCAATGCCTTAACAGACACAAGTTCAACACAAAAGTGTTATATTTGCGGTGCCCCCCCGTCTACTATGAACGAGGAGTCAAAGAAATATCCCAGCAACGGAGAACGCCTTGCATTTGGTTTATCTACTTTACATGCATGGATCCGCACGTTTGAATGTTTGCTTCACATCAGCTATCGTTTAGAAATAAAAAAAGTGGCAAGTCAGGGGAGATAACGACAAAGCTATTGTGAAGCAACGCTCACAAGAGATACAAAAACTGTTTAAAGATCGTATGGGTCTCATTGTAGATAAACCAAAACCTGGGTATGGTAACACAAACGATGGAAACACAGCACGTAGATTTTTTTCCAAAGCTGAATTGAGCAGCGAAATTACAGGATTAGACGTAAACCTTATTCGTAGATTTCATGTAATTTTAAGAACTTTGTCATCGGGATATGACATAAATTATATAGAATTCGAAAAGTTTTGTGTTGATACTAGAAAATTATACCTTGATCTGTATTCGTGGTATTCCATGCCCGTTACTGTGCATAAAATTCTTGTACACAGCGCGGAAGTTATAAAGTCTTTTCTTTTTCCCATTGGACAACTCTCCGAAGAAGCCCAGGAGGCAAGAAATAAAGACTGTCGTAGATTCCGTGAATGGCACACCAGGAAGCGGTCACGTATTGCCACAAATACAGATCTTTTGAGAATGCTTTTAATTACGTCTGATCCTGTTATCAACTCGTATAGAGAATTACCGCGAAGAAAATTTACTTCTTTGCCATCGGAGGTTCTGCAGTTGATTATCCCACCTTCATTGCCATCCGAAACACCATCAGTAAGTCATCATCACGAATTAAATGAGGAGGATTATTTACTCTCTGAATATTCTACTGAATGGGAGAGCGGTCATGACGACTCATCTGATGGTGATTAGTAGGTTTAAGTATTTTTTTATTGTAATTATTATTCTTATTTTATTGTGTGTTGTAGTTGCTTATAATTCATGCCTTAGTATATAAGTTATTTAATATTATATTTCTTTTACTTATACACCTTGTTATTGTAAATAATTGATATATAGATACTGTTATTGTACTAATTTATTTTAAAAGAAATAATATTTTGTAAATTAATAAATGTGGGTACTATCATTATGATTTTTATTTTTTTCCTAGAAATTTCTTTGTAAACAAACATGATTGTGCTTTTCACACATAATGAGTAGGTAGACGTATGTAGGTAATTAAAGAACAATTAGCGACAATAGTGAACAAATGAGACACATTAGTAAACCACTTCCGTCTTGCAGCTACATATTTCGATTAATACACATACAGTACACATTTTTCAACTTTTTTTTCTTAAAATAGCTTAAGATACCTGGAATATACATAAACAATTGAAATAAGTGAAGAAATAATATTGTCCCGCTAGCTTGTACTAGTCGAGACACTGTACAGTGTTTTTTAAATCGCAACCCTTTTTAGATTTTCTAAAAATGTTCGCCCCCCCCCCCCCCCCCTTCCCATCCGCCATATTGGATCAAAAAACAAAAAATAAAGGGTTTGAAAAAATATATTTTAGGACTTAACAGTGATATTTTTTATAAAGTATTAATTATTAAGTATTAATGATTAATGTGATGATTAAGTTTGCATTTGCTTAACAAGTGTTATAATTCTTGGTTGAGTTTTTGTCAAGGCCAATCTCATGTCATTTCGAACATCCAGCTTATTCCTGGCTCCATTTTTGTAGAGGTATGAATAACTGAAGATTGCCCTCTACGGCTCTACTTGTTGCTTATATATCAGTTGGGAGTAATTTTCCAGTTATTCTCAGCTCGGTGGAGCGTCAAGCTGCCCGTCTCGAAACTTCTTTCTTTTACATGTTTCTTCGAGAGGCAACGAAGTGTCGCGATCGCTGCGGACTACCCGGGTAGCTTCCCCTAGTTGGATTTTGTCAGGTATAAAGAGAGGTGCGTGCGCCAGCCGTCCACTGATTACATCGCATATCTCGTGTGTTGCCAAGCATAAATAAATTATTAACATTTTAACATCTACCCTTAAATTTTAAAATTTAAACAAAAATATCAGTGACAGTAATAAACCAGGAAGTTTCCGTATAAAAAGATGTGAAACTAACGCTCCAAAAAGTTTAAAAGAGAAATAGTTCAGGCCAACAGGCTATTAATAATCAATCACTCAAAGACGGAAATAAATAAAGATAATATAATTTGTCCACTTCCTTGCTTGCAAGCTGACGGACAGGCGGATGTACAGACAGGCAGGTCGACGGAAATTGAACACTATGTTTTTCATAGTCTGGGTGCAAATGAGACGTAACGAAAAAATCTTTGAGACTGGCTTTTCCACAAATACCATACTTTCCCTAGTAAAGGAAGTAAAAATATATTTGTAATTTGTGTAATTATATATATATATATATATATATATATATATATATATATATATATATATATATATATATATATATATATATATATATATATATCTCCGGTTTATAGCGTCACTCTGCGCCTTCCGGTTCCTAGCTTCCATTCTCGCCAATCATCCCAGTCACCTGGTCGTAAATTTCGTTCGGACATTGCTTTTGTTATGCCCATAGACCAGGTTATTTTCGGCCTTCCCTTTTTCTTTCTTTCTGTAGGTGTCCACTGTAGGATTTGTTTTGGGATTCTATGGTGTTGCATCCTTTGGACATGGCCGTACCACTTTAATTGTCTCTCCTGTATCAGTGTTCTTTCCATTTTCATTTTTGTCCGGATCCTTTCATTTGATATCCTATCGAGCTTGGCAATTCTTGCCGATCTTCGCCAAAAATCGATTTCCAAAGCATTTAACCTTCTTTCAAGAGTTTTGTTTAGTTGCCATGTTTCGCACCCATATAGAACTATACTTTTGAAGATGACGTTGTAAATCTGTTGCTTTCTTTGTCTACTGACATTTTTTGACCACAGAATGAAATTCATGGTACCGATCAGTCCTTTCTCTTTTGCTATCGTCTCTTTCCACTTCATTTTCTGTTCTTCCAGTGCTGTCTATTCTTGTTCCCAGGGAAGTATATTGGTCGCATGCTTCAATTTCGATGTTATTGTCCAGTTTCAGGTCCTGCTTATCCCCACCGATCCGCAAGTACTTTGTTTTCCTTATGTTTACTGTGAGTCCCCAATTGTTATATTGGTCTATGAGCTTCTTGTCATATATTCTTGGGCGATAACCACCTAATCATCGGCAAAATGCAGCGTATAGAGTGTTGTCTCACCGTCTATTTCGATTTGATTTGTTGATCCATTTGTACGTATGATTACAACAAATGGAGGTCCTGTTTTTATTTCTCCATATTACTCGACCTACCCCTAACAAAGAAATAAAATCTTTTAATGAACCTGCAGTTTTTTTTTTTTTTGCTATTCCTAGTAACTGAGTGCACGACTTATTTTTTTTTTCTCCATATTACTCGACCTACCCCTAACAAAGAAATAAAATCTTTTAATGAACCTGCAGTTTTTTTTTGCTATTCCTAGTAACTGAGTGCACGACTTATTTTTTCTCTTTAAAGATTGTAAAAAAGGCTGAGGAGCTTATTTAAAAACGTTTTTAATGTTGAAGTCATCACTTGTAGGCACAGGTGTAGAAGATGCACGATACCAGAATGTAAAGGGATTAATTTTATCAGAGTTTATTTCATATAGCCATTACGGGAAGAAAATATCGCATAAAATTAATGCAAATTGCATTAGTACAAGTTTATATTTAGACTTTAATACCAATTGATTATTAAAAGACTATACAGCAGGATAATACTGGAAATTTTTTTTAATTTCATTAAAACTCTAACTAAATATTTACCATTAATCCCTATCCAGGCGGGGACGTGAGGTGACCGATAAAAAAAACTGGAAAATGGATTCTAGCGAAAATATTTTGTATTTAAACTGGTACTGTATATCTAACATCCATCAACACTACATACGAGGATGGACTGAAAAGTTCGCGGCCTAGTCAAGAAAACAAAATAAAATACGTACAAAAATATTTTTATTTTTCGACGTAATCTCCACCTAGCTCTATGCACTTCTTCGACCTGCTTTTCAAAGCTTCCACACTTGTTTCAAAAAAAGATTCCTCAAGGTTTTCAAAATACTGATTAACTGCAGCTTCGACTTCTTCATTTGATGAAAATTTCTGGCCACCGAGGTGTTTTTTTTTAAGTTTGGAAACAGATGAAAGTCCGAAGGTGCCAAATGAGGAGAATAAGCTGGGTGGGGCAGCAATTCGAAACCACAATGCCGAATTTAAGCCATAGACTCAACAGACGTGTGAACGCGAACGTTGTCCTGATGAAACAAAACTTTCTTTCTCAGTAATCCCGGTCGTTTCTCTTTAATTTCTTGACATAAACAACGCAAAAGGGTGCAATAGCAAGTCGAGTTTCTTGTTTCGCGTTGCGGAAGGTAGTCCACCATAATAATACCTTTAGCATCCCAAAAAACTGACGCCCTAACTTTTCCAGCCGACAGAATTGCCTTCGCTTTCTTTGGGGTCTGTTCACCAGATTTTCTCCACTGCTTGGATTGTTGATTTGACTCTGGAGTATAGTGGTGAACCAAGGTTTCGTCCATTGTCACAAACCTGTTAAGAAAATCTTGCTTATCAGCCTCAAACATCTCCAAACAGTCGCGAGAAATTGTGAGTCGAATTCGTTTTTATTCCACTGAAAGCAATGTTTTATGTTCGTTCATGCGACATGCATATAGTGTCTGCAATCTTCCTGCTGGTTAATCTACGGTCTTTCAATATGAGATCACACACTTTGCCGATGTTTCCTTCAGTCGTAGACATCGTGGGCTGGCCGGAACGAGGGTCATCTTCAATGCTCTCTCGTCCACGTTTAAATTCTGCAACTCATTTTTTCATAGTGGTATATGACGGAACAGATTCCCCTAGTGTTTTTTTTCATATCATCGTGGATCTCCTTTGGTGTTTTTTTTAAACATGTACTTGATGACCGCACGTTGTTCAATTTTTTTCATTTTTTCCAAAAAAGCTGCACTTGATCTCACTAAACTCGTTCTAATCTAAAAACCACAAATTCTACAGCAACAAAATTTTGCAGTGTGACAACCAAAGAAAGCATGAACTTATTGAGGGTACTATAATAAAAATAGTATAATTATTTTTTGGTGAGGCCGCGAATTTTTCAATCCATCCTCGTAGTTTTGAATATTAAAGTATACCTAGTACTCTTAGAAATACTATTACAAACGTTCCCCCTTATAAACATTAACATTTTTTTGGTGAAATTATTTAAAGGTTATATTACTCAGTTGTTATACAGTTATTGTGTGTAAACATATTCACAATTTGAATTCTTTAAGGCATTTCTTACGAGTAAGAAATTTTGAGAAATAATAGATTTTAAACATGCTGCATTCACTGCTTCAATATAAAGATGGTTTATCACGCCGTATTGCCATAACTAATTGTAACAGTTTTAGATATTTAACACGTAAAAAATAGGAATCCATACTTTTTCTTCGGCCAAAAGCATGGGTTTTTTACAATTTTTCTTGTTGTATGTGCATTAAAAAGTAAAAAGTCACAAAAAAGTATACTTAAAAAAATTACTTTGCTTTCGTTTGTTAAAATATGAAGGCAGTTTAACTCCTAGCTGTTGCAAAAATCTTAGATAAATATTATTTTTTGATGTATTTTATGAAGTGAATTTTCGCTGTGGCAACGTAGCTTGAAGAAGACTGCGTGCGCAAACGCGGGCGTTCTTTCAAATTTTGAATCACGTATATGCATTGCACTGATCGGACAAGATTATTATAAATAACACGTGATTTCGTGCGGCGTAAGCAAGCGGGAAGTTACGTTGCCACATTCATTATATCCTGAAAACCAAATTATTTCGCGTCTTTCTCTAATACTCTTTGTCTTTTCGTAAGAAATACCTTAAATAATGCACTGGGGGTGATCGAGAAAATAAGATTGCTCTTAGAGCTTTATTTAAGTGCGGTATGGAAAAAAGCGACATTTTTAAGACCTTAAAACTTATTATCATTTCCGCTTTAATTCGCCAAGATTAACCCCTTTAGTCAAAAGTATGAAACTACACGGCTGTGATTGGACTATCAATTCCTATATTCGTGACAAATTTCATCTATCTATGTCAAACAATTTCGGAGAAAATCGGCTGACAGACAGACACCGCAGTGACTTCATAAGTGTTCCGTTTTGCATTTTTTTTTTTTTTTTTTTTTTTTATGGGTCTAGCACACGTGCTGCAGGGAAGAAGTCCCTAAAGCGCTACAGGAGCGACACGTGTGCCGAAAAAAAGCGATTCACGTTGTTCTTGAATCGCTGTAAATTGTACTCGGTGGGAAACACAGTCCAGGGCAAATTATTCCAAAGGGATGATGTTCTCCATATAAAAGACTGCTTGAAAACCGTTGTACGAGGAGTAACAAGCTGAACCTCATACGAATGTGAAGTATTAGCGCGATGTGTACTTTTAACATGCACCGCTCTGGGAGGAATTAAGCGGGCCACATCTTTCGAACACTTTCCATGAAAATACGTGTAGAATAGGCTCAAGTCGCCAACCGTTCTTCGATGTTCCAGCGAATCAAGGCCGCCGGTCAGTTCCGGGTCTCCAATCAGACGAACAGCTCGTCTCTGAATAGAATCCAACAAATGCAGTGTATGTTTGGGAGCGGAGCCCCAAACATGGGAGCAGTATTCCATAGTTGGTCGAATTTGAGCTTTGTAAAGAGTTAACAGTTGTTGTGGAGTGTAAAGCTTTCTGGTTCGAAATAATATTCCCAACTTTTGAGGAGCTCTCCTTGCTATGCCTGCAACATGTTCATGCCAGGACATATTTGCTCCCAAATTTACGCCCAAAAAATTGAGTGACGATGTTAGAGGAATGGAGTGCCCCGACATAACTATGTCGGGTTCAGCAACGTTAACTTTTTTAGAAAAAACTGCCGCCTGGGTTTTTGTAGCGTTAAATTCCACTTGGTTACTGTCACCTCAAGATAAAATTTCTTCCAGGTCTTTGTTAAGTTGAATGACTTCCTGCTGTCTGCGGATATTCGTCTGAGTAGCCGATGTCCGAGCGCTCAAAGTGAATGAAGAGATAAGCGTACTGTCAGCTGCGAAGCTGTAGATTGGATTCTCGGTCTTTTCCAGCAGATCGTTAATGTAAATGAGAGAAAGAGTAGGAGACAGTATGGAGCCTTGAGGTACACCGGCGTTGATAGTGAAGGTGTTAGAAAGAAATCCGTCATAAGTTACATAAGTCAGAAGATCTCCTGTTGATCTATTTTTATGAAAGCCATATTGATGAGCGCTAATAATATTGAATCCTTCAAGATATTTTAGAAGATGCTGATTGATAGCCTTTTCCATGACTTTCGATATTATTGAAAGCAGTGCGATTGGTCGGTAGTTATTTGGCAAGGTCTTCTTGCCTTTTTTAGGTATGGACTGAACTGTGGCACATTTCCAGCTGGAAGGAAATATTCCCTTTCTGTAGGATAGGTTGAAAAGTCTACAGAAAACTGGTTTTAGTTCCCTCGCACAGTTTTTGAGAACTATGGCAGGTATTCCGTCAGCGCCAGAAGCTTTTTTGGTGTCTAGCTTCATTAAAATACGTTTTATGATACGCTGTCTGAAGACAATATAGGGCATCCTTGATTACACTATGGGATGATACGGAATATTAAAAATGATTTTAAAATTCGGAAAAAGTTTCAAACAAAGAGGTGTTTCAAAAAGCATAAGTTGATAACTAAGTATGTTTAAACCATTCGTTCCGTACGGGATAAGTATTCCGTATGGAACGAATGGTTTAAGGGTTTTCACAGTGATCATCAATACTTAAGAATGGTGAAAAGAGTGAATATTCAAAAGAAGAGTTAGTTTCATCTAAGAAAATACTAAATCAGCCGTAAAAATGACTAACGATAAATTGCAAATTCCAATATCAATTGGGCAAAATATGTTGATCGTTCGTTCGTACATTGTGACACAGTTTTTGCGCAAAAATTAAGTTTATACAGTCAGTCAAAAAACTCCCCACTACCTGTTTTCTATACTATTTTTCTGTTGTGTTTAACTAATTAATTGGAACTATGAGAAAAAGATGTTTAAATTAATATTTGAAACTTAACCAACGAGGATTAGTATTAAAAAAAACTACGGAACATCTTACATATTACATCATTGTTATAAAAATGTACACAAAATTAATGTCAAAAAAGTCTCCATACACTTAACAATTACAAATAATAGTTTGACGGAGTTTAACGGAAAATAACAACTTCTTTTAAACTAATGTTTAGTGGAACCACCGTTAGCCTTAATAATCTCCTGTAACCTTTTTGTCATACTTGCAACCAGCTCTCTAGTAACTTCTGCTGGCATGTTCTCCCATTCGTTCAATATTCTGTTTTTTAATTCTCTATTTGAAACATTATGTTTGCGAAAGCGCCGTTTAAGTTCCTCCCATAAATGCTGGATGGGGTTAACATCGGGTGATTGTGGAGGTGTAATGGTTGATCTATAATGTGCGTCGCACATTATAGATCAACCATTCTCGCACCAAGTTTGCGGTATGTTTCGGATCATTGTCCTGTTGGAAAATGTTTCTTTTTTTCGAGTGCTAATTTTTGGACACTTTCCCTTAAATTGTAAGGTACAAATAAACATGCTGATTCATGGTAGCATTAATAAAATATAAATTTCTAACCCCTCCAGCGGTCATGCATCCCCAAAGCAGAACACTGCCATCCCCTTGTCTTAGCGTGGAACAAATGTTTTTAATATCGAATGAGGTATTTTTCTTTCTCCAAACTTTAGTTCTGCCATCAGACCCAAAGTACTCGCTTCGGCGGTACATATACTAAAATTGGAACGATACAGAGAAGATTAGCATGGCCCCTGCGTAAGGATGACACGCAAAATCGTGAAGCGTTCCACATTTTTAACAAAAGTTTCAACCATCTTCTTCATAATAAACACCGAAACTCTTGGATCATCTACACCGATGGCTCCAAAAATGCAAATGGTGTGGGAGCTGCCTTCTATGATTCTAAAGCCCAAGTTTCTAAATCTTTTAAACTCCCAAACCATTCCACAATCTTTACAGCTGAACTCCTCGCCATTAAGGAAGCTTTCAGATACATCTTGACAATATCATCTTCGCTTCATTTTCTTATAGTATCGGATTCGCTCAGTGCTCTTCATTCCATAAAGTCCAGAAACTTAGAATTCGCGTTCATCCGCCAAATCCTGGACTTATCCTATATCGCCCACCTCAGAAAGAAGTCCTCACTTATGTGGCTTCCCAGTCACATAGGAAACACAGGGAATGACTTAGCTGACAAAAAAGCTAATCTTAACGGGTTCCCTTTCTTCTGGCGAAAATCACCAACAGGATTATAAAAGATTCCTAAATACCCTATTCCAAAATCTATTTCAACTCCAATGGGACCTTGAGGAATCTAACAACAAACTATGGAACATAAAGCCATATACCCATCCCCCTCTTCATCTTGCAAATATGAACAGAAAAGCCAATGTCACTCTAAGAAGACTTGCAATAGGCCACTTGTTTCATACACGTTCTCACTTACTGAAAAGCGGAAGAGCTCCCACCTGCCCTAACTGCAATAACCCTCTCTTCGTTAAACACCTATTTGAATCTCTCCACTTTCTTCCCATCAGAACAAAGCATAACCTCCCCCATTCTCTCAAATTAACTCTAAAATCATTCAAAGTAAATTATATTAACATTACAAACTTCCTAAAGGAATTAAACATAATTATATAAATAAAAAAAAATATATAATAATAATAATAAATATTAACATTTCAATAACCTAATCCTCGTCTCTACCATACTTTCATGGGCGCCAAATAACCCTGTAGTTGACGCGCCCTCAAATCAAAAATCTATCTATCTATCAGACCCAAAAAGGTTAATTTTAGGTTCATCACTAAAGATTACGGATTTGCAAAATTCGGGAGGTTTAGTAACGTATTCCCTAGCAAAAGCTAACCGCTTTTTGCGATTAGTTTCCGAAATTAACGGCTGCTTCCTAGCTGCACACCCCTTATAGCCTGCCCTGTATAAACAATTTCTCAGTGTTTGGGAACAAACATTGGTCGAAAATAGTTCCCGTACTTCTCTTAATTTTGGTAAACTTTTCTTGGGATTTATAATTATTTGTCTAACAATACTGGTCTCTTCACGTGGAGTCAGTTTCATGGGATGACCGGAGCGTGGTCGAATTTTATAGGAACCCGTTGATTTATACTGGTTTACAATGTACTAAACAGTAGCATGCGACTTTGTAACAAATTTTCCTATATTTCTGTACGATTTTCCATCTTTCCACAAATCAATTATGATCTTTCGAACTTGAAATGGAATTTCACCATTTCTCTTGTTCATTTTTAATACTACTTTGAAATCCCACTGTAAAATTACTAGCAACAAATGACAGATTATAAAATATGGCCGAAAACTATTCATTTGTTTTCAGTTTAGCGAGCAACAGATGGCTTGATAAAATGCGGCCGATTATAACGTGTTTTTTTTTTAATGCAGTTCTTGAGTGTTGTTTACATTTTTATAACAATGATGTAACTTCTAAATAAAATGTTCCGTAGTTGTTTTTAATACTACTCCTCGTTGGTTAACTTTTAAATATTAATTTAAACATGTCTTCTCATTGTTCCAATTAATTAGTTAAACATAACAGAAAAATAGTATAGAAAGCAGGTGGTGTATGGAGACTTTTTGGACTGACTGTATGTTGGAACTGAGCCATATTCATCTGATTTACCATCCTGCGACTTCTTTCTCTTCATTTCATTTAGTCAAAGAGATACGACGCATTTTTCTTGGAGCGGCAGTAACCATGATAGAAATAAAAAGGAACATATCAGATTTTGTAGGGTTACCACGGTTTTATTAAAACGTCTAGGAATTTATTTTTAATTAAGTAAATAAAATAAATTGGGCAATATAAGATATTGGAATTAAATAAATTACAAAAAATATCACTAAAGTTAAAACAAATATCATAACAAAGGCATTTTTAACAAGGTAAATAGTTTGTTGTGCTTTTAAATAACAAAAGTTATAAAACAGCTACGTTACATAAAGTTAACAGATACGAGGCAAAAAACCGGTTAATTTTTTTCTAGGTAAAAAATCTGCAATGGTATTAAACAAAGTTTAAATGTCAGACGTACAAACGTCATTAACGTATAGGGTGTGCACACTGCAAATATAAAATAGGTAAATATAAGGAATGACCAAGTTGTTAACATTAACAACGGGTATATAAAACAGTTAGTTAACCCTTAAAAGAACGAAGATATATGGGAAAATGCGGAACCATAAAAGAATAGAACTACAGTGTTGAAGAAGGGAAATATTAAATTTCTTGGTAAAGTTAAGGTTTTTGGTTTTGGATAATAAACTGATTTAAATAATCTGATTTCAAACGTAGTTCTTAGTCCCCCAAAGATACACTGCATTTGTTAGATTCTATTCAGAAGAGAGCTGTTCGCCTGACTGGAGGCCTGAAACTGGCCAGCAACTTTGATTCGTTGGAACAGCAAAGAATAGGTGAGGATCTATTCTATAAATATTTTCATGGAAAGTGTTCAATGGACGTAGCCCGCTTAATTCCTCCCATGCTAGAAATACACGTTGCGCTAATACTTCACATCCGTATCAGATTCAGGTTGTTACTCCTCGTTGCTATTCAAGCAGTCTTTTATATGGAGAACCTTATCCCTTTGGAATAACTTGCCTAGGATTAGTTTCCAATCGAGTTCAATTTAAAGCGATTCAAGACCAACGTGAATAGCTTTTTCCGCACGCGTCTCGCTCCTGCAATGCTTTAGGGATTTTTCTGCAGCACGTGTGCTAGGCCCATAAAAAAATATTTTATTTTCAGTTGCCAGAGTGATTTGTATTGAGTTCTATTCCAATGTTCGTAACCTGTATCGATTAACGGGGTTATTCGTGCTACAAAATGAACCATTTTTAGACCTAATTACCCGACAATAATAGTGGCTGTCTTCACTTTGTGACTGAATGCCGATTAGAACTTCACTTTTTCACTATCAACGCCGGTGTGCCCCGGGGCTCCATACTGTGTCCTACTCTCTTTCTCATTTACATTAACGATCTGCTGGAAAAGACCGGGAATCCAATCTACAGCTTTGCAGATGACAGTACGCTTATCTCTTCATTCACTTTGAACGCTCAGACATCGGCTACTCAGGCGAATATCTGCAGACAGCAGGAGGTCGTTCAACTTAACAAAAACCTGGAAGAAATTCTATCTTGGGGTGACAGTAACCAAGTGGAATTTAACGCTACAAAAACCCAGGCGGCACTTTTTTCTAAAAAAGTTAACGTTGCTGAACCCGACACAGTCATGTCGGGGCACTCCATTCCCTTAGCATCCTCACTCAATTTGTTGGGCGTTAATTTGAAAGCAAATATGGCGTAGCATGAACATGTTGCAGGTATAGCAAGGAGAGCTTCTCAAAAGTTTGGAATATTATTTCGAACCAGAAAGCTTTACACTCCACAACTGTTAATTCTTTACAAAGCTTAAATTCGACCATCTATGGAATACTGCTCTCATGTTTGGAGCTCCGCTCCCAAATACACACTGCATTTGTTGGATTCTGTTCAGAGAACAGCTGTTCGTCTGATTGGAGACCCGGAACTGACCGGCAGCCTTGATTCGCTGGAACATCGAAGAACGGTTGGCGACTTGAGTCTGTTCTACAAGTATTTTGATGGAAAGTGTTCGAAGGATGTATTCCGCTTAATTCCTCCCAGAGCGGTGCATGTTAGAAATACACATCGGGCCAATACTTCACATCCGTATGAGGTTCAGCTTATTACTCCGCGTACAACGCTTTTCAAGCAGTCTTTTATATAGAGAACATCATCCCTTTGGAATAATTTACCCAGGGCTGTGTTTCCCACCGAGTACAATTTACAGCGATTCAAGAACAACGTGATTTTAATTTTTCTACAATTAAAATCATGTTTTTGTTATGGTTACATGTTTGTTTAGTGGCTAGTCATTACGATATATTTTTTAGGACAATCCATACATGAAATCGAGTAGACTACATTTCCTTGGTTCATGATGGGAGTACACAAATAATGCAGCTACAGCACTAAACAAACATGTAACCGAACAGAAATATAATTTCAATTATAAATAAACCAAAATCATAAACAAAGACTTACACTACACAAAATTACAAATCAAGGAAGCGACTGAGATAAAAGAAGAAAGAAACACTGTAAATGACAGAACTGATACAAAGGGAATCAGCCCTATATATATATATATATATATATATATATATATATATATATATATATATATATATATATATATATATATATATATACAAACTGGATAAAATAACAATAAATATAAATGATATATTTTAACACCCAGTATACAAAAAATAATTGACGCAAAAACAGAAAATAAATTTCACGCAATCGCAACGTACACATGCCGCTCCTGGAGCGCTTTAGGGACTTCCTTGTAGCACGTGTGCTAAACCCATAAAAAAAAGAAGAGTTGGTTTCTGGTTGTCTTGAATTTCGATGGCTTATCTAAAAAGAGTAGATAAATTACTCAGGAAATCTAAGTGAAGAGTGAAGTATTATATTCGTGCAAAATCATATTGCGAGACATTTGCATCCACACGTTTCGGGGTTCATAGATCACTGTTACTCTGCCTATCGTTACCACGAACACTAATGAACGAAATGAGATACTGATTTCGAATTTAAGGCACCTTAAGTATTTAAGGTAGGGAATTTTAATAGCATTTTTTAACCCGCGTTTGTTTGCGGGTGGAAAAGTAAGTTAATTTTAAGCATAAATAATAAAATAAATGCATGAGGGATGAAGAAAGTAAAAATAGTATTTTAAATTATAAGTCATTTTCAGAGTTTCAGCTAAAAACGATCGGTATAAAAGATAGATAAATTTGAAAAAAATAACGAGAAAGATGTATACTTCCTTAGCCACGGAAAGTAAATATATCTAAAAAATTAATAAATTTCTCAAGAAAAAGGAAAATCAAAAATGGACATGGAGAGATAAAATGCAATAGAAAATAACTGGTCAAGTGCAAGTTGAACTTGCGCAATTAGTGTTCCGTATGTTGATTGCTTTTAAAATAAAAAATTTTGTTTGCGGAGGGTATAAAATGATTAGTGACTTTACAAAACACACCCCAAATGATTTCGTTCAATCTACACCCCGTGGAGAATATTCTAGAATTTTTTCAAATATTTTGATCAGTACTTTTCGAGATAAGGCGGGGGGGACAGTGATTTTTCGCGATTTTTTAAAAATAATACAAAGAAAAGTGCACGCAGTATTACATTATATATATATATATATATATATATATATATATATATATATATATATATATATATTTTACTCGTGTTTTCACAAGCTTTCATTTGACACCACACCCGATGACCTAGTAAAAAATTTTTTTTTTTGATTTCCGATTTTACCCCCAAACTAACCCCTTAAGTCAAAATTTAACTTTCAAAACTACATGGCTCCGATGAGGCCATCAATTCCTATATTATTACCAAATTTCAACTTTTTATGTGACAGACAGACAGACACCGAAGTCTTCTTATAAGTGTTCCGTATGGAACACTAAAAATAGTGATGTTGGTATGAGATTGAGATAATTCTCGGAAGAAATATATTTCAAATTTGGTACACATTTCCTAGTTAAGACAATTTGGTTTTGGTTTAAAATGTAAGTTAGTTTTAAGTATAAACGTGTAAGAGGGTGTTTTTATTTCTTTTTTTAATTATCCAACAGTAATGGTTGGATTAAGTTATGTTTTAGTGTTAAAGAAACAAAGTTGGTGCGTTACTCTTTTTTGTGGGTCCAAATTAATAAAAGCTACATTAACGTGTTTTTAAGGCTTCTTTTTTATATAATATAATACAAACAAAACGTACTTAAAGCTGGTCGTTAATTGGAGGAACACGAGGATATAAATTGATAAATATGGTCGATTTCTACGAAAGGGCGAAAAATTGTGTTAAGCAGCCTGACTGTTGGTAAGCATGATTCTTGCAACGGTTGTGTTCAAAGTTATTAACAGATGTAACGCGCAGGTGCTTGTTGGCAGCTATCGTAAGTAATCGGTGTTACGCGTTTCATAGAAATGGAAAAAGCTTTATTTATTTTTTTTATATTCTTGATTTCTTTTTTTTTAATTATCCAGTAGTAATGTTTGGATTAAGTTATGCTTTAGTGGGAAAGAGTGAAATTCACTATTGAATTTTCAATTTATATTTACGGGAAAAGTTGGATCGTTACTCTTTTCTTGGGTTCACATGAATAAAAGCTACATTAACATGTTTTTAAGGTTTATTTTTTAAACAATTAAAACTGTAAAAATTGACTATTTGGTACCTAAGCCGATAACGCGATCAAAAGTAAAAAAGACCTATGTTGTACACGACGTACGCGCCTCGTCCTTCAGTGTAACAGACTATAATTGTTTCAAAATTCGCCAAGTGTTTTCTGCTTCCTAGGCAAAGATGTTTACGTATAAACAATTTTAAAAAAATTAACTCAATAAAATGCGACAACTAACTTGTGAATATTTAAGAAAAAATATTTGATAGAGTCAAAAACAATTGACTCTTCATATTTTTCTTTAAACTGCAAGTAAGTTTTATTTAAGCACTCCAAATTTAAACTAATACCTTATAAAATATTAAAAACTACCTAAAAAATTTGGTGATGTGATTTATCTAATACTTCTCTCTTGCAAACAAGCAGTTCTTAAATGGATACTGAACTTGACTTTCTCATAGTTAAGAATAACTTATTCCAAGTATTACAACTTTAAGAATCTTAGAACAAGCATATATTACGATACGCACAACCACCCGTCTAACCCCCTATTCGACCTCTTTAATCCTTAATGTAATTATATATTACTATAAATTATTATGCTTAAAATTTATCGATTATTTCAATCAAAAACCAGGAAAAATTCCAATGATACACATAAAACTATAGAAAGTTCATTCCTTATTCTCTGGTAACGAAAAATGAATAATTTAATTTTCAGATTCGAGTTTCAGAACCCTGAAAAAGGTATATAACACAATATATATGAAGCAACCCCTCCAACCTTCTCCCACATCCCTTTAACTCCTTATATTATAAATTGTATACTTAGTCCATTACCCTAACCAGAAATTTGGAGAAATTCTCGTAATACTATGTTGAAATTATAGAATATTTAATAACTTCCACCTTCCCTGTTAAAATTGAATTTTAAGAGTACTGAACAGGACGAAGAAGTAACACAATATATACGAAGCAAGCTCTCTAACCTCGTATGGATAACATTTGTTTATTATCTTAATAACAAAACCAGGAAAAGTTATCATATTACTATTAAGATATTAATTTCTTTTATGTGGCCTTTTTGGATTCGATCTTGTACAATGGGTAACGAAGTGTGTCTTTAATTTTACATTGAATCATGCGTTAAATAAGAAGCCTAATTAAACTGACTAGTGTCACTCTGTACGTAATAAAATACATGACATTCTAAAAACTAATTTATTATAACTCTCTTATTCATTTCTTGTTTTAAACCGGTAGTTTTGCTATTTATAAAAATTCGATGAAAAATTTTATTACATTTAGGAACTTTTATGTAGATTTTATTTAAATTTTTGCAACTTTTGGTATATATATCTTGTAAATAAAAAAACGACAATGAATAGACACTAACAATACAACACAGTCGTTAGAAGTGATGAACTAAATATATGTTATACAGAAAAATGAGTGGCCAACTCCCCCTGGTGAGACCGCGAGTATGATCGTTTCTGAAAAATCGCAAAGATGGTGGATTAATAACGGTCTTTATATAGCGGTCAGCAGGCGCTGAAGATTGCTGAGCACCATTATTCTTTATATATATATATATATATATATATATATATATATATATATATATACAGGGTGCTATAAAAATAGTTTATTATATTGAAATGGGTAACTCTTCGAGGCAATTGTAGCTACAACTAACACTTATTTTTAATAAACTTATTTGGAAAAACACTGGACTACGTAATACTTTACGCAAGTATTGCATCGTCAGTGGTACCAGTAGGAAGCCCTTGCTATATGTAACGAGCAGAAAGAAGGAATTTTTCAGGAGAGTTGAAGAAATAAGGCACATTGTCAACTGTCAAAACAATACCCCCAAAATGTGTTGAAAAAATCAATATTTTTTCGTAAAATATTGCAAATTGCTAATGCAAAAAGCGGCCCAAGTATTTTTTTATGGTGCCGTAGTTTACTAAAAATTACTTTTCATTACAATTTACGTAATTAAACAAATGTAGATATTTTTATGCTGTGTATTATATCTATTGTATTTGATGGGTTTACTGCATTTACTGATTTAAGGCATACAAATATGGAAATAGTTAGCTAAATGTAGTAATAAGTAAGTTCAATTAGTCAATTCACAGTTAATAATAGCGATATATATATATATATATATATATATATATATATATATATATATATATATATATATATATATATATATATATGTATATATGTACAGGGTGTTATTGATATCACATATTGGAACTGGCATCTTCTCGTAGCAAGAAGGATACAGAAAATTTACCCTAAGTAGCGGATAATAAAGTAAAAAATTGACTCTAAAGAAATGATGAAATAAAGATATTGTTTTCGCTCCGCCACTGGTACATAAAACAACTAAACAATATAGCCGATTGTTAACAAGAACGTGACATTTACAGTATTGGTGATATTTAACTCGCGCAAACGCATTTTACGGATAGCAACAATGCTTTGGCTCCTGAGCTAGTTCGTACAATGACGGCCTTTCTGGTGCAGGTTGGCTTGGCGGTAAAATCCAGTTTTGACACTTTTTTAATTTTTCAAAAATTTTCAATTTTGGCATTGTATTAACTTCCTCTTGGACGGGCATTCTCTTGAACGGACGCGGGCACAAAAAAATATTCTCTTAACCAGACAAAAAACAATAAAAAATAAACGCCTTGTCTCATTTTTCTGTGGTGAGTATCGCTGTTGCATTTTCCAATCGCCCCGCACGCTAACGTCGTTACCTACTTTCACTGAGTAAACCGGAGATTTACTGATCTCAATTTGTCGGTATATGCGGGGATTTAATATTACGTCTGACGCCTATGCGAAAAGGAGACACAGTGGGTGACACATTCATTGTAGAAATGGCTCCAAATAGAAAAATTCTCACGCTTAAATTGAGATTGTTGACGTTCACAGTAAGGAAAAGTTAAGTATAAGGGACTTATCCAAGCGTTTTAAATCGGAAAAACACAAGCTGCTGATATAATTAAACATAAAGAAATCCTTCCAAAAGTGGATGTTGAACAGGAATTTGAATGAAAAAAGAATCTTTTTGACTGGTGATGGTACCAAAATTGACAAGTTGTGTTATAACTGGTTTACAGCAGCTGGCCATAAGGGGATTCCTTTGACAGGTATGCACATGAATTATTTTTTTTAGATAAGGTTTTCTGGAATTAGCGCGTTGAATTTCTTTTCATATCAACTCAAAGAATGGATAAAAGGGGTGAGAGTATCAGTAGGCTTATCGTGACAAAAATTCAAAAAACTTATTGTTAAAGTTTTTTCAGGTCCCCTAATACGATGCAAAGCAAAAAAAATAGCCGAGTTTCTGGGACATTCTACGATCAGTGCTTCTTCTGGTTGGCTTAATAAATTTAGAATCCGCCACAACATAAGTTTTAAAGCGATTTCAGGAGAAGGAGTTTAGGTTATTGCTGAAGATGTTTCATGATACTGGGAAAAATGCCCTTCTTTAAGTAAGGGATATTCACCGAGAGACATCTATAATGCCAATGAGACAGGACTGTATTTTAGGGCTCTACCCAACAAAACGCTAACATTAAAAAAAGAAAAATGTGTTGGTGGTAAATATCCCAAAGAGGGGTTTACAATTTTGCATTGTGCAAATATGGCGGGTGAAAAAGAAAAACTCTTAGTCTTTGGTAAGGCAGCTAAACCCAGCGGATTTAAAAATATTAACATAAACAACCTGCCTGTAACTTGGATATATAATAAGAAAGTTTCGATGACAGGAGAAATTATGACAGAGTGGTTGCAAGATTTTGATTGGAAAATGACAAAAGAAAAAAGAAACATTTTGTTATTTTTAGACAACGCAGAATCTATATATATATATATATATATATATATATATATATATATATATATATATATATATATATATATATATATATACGAGGCTGGTTTGAAAAGTCCGTGCAAAAATAAAAACTACTTATGTGTTTGGGGTAAACCTTTTTTATTTTTCGACATAGTCTCCTTTTAGGCTTATACACTTCGTCCAACGATGTTCTAATTTCTTGATCCCTTCCGAATAATAGGATTTGTCCAAGTCTGCAAAATATCCATTAGTGTCTGCAATCACCTCCTCGTTTGAATAAAATCTTTGTCCCGCCAGCCATTTCTTCAAATTGGGGAACAAATAGTAGTCCGAGGGAGCCAAGTCTGGAGAATAGGGGGGATGAGAAACGAGTTGGAATCCTATTTCCATTAATTTTGCGACCACAACTGCTGAGGTGTGTGCTGGTGCGTTGTCGTGATGGAAAAGCACTTTCTTGTGGGCCAATCGCGGGCGTTTTTTTCTTGCAGCTCGGTTTTCAAACGGTCCAATAACGATGAATAATATTCGCCTGTAATAGTTTTTACCCTTTTCCAGATAGTCGATGAGGATTATCCCTTGCGAATCCCAAAAGACAGTCGCCATAACCTTTCCGGCCGAAGGAACGGTCTTCGCCTTTTTTGGTGCAGATATCCCCTTGGTAACCCATTGTTTAGATTATTGTTTGGTCTCAGGAGTATAGTAATGTATCCATGTTTCATCCACAGTGACGAAACGACGCTTAAAGTCCTCCGGATTCTTCTGGAACAGCTGCAAACCATCCTTACAACACTTCATACGATTCCGTTTTTGGTCAAGCGTGAGCAATCGCGGCACCCATCTTGCGGATAGCTTTCTCATGTCCAAATGTTTATGCAAAATATTATGTACCCGTTCAGTCGAGATGCCCACAGCACTAGCAATCTCACGCACCTTAACTCTTCTGTCATCCATCACCATATCATGGATTTGATCAATGATTTCTGGAGTCGTAACCTCCACAGGCCGTCCAGAACGTTCAGCGTCACTTGTGCCCATATGGCCAGTCCGAAAATTTTGAAACCACTTATAAAAACTGTTCTAATCGAAGGTGCAGAGTCACCATAATGTTTATCAAGCTTCTCTTTAGTCTCCTGAGGCGTTTTGCCTTTCATAAAGTAATGTTTAATCACCAGACGAAATTCTTTTTCGTCCATTTCTTGAAAATCACTCGACTTCCTTGATTCACACGAATGCCAAACACAAAGAAATATACCAATATGGCTGAAACTTGGTGTGCGTTCATTCAAGAGATGCTACTAGCTAAACATGACCTCGATACGCGCCGGTGGTGCCATCTCTCGGACTTTGCACGGACTTTTCAAACCAGCCTCGTATATATATATATATATATATATATATATATATATATATATATATATATATATATATATATATATATATATGCATATACATTGGTTGTCCGTTTTATCCGTTAGTGACCAGATGACATAAAACATAAAGATGAATCTTTAAATAGATATGAAGAGTATGTTTTAAGACCCATTGCACCAAATTTACTTTAAGTTTGTTAAGTACATCATAAAATTAAGAAAACTCTAAAATATTTTGTCGTGCATCATCAAATATTTAATAAAACTTAGTTACGTTAGGAAAACAGACCTTCTTTATCCTTTTTTATGATTTTTAAAGTTCACAAATAAGTTACTCCTATGTGCGTCACGTTGCATTTGCGATGGTTATATATATATGTATATATATATATATATATATATATATATATATATATATATATATATATATATATATATAAAAGAAACAACTACAGCGCTGCTATGTGGATTCTTGACTTTTCTCTCAGTTTTTTTTTTTTGTTTATTATGATGGACTGGGAAGCATCATTAAAAAATATTGTACTATAGCTTAAGACGTGAATAACTGTTAGAATTTGTGCCTAATAATTATATCATCCCATTATAATAGAAATAAACATAGAAGTGTTTAAAGATGGTCATGTTCTCAGGGTATTGAGTATACTTTCTCGTGTATTTCATGTATTATGATACAGAGAATATAAACAATGTAGGCTGTAGCGTAGCTAAAGGGGGACGAGGGGGGATTTGACCTCCCGCCTCTATGGATATATGAATGAACTTTCTCTTATTGGTGGTTCTCTTTGGTGTCCATCATCGATTTTTAAACAAAGTTTTTAGAGTTCTATTGTAGGTAGGGATTCTTTTTTGTGAAAAATCCCCCCTCTCTACCCCCCAGGTTATCGATATTTAAATTAAGTGTAAGTATGCATAAAAAGACACGAACTATCAAGGTCAAAATACGTATTTAAAAAAAATTATCTCAAATGAAATACATATCAACCACACACCGAAAATAGTGTTTAGTTAATAATTATTTAAGAGATATTAATCGCATTAAAAGAGCTACTTCAATTTAAGTCGACATTTAACTGGTCTTAGGTCTTCCATAAATCTGGGTGCACAACAATTGCGCAACAAAATTTGACTTAAAGATAAGTGTATCATAAATCGTTAGTGCAACTGAACATAAATCTGTCTACCAAATATCTTTTTCCAAAAAAACAAATCTCAATGAAACGGATGTCGAAAATAACACATTCTTGGATCAATTTTTTAAAACCGAATTGCTTTGCATGTCAAAATATTATTAGTTGGTCTTAAATTTAAACTCTACCTTAAATACCAAATCAAAGCAAGAAAAAAAACAGAAGAAGGTCGTTATATGAAATATCTATAATTACAGAACATAAGAGAGAGAATTCTTGGTATAATTGTAATGGTATTTCGTATTTCGATAATGTGCACGCTAGAGGGTAATGCGGTTTTACCAATATTAAAAGGGACTATTATGTCTTATTAAAAATTAAGAAATCTCCGGTCAAAAAATCGAAATGAAAAGACTAAAAGAATAACTATAGACGTAAACATTTTTGAGTACGGCCAGTGAGATTAAAGAAAAAGTACGTTTTTATTGCTAATTTATCGATTTCTGTAAAATCTCAACAGTGTAAAATTATATATGGAAATATTAGAAAGATTTTGTAACGCTTATTTTGGTAGGCCAGTGTCTTTATCTTTATTACAGCTACCGTTTGAAGCTTGCGCAGTAGTAAAGGGAAGAAATTAAATAAAAAAGACTCAGATGTTATCGTTATTTGAAGCATGCGCCCACCATTTGGAGCTTGCGCAGTATTGAAACAAAATAAGAGAAACCTTTATTAAGGATAACGATTTTTATTTAGGACTTTATAAGAGAGGTTATTTCGTTCGTTATTCTTATTGCTATTATGGTGGGGCCTGTTTGTTTTCCCTACTTATACATACCACTATGAAAATACAGTAAAATTGAAATGATAATCTTTTACTGCAAATAACACTGACACTAGTTAATTAGTGTTCAGATTATGATGAGATTTTGCAATCCTTGGTACAATGGTATTACAGTGTGTGTGGTGCTAATTTCAAATGAAATTTTATTTATCGCACATTCGTATTATCTCGGAAATACTGAAGGAACTGATAGACTCAACTTTAATTTAGAAACTTGTGTTGATCCATCAAATACTAATAACCGGTGTCCTTAACCATGAAATGAATGAAAAAAAATCCCTATATAGAAGATGAATACTAACCTAAATTTGCAATTCCTTAGCGTTAATACTGCGCATGCTTGAGATAAGCATAAGGACATAGGAATGTGAAAAATTTCTCTATTGTATTTACGTAGTGGTTAGGCGCAGCCTTTGTGGATCCCTTCTCTGTTTCATTTTGTTAAAATTTTAGCCATTTTTACTTTGTTTAAGACATTTAAAATGCCGAAGTACTAATGTTACAGCAGACGGGAGAACTTCTTTATTTATTTTATTTAGTTACTCTCTGATAAGTTAAAATTATTAGTTAAATACTGCCATATATTTAAAATGCTTTTCAACTTAAGAAGTAATAAATTTTTAATTTTTCATGGTGGACATGAGTATGAGATATAGGAAACAAAATAATATAGTAAAAGAATATTATTTATGTTTGTGAATATATTTATTATTATTATTCTTATATTTAGATGTGCAAAAGTTTCCGGCCACTTTGTACTACGAGAAAAATTATTAGTCCATATGCTCTATGATAGACTTAAATTATATTTTTATGCTAATATTTTGTAGCTATACCCTTTACAGCGATAACAGCCGCACAACGATGTGGCATTGACTCAATTAATCGATTAATACAAGCAGGTGAAATTTTATCCCATTCTTCCTTCAATGATTTGAATAATGCGGCTTTATTTGAATATGTATGCTTCCGAACTTGACGATCTAGCGTTTCCCATAAGTGTTCTATTGAGTTCAAGTCCGGTAATTGAGATGGCCAGCTTAAAACTCTCACATTTGAAGCAGAAAACCACTGTTTTAACAACTTGGATGTATGTTTGAGGTTATTATCCTGCTGAAATATCCAATTATGCGATAAAGTTTTTTCAGCATATGATAACAAATTGTTTTCTAAAATGTTCTTCTAAATATCAGCGTTCATATTTCCGTTGATCTCGATCAATGGGCCGACTACTTGAGAAGAGAAAATTCCCCAAACCATCACACTTCCTCCACCGTGTTTTACAGTAGAAATTTGGTACCAAACATCATTTCTCGTACCAATAGGACGTCGTACATGTTGTCTACCATCGCTTCCAAAAATATTAAATTTATATTCGTCTGAGAAAGCTACTTTTTTCCAATCTTTGATTGTCCAATTTAGGTGATCTTTGGCAAATTGTAATCGGGCCTTCTTATTCTTTTTACTGATTAATGGTTTTTTAATACCTATACGGCCAAAAAGTCCCACTTCATGTAGCCTTCGTGTCACAGTACTACGACTAACATTAGCTAGGTTTTCATCCTTTAGCTCGCGTGCAATTTCGGCAGCAGTTTTCTTGAGATCCGCAGTTGATTTGCGTTTAATGATACGATCTACTTTTTTAGACGTTTTTCTTGGTCTTCCACTACGCGGACGATCTTTTACACCATATCCACAACGGTATTTTACAATAATATCGTTGACGGTTGATTTACCTATTGATAATAATGAAGCAATTACACGAGAAGACTTTCCTTCTTTTAAAAATTTTATTACTCTCGCACGAATTTGGATTTGCATATGCCGAGACATGTTTATGCTCCCACGACTTTTATGAACTAAATGTGAACATTCAACGCGCTATTATTCGTAAATACGTCTTTGAACGTCCTACTGCGTCAATGTATATTATGTGGCCGGAAACTTTTGCACATATAAATATAAGAATAATAATAATAAATATATTCACAAACATAAATAATATTCTTTTACTATATTATTTCGTTTCCTATATCTCATACTCACATCTCATAATGATTAAAAAATCATTAGTCTTTTTTTTAATAAATTAGAGTAAGAAATGTCACTGGCCGGAAACTTTTGCACGCCACTATATATATATATATATATATATATATATATATATATATATATATATATATATATATATATATATATCTATATATATATATATATATATATATATATATATATATATATATATATATATATATATATATATATGTATATATATATATATATATATATATATATATATATATATATATATATATATATATATATACATACAGCATTTAATGAAACCTACTATAAAGGACTAGTTTTTTTAGTTGTCACAAATATTAAAAATCGGCACACGTTGAAGTTTCTCGCAAACGTCATTACAACTTACATTAGGGAGCTACGTATAGTTTGTGTTTGACCACCTTTCTTTCTTAACATCCCCTTATAAACCAGCTTGTTAAACTAGTTTTTTTTTTTATAATAGCTATGCCCCAGAGTAAATAGTGACCCACAGGCGTCTTTTTTTGTATCATGGCTTGGACAATTATTTAGGGTGAATTTTTTAACCGAGAATGTCTGAAAAAGAAATTATAATTTTACGAACAAGCTTCGTACATATAAAATTAATATATACTTTAAAAATATAAATTATTATTAATAAAGAAAAAATCGCAGCTACATACAAAGCAAGATACAAGCAATTTCACCAGATTTAGATTTGATTATTTTTAAATAAATCAACATCAGTTTATATTACCTTGTCGGTAATTTTGTAATATTCTACGTAAAAATTTAGAATCATTTTTTTTTCACAAAAATCACAAAACATTTTATTTAAAAAAGGAAGGACAAGTGCAAGTTGGACTTGCGCAATTAATGTTCCGTGTCGTAATCGTCTTTAAAATAATAAAATCCCTACCTAGGCTAAGTTAATTAGGTCCCTGACATGTATATATCTTAAGATTCAATATGTATTTTCACATTTTTCTTATTCAATTATATATATATATATATATATATATATATATATATATATATATATATATATATATATAGATATATATATATATATATATATATATATATATATATATATATATAGATATATATATATATATATATATATATATATATATATATATAGATATATATATATATATATATATATATATATATATATATATATATATATATATATATATATATATATATATATATATATATATATATATATATATATATATATATATATATATATATATAATATATATATATATATATATATATATATATATACATATATATAGATATATATATAGATATAGATATATATATATATATATATATATATATATATATATATATATATATGTATATATATATATATATACAGTAATACCCCCGCTTAGCGCGACCCCGTTACGCGCGGTTTCACTATAACGCGAATTTCAAATTTCGCGCTCATGTAGTCATTAACTTCTCTATGGTCGCGGGGGGATCCCCGCTTTCTCTGAATATTCTCTTTGAAGAATTGGGAATTCCCTGTCCTTCGACTTTGTTCTATGGGGATTTCCTCGTTCGTTTCGTGTGTTCATTTGTTCCGTAATGTTAGTTCGGTCGGCTGGCAGTTTTGTTTTAATATTTATTGGAGATACATACATACATAATTTAACCCTACGTTAAAAATGCCGCCTGTAAAGAAAAAAAGAGCGTAAAAGCGTCACTTTGGAATTGAAGATGAAAGTGTTAAGAAGAATGGAAAATGGAGGCAAAGCAACAATTGTTGGGAGAGATTTTGGACTCTCAGAATCGACTGTGAGAACGATTTATAAAAATCGGGGAAAAATTAAAATCTCCAGCGAAGGTTCAACACCTATAAGTGCAACAAAACTTTCTCGTTCGAGATCATCTATCTTAGAAAGAATGGAGAAATTACTGTCAGTCTGGATCGAAGATTTGAATAAGAAGAACACACCACTAAGTCAAGATCTCATATGCACAAAAGCAAAATCTTTGTATGAGATGCTGAAAACAAAAGAAGGAGAAGGGAGTGCCACTCCGACTTTTGCTGCCAGCAGAGGCTGGTTCCATCGGTTCAAGCAGCGTTCTAATCTTCACAATATCCACATAACAGGCGAGGCGGCCAGCGCGGACATTCAAGCTGCAGCTGAGTTTCCAGACAAGTTTCAAGACTTCGTTAGACGAGAGAAAATTCCTGCTTGTCTCATCTTCAATGTTGATGAGACCGCACTTTACTGGAAAAAAAATGCCATCTCGAACATTCATTTCTAAGGAAGAACGTCAAGCCAGTGGTTTCAAAGCTGCGAAAGATCGACTAACACTTCTGCTGGGTGGTAATGCCACTGGTGATTTCAAACTGAAACCTTTACTAGTGTACCATTCAGAAACACCCCGTGCAATGCGAGGCACAGACAAGACAAGTCTACCAGTTGTGTGGCGATCAAACAGAAAGGCGTGGGTTACACGGGAAATTTTTCAAGAATGGTATTCTAATAGTTTTTGCCCATCAGTCAAATCATACTGTGACAGAAATGGGCTTGAACCTAAAGTTATATTACTCTTAGACAATGCCCCAGGACATCCAACCTCACTTGATACGCCCAGAGACTTAAAAGTGTACGTAAAGTTCCTTCCACCAAACACTACGTCAATATTACAACCTATGGACCAGGGAGCAATAGCAAACTTCAAAGCTTATTACCATCGCCGCACTTTTAGCCAACTAATTCATGAAACTGACGGGGAAGGAAGACAGTCTATGCGAGAGTGGTGGAAGTCATACAACATTATGAAGTCTATTCACAACATAGAAGAGGCTTGGAAGAAAGTTAAAATGAGTTGTATGAATGGGGTGTGGCGTAATCTTTGGCCAGATGTAGTGGAAGCACCTAGAAGAATTGTCCAGATGCAGAGACAAGTGCTTGAAGACATTGCTGCAATGATTGAGGGGTCTGAACTTGAAGATGTCACGGTAGAAGATCTCGTAGAACTTGTAGCAACGCACGACGATCCTATTAGCAATGAAGATCTGATCGAGTTACAGAATAATCCTATCTACGATGAGGAAGAACAAGTAGAAGAGAAAGTTTTATCTTCAGGGGAAATACAAAATGCACTTTCAAAAATTTATTCAGGTTTGGACATATTGCAGAGTATAGACAATAATGATGACCGTGTCTTGACCGTGTGTCAAACAATTAAAAACAGTGTTGGGTGTTATGAACGTATTTTACAAGAACGTAAACAAAACGTTACCCAAAAGACAATAGATGTATTTTTCCGTAAAAAATAAGAGTATGTATTGCATAAAGTGTTCTTAGAATTAAAGTGATTGATTAAAATGATTTGTATTTTTTTGTATTAAATTTTGACTATGTTTAATCATAAACCTCGATATACGCGAATTTCAGTTAACGCGATTTTTTTCGGAACGTATCCCTCGCGTAAAGCGGGGTATTACTGTATTTATTTATTATCTAAATATTTGTTTAATTATAAACAAATAAAATAAATTTATGCCTCTTTACATGAACGATGTGCCACTCGGAAACAGTAATGTACTGAAAAGTATATTACAAAACGCTCCACCATATCGTCAAACAACAGTTATCATATTTTTTTTTTATACCAGATAAATTATTAAACGTAATACACCCGTAATAATTTTCGCTCAATATACACTTTATGGAGAGTATTCCAGAATTTTTTTCAAAATTTTTTGATCAGTATTTTGGCTTGGTTGGTTTTTTAAAATAATACCAAGAAAAGTACGCGCAAGTATTACATCATATATATTTTTGGACTCGTGTTTTGACAAGCTTTTACTGATAAAAAAAAATTTTCACTTCCGATTTCACCCTCTAAAAAGTTAAAATTTAATTTTCAAAACTCCACGACTCTGATTGGGCCATCAATTCCTATCCTATATTTGTGCCAAATTTCAACTTTCTATGTCAAATAGTTTCGGCGAAAATCGAGTGTGATAGAGAGACAAAGTAATCACATAAGTGTTCCGTACGGAGCATTAATAATAAAAGAAATTTTGCCTCTACTTCTCTTTTCAAAAACTGAATGTGAAGTTGTACATTTGGCAAGCGCCATTTTGTTTAAATACCAACTGTTTTCTGTTTTAATTATTTTTTAAGGGCGATTAATTTTTTTCAAGGTCTTTTCGACATTATTAGCGTGATTCTGTATTTTGTACAATAAAAAACTGTTTAATATGAATCTAATTTATTACATTAACCTATATATATCCTCTTCTAACTTCTTATTGTAAAAAATGTTTAATGCAATGATAAATTGACGAGAAAAATCTATTCAAATTTACCTATAATGTCATTAAAGTTAAAGTTGCTAACCAAACCAGAAACCGTTGAAAAACACTAAATGAAGAGGACAAAAATGGCCATTGACTTTAATCCAGGTTTTCGTAAAATAAAATTTACTAAGTTTTTTAAAAGTTTTGTGATTTATGTTAAAAAATAATGGAGGACTTTTAACGCGTAATCTAAAAATTAGACAAAAGAGTATTAGTGGAAAATAAAAAAAAATCAACATAAATGACAAGCAATTTCAAAGAATTTAGTATTTTTTGAAAATATCTCGAAAAGTAAGCCAGACCACCAATTTTTTTACCCTGCCGTTTTTTATTGATTCAAATAATCTAGTAATGCTAATTTGACACGAATTCATAATATTTTATTTTTAACTAACTGTGAAAACTTAATATGAAATCAATCTACCAGCTCTAAATTATACTAATAAATATAAAATCCTAAAAAATAAAACTTCTAACAGATTATCGTCTTTAAAACCATACGACAGCTTACAGATCAGGAAGTTCGCAAAGGACAAACAAGTTTTGCCAAAAAAATACACACATGGCACGAGCCATTCAAAACAAAACAAAAAAACGTTACAAAAAAAATACGTTAAAAACCCGGCTGCACCCCAGAAATCGTGACATAACGGAAAAAAGTCCATTTCAATAGAAACTGATTATCTTCCCAAAAAAAATCGGGTCCCTTTTTTGACCCCTGGTCACCGTTCTTCATTAGACTGTGACTATGCGAGATTCAAAGCAAGGTGGTCCACGTTTAAATTCGCATAAATACACCCATTCAGTGTTCAGCTTAGGTCTTTTTTATTATTTTAATTCAAATCTCCTCTATTCATAATTTGACCAAACACCCAGTGGACCTTCATGAAGATTTAGAATGAAGCAGTACATATATGGTCAAAATTTGCTTGGGTGAACCGGTATTTAAATAAGGGGAATCCATACCAAGTTAAAGTTACTTTAAAGAAGGTACCTGGGCTGAAATGTATATGAACCGCATACGCTGAAAAGAAATTATGGTGCAGGTGAATGTTACGGAGGAATTTGCATATCTTCGTGAGAAAAAAAATCTGTACGTGAGTAGAGAGAGCAACGTCATCCATCAGATGGTTGGTTGATTTGACAGGATTAAAAGAGACCTAGTCCAGGTCGTTAGATGAAAATTATTATAGCATTCCTCAAATCACTCAATCGCCTTTCTGTTTTCTTATATTTAAATAAAAAATCGATTAGAGAGAAATGGGATACGGGGAGAAGGTTGATATCCCTCATTTGCCCCGTAGACAGTTTTTTGCGTTGAGTGATTTGTCAAAATTAGTTTTGTGCGAGACGAAATAATTTGACGTGTAAAAATGTCCCGGTTGTTTTCATTTTGCGTCGGGAACATTGTTGCTCGGGCTAAATTGGATAATTTACATGAAAAAATTAATGACTTGCTAGGAAATATGTATTAATGTAAATGGTATGTGTGAAAAATCAAGAGATTATTTGTCAACGTTATGTTTTAATGACATGATCATTTTTTTTCATTTATTTTTACGAAAGTACATCTATATACAGAGCCTGTTAAAAAATTAAAAGGTTCTGCCTAATATACAGGGTGCTCCATATGAATGGAATAATGACTCCACAGCATTTTTTATTTATGTATCAAAAAAATGTTTAAATAAAAGTTATATATATAGAATTAGTAGATAAGCTCCTAATCAAGAATAAAGTAAACGAAATTATTAAACGGGATATTTTAGATTTACTTACGACGTGTTTGGATCAAAACTAATTTGAATTCAACGATAACTTTTATACATCTAAAGAGAGTGAACAATAAACACGATATCTCGATGTTTCACAAACCTTCACATACTGACACAGTCATACACAATAGTTCATCCCACCCTTATCCTCACAAAATGGCAGCTTTTAACTCTTTCATACATAGATTGTTACATATCCCTATGACTAAAACTAATTTTAATAAAGGATTCAACATAATCACACAAATACCAATTAATAATGGATATGACCCCAACATTATAGATCATATCTTGAATAAAAAATCCTTTAAACAAGCAATCTCTCTAATTTATCCCACAATTAATGACAAAAAAGGAAAATTTAGTACACTCACATACACAGGGAAAATAACTAGAACAATTTCCAAACATTTAATAAAAAGAACAATAAAAATAACATTCAAAACCAGTAATTCCTTAGGGCAGAGGGGTGCTCAAACGGTCGATCGCGAGTGCTTTTTGAGTCGATCTCGAGAAAAAAATTCCGATATAGTACTATTCATAGATTTTGTTTTAGGTAACTAAAACAAAATGTAATGAATAAACTACTAAAATTTATTCGATCCACAATTAGGCCAGAATAACCCCCTCATCACTTTTTTTTTTTCGTAATAACCCCCTGCTAGCGGTAAAAGGCGGCTTTATCAAAGGAACGCGCGGTACTTGTCAAAGAAAAGCCGCGTTTTTGATTCCCGCCGATTTTTCTAGAAACTTCGGGCGGCGTGTTTGACGGGAACATTCGAGACTTCGTTCGCGCCGATATAAATGTTGCGCCTGCAGGAATAGGAGTCAGTCTAAGTTGTAACTTGAAGGCGATACATCGATACAAAGTTTATTAATAAATAGTCCAAAATGAGTGCGGCGAAGAAAAGTAAAACTTATCATTTTAATAACGATTGGGAGGAAGATTTTTTCTGTTGTATGGTAAAGGATAAGTGCATTTGTCCCATTTGCCGTGCGTCAGTTGCAATACCTAAGCGTGGGAACTTAGAGAGGCATCATAAAACGGTTCATAAAAACTATGAAAAGGATTTTCCGTCACAGAGTGAATTAAGAAAACGAAAAGTACGTAATTTGATAACTTGTTTGAAAAAAGAACAAACCATGTTCACAAGACCAGCCAAACAATCAAAAGCTGCAACGATCGCGTCATTTAAAATATCTCATATTTTCTGGACGAAAGAGGTGATGACACTCAGATGCTGAAAAACGGAAAATGGCTGACTGATTTGGCATTTTTGACAGACATCACAATGCATTTAAACACCATTAATTTGGAGCTTCAAGGTAAAGGAAAAACTATTATTGAGATGATTAGCGCAATAAACGCATTCAAAAGTAAATTGCAACTTATGATAGACCAACTGAAAAGAAAGGATCTGAAAAATTTTCCGTCTTTGAAAGCAAGAATTCCTCAGTTGAATTATGATATTTATGAGGCAGAATTATCAAATATTTTGGGCCAATTCGAAATACGTTTTTATGATTTCAGTAAATTAGCAAATATCGCATCATTTATGAGTTACCCTTTTTCGTGTAAAAACATTGAGGAGTTAGCTACTGAAATAGCAAGTCAGTTTAACATGGACTCATGTTCTGTTGAAAATGAGTTAGTGCAGATTATATCAGATATACATCTCAAAGCCACAGCATCTGATACAAAATTCTGGTGATCTGAAGATAAATATCCGAATCTAAGGCAAATCGCCCTTCAATTGACGGCAATGTTTGGGTCAACTTACTTGTGCGAGTCTGCATTTTCTGAAATGAAGATAATTAAGTCAAAATATCGCAATCGACTAACTGACGAACATATGTCATCATGCTTGCGATTAGCACTTGGTAATTACGTACCATCTTATGAAAAGTATGCTGAGGATATGCAGTGCCACGCTTCAACATCCAAAGTCACTCTTTAGTTAAGTTTAGACACTAGAACTCGTTTGTTTTGTAAGAACCAATAAACTCGCAATTTTGAGTTTTTTCATTGACATTTTAGAGCTGACCTACACTTACCTTGACTAAAAAAAATGCATATTGTGCGGAAAACTAATATCTATGCCACGATATACCCTACCTAGACGACAATCCTGCAACACACTTACTTGCAGCCTCTCAGAGTCGATCGATCGTAGTCTAACAATATTGAGGTAGATCGCCAGCAGTTCAAGTTTAAGCACCCCTGCCTTAGGGAGTATAATTTTGAATAACAAAAGCAAATCTAAGAAATCCTTATTTATTAAACTGTGGATCTTGTACTAAACTCTACGTAGGACAAACTGGTAGATCTTTTGAAACTCGCATTAAAGAACATAAACATAGTTAATTAAAAAATATAAGAACAATTCACATTACGCAACCCATATAATAAACGAATCCCATAATTTTGATGATACGTTAAAAATCCTACATGTAGAAAATGAATCTAAAAAATTAAATTTGCTTGAATGTCTTGAAATTAACAAACGGAAAAAACTCCAATCAATTATTAAACGAACAGGTAGACTTAAACCATTCGCCCTTACTTAATCTTTATTAGTTCTCGGAAATAGTACCACAGATTTACATTCTTAAAATAATTCTGTCTGTAAATAATAAGGATAATTTTAAGCTATATAACCAAGATTACTACCAAATATTCTTCTTTCTTATTTACTTCTGAAGAAGCCATTGTATGGTGAAACAATTGTCAAGTGACTTTAAATATATATTGGAAATAGTGTTGTTTTTATATAATTTTATTATGAATTTCCAACAAGTATCGGCTAACACAATCAAAGAAGTTATAGTTCCTGTTATACGGCGCACATGCTGACATTTACAATAAAATGTTTTGAACTGTCAGTTCGAAGAAATTACTCTATCTGGATTTGTTTTAAAAGGAAAGCCCTGTATATTATTTTATTTTTGAGTCCTACTAAAAATTCTAGATATTATTTGTCTAACATATCATATGTCTAAATTGAACTGTTTTGCAATTATTGATATTTGATTTTAACGAGATCAAATTAAAGAAAAAAAATTTAAAGAGGTTAAGGTGGGATAGTTCTAACCAAAAGTTTTGAATGTTGTCATTGCTTATATTAAATAATTAAAAAATTTTGTAAGACTAACGATGGTTATTTTTATGATAATAAATTCATTATCGAAAGATTTGAAATCTTATATATATTGTTTATTTAATTTTATTAAATAATTTAACATAAATGGATTAACTTTTGGATGTTTTGTACAAACTTATAGAAAAAAAAATATGGAAAATAAAAATTAATTATATTTTATAATTTTTAAAAAATTATTAAAGCAAGCCGAAATTGCCGTCCTGGGCGAGTTTAATGTCCACAATATCAACTGGCTTAAATAATTAAATTGTACCGATGAACAAGGTCGCGAAGATGAATCATTCTGTGTCTTAACTCAGCTTATTGATGAACCAACACGGATCCCTGATCGAGACGGGGAGTTCGCCAGTCTTCTTGATCTGTTTTTAACCACCAAGCCAGAGATTTAGACGGTCACCGTACATCCACCGTTAGGTTCTTCCGACCATAAACTGCTTTCGACATCGCGTACCCTGCCAATCAGTGACAGAGAGGCGCCTAGGTCGCGCAAGGTTTGGCACTACAAATCTGCTAAATGGGAAGATCTCATGGAATATTTTCGAACATTCCCTTGGACGTTTGTTTTCGATCCGACAACCGATCTGACTGCGCCAGGGAGGTCTCCGATGTTATTTTGGCTGGTATGGAAGCTTACATCCCTTTTTCGCAGAAATGCCCCTCCAACGGTAAGCCTTAGTTTGACCGACAATGCAAAGAAGCTGTTGCTTCTAAACATATTGCCTACCGACAATGGCGTAAAATCCTAACACCATAAATCGTAACACCTTTGTCCGTGCCCGGAACAGATGTAAAGGAATTATCGACGAAACCAAGGAGGCACACAATCAACGAATTAGAAGCAAACTTCTCGCTTGTCTCAACAATTCCAGGTCCTTTTAGGCAGTCGCTAAGGCAGTTAGTCAAAATTTCACCAAATCCACCATACCACCACTCGCACGGCCAGATAATTCCATTGCAACCACACCTGTTGAGAGAGCGAACTTGTTGGCTGAACTCTTTGCCTTGCATTCTACTGTCGATTTCCAAGGAAAAACACCACCTACTATTCCCATATTGCAGTCAAAGA
This sequence comes from Pachyrhynchus sulphureomaculatus, assembly GCA_019049505.1. NCBI lineage: Eukaryota > Metazoa > Arthropoda > Insecta > Coleoptera > Curculionidae > Pachyrhynchus > Pachyrhynchus sulphureomaculatus. The sequence continues at coordinate 94,986,926 of CM032448.1, forward strand.
TGCCCGATTTTATCTTCAGACAGCGTATCATAAAGCGTATTTTAATGAAGCTAGACACCAAAAAGGCTTCTGGCGCTGACGGAATACCTGTCATAGTTCTTAAAAACTGTGCAAGGGAACTAACCAGTTTCCTGTAGACTTTTCAACCTATCCTACAGAAAGGGAATATTTCCGTCCTGCTGGAAATGTGCCACGGTTCAGCAGATACCTAAAAAAGGTAAGAAGACCTTGCCAAATAACTACCGACCAGTGGCACTGCTTTCAATAATATCGAAAGTCATGGAAAAGGTTATCAATTAGCATCTTCTAAAAATATCTTGAACGATTCAATATTATTAGCGATCACCAATATGACTTTCGTAAACATAGATCAATAGGAGATCTTCTGACTTATGTAACACATGTTTGGAACAACGCAATCGAACACTTTGGAGAATCTCGAGCGGTTGCTCTTGACATATCCAAGGCATTCGACCGTGTTTGGCTAGGCTACGCTCTTGTGGTATGTCTGCAAAGTTCTGTTTGTGGCTCTCATCTTTCCTCAGAGAGCGTTCTTTACGAGTAGCAGTCGACGGATTTCTTTCTAACATCTTCACTATCAACGCCGGTGTGCCCTAAGGCTCCATACTGTCTCCTACTCTCTTTCTCATTTACATTAACGATCTGCAGGAAAAGACCGGGAATCTAATCTACAGCTTTGCAGATGACCATACGCTTGTCTCTTCATTCACTTTGAACGCTCGGACATCGGCTGCTGAGGCGAATACCCGCAGACAACAGGAGGTCGTTCAACTTACCAAAGACCTGGAAGAAATTCTATCTTGGGGTGACAGTAACCAAGTGAAATTTAACGCTACAAAAATCCAGGCGGCAGTTTTTTCTAAAAAGTTAACGTTGCTGAACCCGACATAGTTATGTCGGGGCACTCCATTTCCCTAGCATCGTCGCTCAATTTGTTGGGCGTTAATTTGGGAGCAAATATGTCCTGGCATGAACATGTTGCAGGCATAGCAAGGAGAGCTTCTCAAAAGTTGGGAATATTATTTCGAACCAGAAAGCTTTACACTCCCCAACAACTGTTAATTCTTTACAAAGCTCAAGTTCGACCAACTATGGAATACTGCTCCCATGTTTGGAACTCCGCTCCCAAACATACACATTGCATTTGTTGGATTCTGTTCAGAGAAGAGCTGTTCGTCGGAACTTACCGGCGGCCTTGATTCGCTGGAACACCGAAGAACGGTTGGCAACTTGAGTCTGTTCTACAAGTATTTTCATGGAAAGTGTTCGAAGGAAGTAGCCCGCTTAATTCCTCCCAAAGCGGTGCATGTTAGAAATACACGTCACGCTGGTGCTTCACGTTCGTATGAGGCTCAGCTTGTTACTCCGCGTACAACGCCTTTCAAGCAGTCTTTTATATGGAGAACATCATCCCTTTGGAATAATTTGCCCAACGCTGTGTTTCACACCGAGTACAATTTACAGCGATTCAAGAACAACGTGAATTGCTTTTTCCGCACACGTGCCGCTCCTGGAGCGCTTTAGGGACTTCCCCGCAGCACTTGTGCTAGACCCATAAAAAAAAATATGAAAAAGTAAAAGAATAAAAAAATATATTTTGTTAGCTAAAAAAATAGGCAATTAATAAAAAATGACAATTAAAAATCTTAAAATTCCGGTGTCTCGAAGCGGCAACGCTGTAAAGTAATTTACTGTTGGCTTATATATAAATATATTGAATTTTGTGTATATTATGATCAACTGTTGTAAACAAGTAAAAAAAAAATGGATAATAATAAAAAATCAACAAATATTGATAAAAATGGTAAAAAAATTTGCATGTGGAAGCGAAAACGCTTTACTGAGGCTGTATACAATCAAAGATTAAGCCAACAAAGTGTTGGTAAACGGCACAGGAAATCAAGTGTCTCCTAACCTCTGTGACAATGGTAGTCGAATTGTTCACATTCGATCACTTGGAGAAAACGTAAAATGTTCTTCATGTAATAAAACACTTCCATTATGTTATATTACTAATGAAAAACGCTGTGGTCTAGCATCACTACTAACCATAAAGTGTGATAAATGTCTAACGTACAACACAGTATCAACAGACAGTACACATATATCAAAGGACAATAAGGAACATTATAATGTTAACACTGAAGCTGCATTAGGTAATTATAACTTAAGTAAATTAATTAAATAATTAAAACAAATGCCTTAAATTATTCATTTTCATTTTATTTACAGAAACTAATACCCATAGCAAATTTATGATTAGTTAAACTTAATAGTATTTACTTGCACCATATGTTTTAATTATATAAACTTGTACTATACCATTTAAAATATTTAAATTTTCCGCCATTACTACTAAATGCAACGTTGCCGCTATTTCAGAGATAAAAAGTAAATCACTCACAAGTACCTCCGATAATTGTTATTTTTCATAAAGTCAAAGCAAAACATTAAAACGATTTAGACAATCAGGTCATGTTAAGGATCGTTCTAAATCTGGACCTCCAAAAGTTAAAACAAGCGATGATAAAAAGTTACATGTTTTATTGGAACAGAAAATCCCCATACAGCCACTCGTCAGCTTTGCCTAAACCACAACATAAGTAAAGGTACCTTAAGTTGTATACTGAATGAAGAAAAATTGCATCCATACAAACCCATTCTATTGCAAGAATTGTCTGAAGATGGCTACAATAGATGCGTTGAATTTTGCGAGGTCATGATGGAACGAATCACTAATGATCCTAACCTAATTCATAATATTGTTTTTTCTGACGGGGCCGCATTTTGTCTTAACGGAAGAGTTAACAGGCATAACTGCCGGTACTGGTCTACTGAGAATCCCCACTAGATAATCGACAGTCATTCTCAAAGTCCACAAAAGATAAACGTGTGGGCAGGGATTTGTGGGCGTCATATCATTGGTCCCTTTTTTATCGATGAAAATCTTACAGGACAGCGGTATTTACAGTTACTCTAAGAGCAAGTTATTCCAACTTGTGCAGGTCTCTTTCCTGATGAAAATAATTTGGATATCCCTAACAGGAATCTGTGGTATTAACAGGACGGAGCACCTCCTCACTGTGAAATCAATGCAGATATTTTGATGCGATTTTTCCTAATCGATGGATAGGTAGAAGAGGTGTTGTAGAATGGCTTGCAAGAAGTCCTGACCTTACTCCAGTCTATTTTTTTTTATGGGGTTATTTGAAAACCAAAGTTTACCGAAGTCGACTTGAAAACTGTAGAAGATTTACAACAAAAAATTCAACATGAAGTACCACAGATCACCCCGGATTTTCTGCTGTTCAGGCTGTTTATGACAGATTGGGTCATTGCCTCGCTGTTAACGGTAGATATTTTGAGCAATTGTTACCTTGAATATAAACCGAGAGTATATTTATTAATAGTTTTTTTTTGGCTTTTTTTTATTTTAAATCTCCAATGACAATAATTCCGAAACAGTTCAATTTAGACATATGGTATGTTAAACAAATAATATCTAGAATTTTTAGTAGGACTCGAAAATAAAATAATATACAGGGCTTTCCATTTAAAAAAAATTAAGATGGTGTAATTTCTTTGAACTGACAGTTCAAAACATGTTATTGTCAACGTCAGCATATGCGCCGTATAACACCCTATAACTTTTATTTAAACATTTTTTTTGATACACTGATTAATAAATGCTGTAGGATCATTATTCTATACATATGGAGCACCCTGTATATTTCGTTACTAGTGGAGGCGAATGCCGTAAAATTTTCATGATTTTTGGAAATTTTTGGGTACAGCTTGGAAATCGATTTAACTACTTTAAAACAGTGCCAACATATTGCTTGGCACTGTTTCAAATAGTTAAATCGATTTCCAAGCTGTACCCAAAAACCTACAAAAATCATGAAAAGTTTACGACATTTGCCTCCCTTATATTTTGTTTTATCTTTTTCTTTCTTTATTCAGGAAATGATTATACCCCAAAATACTCAAAAAAATGTAACAGTTTATTGTAGCATTTATAGCATAATAAAACTGTTATAAGGTAATTTTACTACAGAAACCTAACTACTTATTTGATAGAATTCAGAGGGAACGTTCGTAATCTTAATAGCAGAAATCAAAATAAATTTAGTAATGCCCAAATAGCAAACTGAGAAATACAAATCTTCACTTAAATATACATATTTGTCCAATAATTTATAATAGTACTCGTATATCATCTATCCTAAAACAAATAAACTGTAATTCTAACAATAATGTTTATTTAATAATCAATGAAAAAAATGTTTTTTTAATGCTAAAAAATTTAAATTTCGACGTCTAAGCAGTAAGTCGGTGTCGTTGTCAAAAACACTAATGCCAATTGAAAAAAAAATACATGGAATTATTTTTAACAGCGTAAAAAGCAATCTAAACTGGTGGAAATAATTAGAATGTTAAATAATGTTAAACTAAAAATAGCCTTCATTTAGTCTCTTATTAAAAAACTCAGTACACATTTTCTCGATAAGAATCTACCGATTTATTGTTGGTGATTTAAAACGTCATGGTATTAGTATTGATAAATAGTTAGCCTAGACTACTTCCCATCGTCAAAAACCAATGCTGTAGCTACGGATAGTAGCTTGACTTTTAGTTACCCCGTACACAAAACTTGGTCGTTAATTGTGCTATTTATATCGAATTTTCGAGGAAGGCGTATATATTATAAAGTACCTCTGTTTGAAAGGACGATCGGCTGAAAAGAGTTATGACGACAGGTATAAGACACTCAAGGAACTATGTCCTTCCCATGGCACTATCAAAAATTAGGTTGCAGATTGCACGAAAGAAAGCACTGACACAGTAAACATAAAACACAGTAGCGACAGTCCGACTAGGCACCTTAGTTCTTAAGGGGTTCGAGGTTGTAATGATCACATGACCCTCGCCATATTGCTGGTATAATGATCGTTTTGAGAATATATCTCTGTACACCTTCAGCTTCGCGCGTACAATGTCTACAATCCTGCTTCTTGACCAGATGAGTGAACATATTTCAGCGAATCCCAGTAAACTGGAGAGATTGAAAATAATTATAATTATCATTTTAAGATGAGATTGAATTACTTCTGAACTTAAATATAACTGCTTTACAAATAAAATGTATCTCTAATATGAAAACACAATTATCATATCTTTATATAATATATTGCATAATAGAGAATTATGAATAAATTACCAAGCACTAACCGCACAACAAAAACTTCCTCTTGACATCTTTTTTATAATTATTTTCAATTATAACGTCAAACGAGTCATTCAGTTATTGGAAAACTATTAATAATCTCTCAATTTTTACGAGTTATCAAAGATAGGTGTAGTCTGGCGTTCTGATGGCGCAAGGTAGCACCCTTTCTGTTGACCAGTTTTGTCTACAAACTATTATTTACAATGATGACATTAGTCGTCCAATAATAATTAAAACTCTTATCTTAATCATAATAGATTTCATAATCCATTACAAACTGATTAATTTTTTCGCGTTGAAATTTTAGATTTCTTAACTTAGTGTTTTGGAATCAAATTCACTTTTGTGAAGGAAAATCTATATACTCTCAAATCTGCACCTGTTATTTACGTTACAGCGTGTTGTGTACTGAACTAAATTTTTCCAAAATATAAGATTTAGTATTAAGAATTTTGAAGTTTAAATCTCTACAACTTGATAGGAAATAAGTAAAGTATATATATATATATATATATATATATATATATATATATATATATATATATATAATGTATATATATATATATATATATATATATATATATATATATATATATATAATGTATATATGTATATATATATATATATATATATATATATATATATATATATATATATAATGTATATATATATATATATATATATATATATAAATATATATATATATATATATATATATATATATATACAAAACATAACGTCTCTCTGCCTGTCTGTCCGTTAATGCGCTTATCACTTGCGAACCACTTATCCGATTTACGTGTTTTTTTTTTAATTTATAGATACGTTCTCTGGCCGGGCTTTAGTATATATGGTAGTTTGTTACGTTAGGTAACATAAGGAATAAACGGTTACGATAATAGTGAATCAGGTCGGAAATAACTTTATCGCCAACGCACTTTCTTGCAAAAAAACCTAAACAAAAATTCTATAGACCACGCGAGCGGAGCCGCATGCACAGCTAGTCTATAATATATATATATATATATATATATATATATATATATATATATATATATATATATATATATATATATAAAATGCAACGTCTCTTTGTCTGTCTGCCTGTCTGTCCGTTAGTGCGCTTATCACTTGAGAACCACTTAGCTGATTTACTTGCGTTAGGTAACATAAGGAATAAGCAGTAACGATAGTAGTGAATCAAGTCGGGAAAAAGTTTGCCGCTAGCGCGTTCTCTTGCAATACACTGCCTAAACCATTAAATATGGAACAATATCATGTAGAAAAGAATATAATATATATAAAATGCAACATCTCTGTCTGTCTGCCTGTCTGTCTGTCCGTTAATGCGCTTATCACTCGAGAACTACTTATCCGATTTACATGATTTTTTTTTAACATACATATGTTCCCTGGCCAGGTTATAGGATATATTTTATTACGTTAGGTAACATAGGAAATAAGGAGTAACGATAATAGTGAATCAAGTCGGAAAAAAGTTTGCCGCCAGCGTAAAAAAAATCTAAACAATAATTCTGTAGTCCACGCGAGCGGAGTCCCAGGCACAGCTAGTCATTCTATATAACTGTTTTTCACTTAATCGTCTATCTAATTACCATATGTAAATAACCAAAAAGTACCTTTATTTTTAGCTCGGATACAGGATAATTGCTCACAAAAAATTATCAAGCCGGTTTTATGTAACAATAACAAATGAAAAGGATGTCCTCATAATACGAAACATGACATATTAGTAAAGATTCACCGATCTGATTCGAGAATACATAATGTGTAACGAAAACGCTTACAGTCATATCAATACACCATCATTACTTTGTCCACTATCTAAAAATAACTAAAGTTAAACTATCTAACGGTACCTAAATCACTTCGGCAGAATTCAGGTTAGTCGGCATTTTTCTTGGTACCTCTCTAACCCATTTTTTGTGCAACTTCTTATTTTTGGTAATAAAATGTACCGTAACACGTTAACCGTGCCCGTATAATCAAAATTATGCACCTTTACTATCAGTTTTAGTGGAGGAGTTTTTGATAGGTGACAATAAATGTTAGGAGAACCATATGTATGAATAAATACTTGCATTATGGAGTAATATGTCTTAGTCAGTTCTAATGATAAACACCTTCAGACATAAGGCTTTGAAAAAAATATTACATAAATAACCTCACTTATATTTTATGATTGTTCAATTTCTATAATTGTACAAATTTCCGGTAATTAGACGAAAAAATAAATTAATGAACAAGGGTACGAAATATCTTTCATAAATTACTAAAATTATTAATATTAAAATTTGAATTTATATATATATATATATATATATATATATATATATATATATATATATATATATATATATATATATATACAGTGCCACCTCGATAATCCGGATCTCCATTAAACCGGATTCTTTAATAATCCGGACAAACATTTCTATTGCATTGTTTACTTTATAATTCGGATTTGATAGTACTAGGTAATCCCCGTTTTTAGACATCTACTTAACTTAAACTACATGGGAAAACTGAAATCGATAGTGAGGGGATTCCCCTATCTTCCAGTCTAATACATCTAGGATTCACACAAACTGTAGGTGCCTTTGATTTGCCTACAACGCATCGCGTATCGCGTCTAAAGGTTAAGGACTTTGTAGTTGTTTGTTTATTGTCACAAGTACAACATACCTATGTTATATTTTACTTTATGTGGTTCATATAAGTATGTAAACTTTTTTTTACGTATTTGTACCTACATGTATGTCTACTATGCAATTCATGGGAAAAAGTCTCCCCTGAAGTCCTGAAAAAGTGCTGGCATAAAATTATGGCTTATGTGGCATATACCAACCCAGACACTGAATATGATGCTGAAGATCTGATTCCTCTGAGTGAATTGCGGCACAATTTGCTTTCCACGAATGAAGAAATGAAAGGTAAAGCCAGAAATTTTTCTTTTAGTATTTTTTTGGTTAATTCGTAAATATTTAACAGATGTTTCAGATGAAAATGATGAAGATTTGTTACCACTGGAAGACATAGATGATACAGATGAACAACACGAGAGTGATAATGAAGGTTCAGAGTTAAATACTAATACAAACCAGACTGTTAAAAACACTGTGGAGAATGATGAGGCAGTTAAAAGTTTCAATGTGTGCATGAGATGGGCAGAAGAAAATGATATCCCTCTAAGTGATGTTCTTGTATTTCAAAGATTAAAAGAAATTGCTTTTATGATGAACCAGAGAAGGGTCAAGCAAACAAAAATTACAAATTTTTTTACAAAATAAGATAAAACTTGATAAAATATGCTTCTATTTTAAATATTATTCTATGTATGTACTATTTTTTAGTTGTTTCGTATTAAATGATTCGTTTTTTAATATATATAATGTCCTGCTTCAGTAATTCGAATTATTTACTTATTCGGATCACCGCGGTTTTAATTAGTCCGGATTATTGAGGTCACACTGTATACATATATATATATATATATATATATATATATATATATATATATATATATATATATATATATATATATATATATATATATATATATACACACACTACTATGATCAAAAAATAGTAAGGCTTTTAAATTTAAATCGCCCGGGCATTTCCAAATGGGATTAATTTTTTTTTCGTTAGGTTGGTAGGACCTTAACTGCCATCTGTGTCAAATTTTTCGCTTGCATTCGTTCAACAACAAAAGTGCGTTTTTTGATTTTTAACATGAGTGTAAAAATTCAGTAAAGAAGTTGCATGAAATTTTGTTTTAAAAATGGTTTTTCGGCTTCCTAAACGTTCGAAATGGGCCAAAATTATGGGCCGATAACTCTTGGTTTTTTCATCACGATAATGCGCCTTCTCATACAGCGTTTTTCATCAAAAATTCAATTCATATCATTCCGCCTGATTTAGCTTCGTCGGACTTCTGGCTATTCCCTAAACTCGAAAAACCGCTTCGAGGACATCGTTTTGAGTCGATTGAGGAGATTAAAACCGAATCGAGGAGGGCTTTAAAGGTCATTCCAGAAATCGAATTCAACAACTGTTTTGAAGACTGGAAAAAACGTTGGCATAAATACATTGTATCCAAGGGGATTACTTTGAACGGGACGAAATAAATTTGGAAAAATAAATAACCCGTTTGCATTTTATTTCAAAAGTCTTACTATTTTTTGATTACAGTAGTATATATATTTATATATATATATATATATATATATATATATATATATATATATATATATATATATATATATATATATATATATATATATATAATATATATATAATATATATATATATATATATATATATATATATATATATATATATATATATATTTATATATATATATATATATATATATATATATATATATATATATATATATATATATATATATATATTGGAAAAATTTAAAAAAGGGCAAAACTGGATTTTACCGCCAAACCAACCCGCACCTGAAAGGCGATCATTGTACGAAACAGCTCAGACGCAGGCGCATTGTTGCTGTTCGTACAATGATCCTGCGCTGTGTTATATCTTACCAACACTATAAATGTCATGTCCTTGTTAACAATCCACCATATTATTTAGTTGTTTTGTTTACCATTGCGGAGTGAAAAAAATATCTTCATTTCATCATTTCTTTAGGGTCTAGTTACAAACTCGACTAGAGTATATTTGCTAGACCGTTATAAATTATACTCAAATCAAAAAAGGAACAGAATGCCTTAGCGAGAAACAGAGAAAAGTGTATTTACTTTTTACTATCAGAGTGACAGTGATTTGAATATTTTATGGTTTTTTCAGATTTTTCCTTTTTTTTTCTTTTTTGTGTCATTTTTGTTTTTTTTTTGTGTTTATTCGTACCCCGAATATTGCTGTTTTCAAGTTATTGAAACAGCAGAATAAAATCACAAATGTGGACAGGATGTTGGTTAATGTGTGATGATGTTGGTTAATTAATACACCTTTTTAAATGTGATTAGTTTCTCATATTATGTCTGCTATCGGACAGATTTATCGACTTAACATGTGTTCTTTTTCTGAAATTTTATCTCTTATTGTTTATTAACACTATATTTTAGCTTTGTCTCCTGAGGAAGTCATAAATAAATACGAAATATAGAGAGTATTTTAGATAAATGAGTTGTTAATCAACGACCATAGACCGCTTCCCGTTTAAGTTTGTCCTTTCTTATTATATTATGGTCGACATGGAGGCTTGAGAGAAAGAAATTTTCGTCGAATGAAGAGGTTCTCTATGCTGTAAACGAGCATTATTTACAGTGACAAACATTTTTTTTTTTCCGAGGAAATAGAAAAACCAAAATATTAAGCTGAACGGAAATTATATTGAGAAACACAGTTTTGTTTTTGCAAAAAACATTTATTTTATATATTATTATTTACCAAATTGTTGAAACAGCAATCTGGTTTTAGAGCTGGTAGATCGTGTGTACACAATATACTTAGGGTAATTCACTTAAACGAAAAAAATACATTAACGAATAGAGAGCTCCATCTACTGTTTGTAGACCTAACCAAAGCATATGATACCGTCCCAATGAAAAAACTATAACATTAAAACGATCAACCATAAACAGTACAGCAATCGCCGCAGTAAAACACCTGTACAACCATTCACGTTCCCGAATAAAGTTGGGAAACTTTCTCTCCGAATTTTTTTCTGTAACAAAGAGTGTCAGACAGGGTTGCTATCTGTCTCCTACCTTATTCAAAATTTATCTTAACGAGGCATTAGAGAAATGGCGAAGAGCATGTGGAGGAATGGGAATACAGCTGACCGACAAATAACGTTGTACCTCTACATTTTGTAGACAATCAGGTGGTTATTGCTCAGAACAAGGAAGACCTTGAATTTATGACAAGAAAATTGTATGACGATTATAAAAACTGGAACAGTTAACTGCAAGAAAACCAAATATATGTGTACAGGAGAAAAACACTTACTTACTCTAAATACCGGTGAGGTCATTGATGCTTGTAAAGAGTATATATCTCAGAATTAACATAAGTAAAGACGGTAGAATAGAAAAATAAGTGGAGAGTAGAATAAGTAAAGGAAAGGCGGTCATAAGACACCTAAACTCTATTCTGTAGCCGAAGAACATAACATCATAGAGCAAGCATCTCGTTTATAATGCAGTATTTAAGAGCATCATGTTACACTACTCAGTATATATCACCACTATACCAAACACTTTATTTTTGCACTCGACGCGTGTTTCGCTAACCATGTTAGCTTCATCAGGAGAGATGATTGACTCAGTAGGCATGTCAGAGTTTTTAATTACAGGTTTAATTGAATAATATGGAAAAAGACTAATTTTAAATGCCCAAAAAAATATTTTAATTTTAAATAAATACATAAATAAAATAAATATATAAAGATATGGATGTCAGTGATGGTATGTATTTTGTTGCAATTGTGTCACGTATTTTGTTGCAATTGTGTTACGTATTGAAAGTAAAAAACCACGACTATTGAGGAAATCCAACAACGGCAACTTATATGGTACGAACACGTGGAAAGAATGGAAGAACACCGAATACCAAAGATGGTTCTAAAGTGGGTACCAAGTGAAAAAAAAGAAGAGGGAGACCAAGAGCGACATGGTTTTAAGATGTTCAGAGGGCAATGTCAGAGAGAAATCTAAGACCTGGAGAATGGGAAGATCGAAGAGGATGGAAAATGGGAACCGGAAGGCAAAAAAGGCTATAAAAAAAACCGAATTGATGATGATTATTTACCTTGTTTTTTTTACAATACTTTTCAGTCCACCCTTTATATATATATATATATATATATATATATATATATATATATATATATATATTAGAGTGACCGGATCTCAAAGAGGGGGAAAAAAATGTCGGAATCTTGTTCGTCTGGACCCCACAAAAACGATTCCCCTTTCCAGATATTGAGATAGCCGAAATTTGAGCTCGATTAAATGACGTTAACCCGTGCCGCTCGTCGCTCAAAGTTTGAAAAAATCCAAATTTTTGGCCAAAAAGCTGACATATGGAGCCATAACTCCAGAACGGTAAATAATAGAAACACGCTTAATATCTCAAAAGAAAGCTAATGTTGTTATTCAAAATTTATATTCTATACATAATTGTTGTTATTTTAAGTCAAACCGAGTTACAACCGACTTTAGCCCCAAAAACGTGACCTGGTACCACTAGGAGCATACTTCGTATATTTTGTTATTAAGTGATAAATTTTGCTTTTTTTGGTATATTTTTGAGTTTAAAGTAGAAATATAATAAAAAAAAACAAGTAATACTGATAAGTCTAATGACATTTTTTATTTTAAAAATATAAAAATTAGGTATATAATACATACTAAACAGACACAAAAAAGATACAGACGTAGTACCTACATGAGTTGATAATTTTACATAGTTATCTAATCTATTCTAGAACTTTTGTTAAAGTCGTTTTTGAAACGTCAGGATATAATGCTCGGCATTTACTTACAACTTGCAGGACATATTGCTTTTGGTCTTCATCTTTTGTCAGAAGGTCGTTTTTTAAAGTCGGTTATTAATTTAACACCACGCTCAGCCCTATCATTAACTACTTTTAATGTTTTGACAATTTTCAATCCTTCTTGGAAGTCATTATTTTGAGGCCAGGTGTTTGGATGTTGTCTTAGGAAATCTGTTTTTATATTAAATTGGTCAAAGAATGTAAACGTTTCTTTGGTAAGTAAATTTACCAATCCTCCATCAACTACCTCTTTTAAGTTTTCTTTCCTAACTTTTGGATTTACAACCCTAGCGTGCTGTGATGGTTCATCTGTGCTACTGAGCAATTTATTAGCCATTAACAACTTTTCATCGTATGTAATGGTGGGATCAAAAAACGATAATCCGACCAACTTTGCATTCAAATACCACAAATGGTTCGAAAATTTGGTCAGGGCTATTTCTGCAATGTCGTTGTCACATTCTTTATAGTCTAACAGACTATGCAAAATACCTAAATCTTGCTTTGGTGCAAGATGAGCTTTTGGTGCATTGAACCAAGCTTTACAATAAATTTTAACTAGGAAAACAGAAATGGCACGCACAGAACTTTCTTCTTCTTTAGACATCTTAAATTGACGACGAAAAAATGAACATTTTTAAGTAGTAAATAGCCTTTGCCATCCACCTAGCGTGATGAATGGCTCCTGGAGTTCTAAAACCCACAACATTGCCGTTTAGTGATCCAACAAATACGAGAACCAACTGCAATAGCTCCTTGTAGTCATCTCTGGGGTGGCTCTCAGTTAATTTGGTCTCGAATTCAGCAGTAACATTTGCAATTACTCCTGGAGTAAGCTGCTTTTGTATTAGATTGTCACTGAAACCTGTGTCGTATTTTCCTTTTGTCTATCTTGGGCCACGCAGTGAGGAATCTCTTGAAAATGTCTGGATGAGGTCCAGTGGTTGATCCCATTTTTGTGTCGAATACGCCTCTTAACAGAATTTCCAAGATATGGTGACGGCAAGCTAGGTATAACAATTCTCTTCCTAACATTTGCTCCAATATGACGCATGCTCCTTTGAGTCTTCCCGTGTTGGATGCTGTAGTGTCGAAGCACATCGCCTTGACGGTGTTGAGAAGACCCCATTCATGTAGGCATTCATATACGGCTACGGCTTGCTCCTCTCCAGAGCTGTTTGCTGTTACAGGAACTCCCAGCAGCTGTTCCTTTTCGCCATATGAAATAGCTATAGCTATTCGCTCACATTGTTCATTTTTTTAAAACACCCGGTAAAAGTTTACCGTCCCAATGGACAACCACGGACTCTTTTTCAGGAATTTTTACTTTATCAAAAATTTTTTTATTATATTGTTCTCTGAACATTTGCCTTCTATCATGTAATAAAGTTTTCGAGACTTCAAGGTTTAGTGCTTCTAGAGTAGCTATTAAAATTCTCGTGGCATTTCTGTCGGATACCTTACATCGATCTAATAAAATGGACAATTTCATGTTTTTAAAATCTCTTTAACGCCCCTTGCAAATGAAACTTTCATCCTCTTGCTCTCAGATGGTCCTGGATTTTCTGCAGCTTCTTCAGGGATGTCCATTTCCTCCAAGCTCTCAAGTTCCTGGTAGATGCTGTCCTCTTCAGTGTCTTAAAATATCTTCACTAGATAATTGTTTGATCTAACCAGCGCAAAGGCACTTTAGAAACTAAACTGAATAAATAAAAGGTCGGTTGTACGCTGCAGTAAAATCACCATCCCTAAAATAGAAATTAGATTCACCCTCCTTTTTACCTGTCAAACGGGTCTTTCTTTGGTAAACTAGTCAGATAATCCTCATATAATAAAAGATTAAATTTGAACAAAAGGCTCTTTATGTTTGAAAATTGAGTTCCAAAATACTTTTTAACAAAAAAAATGTTAATTCCGAGACACATTATGTAAAAACCCGTAAAATTTTTAGAATACTCCAAAACTGGCTCCTACTGGTACCAGGTCACGTTTTTGGGGCTAAAGGCTGTTGTAACTCGGTTTGACTTAAAATAACAACAATTATGTATAGAATATAAATTTTAAAGAACAACATTAGCTTTCTTTTGAGATATTAAGCGTGTTTCTATTATTTACCGTTCTGGAGTTATGGCTCCATATGTCAGCTTTTTGGCCAAAAATTTGGATTTTTTCAAACTTTGAGCGACGAGCGGCACGGGTTAACGTCGTTTAATCGAGCTCAAATTTCGGCTATCTCAATATCTGGAAAGGGGAATCGTTTTGTGGGGTCCAGACGAACAAAATTCCGACATCGATTTTTTGCGGTCACCCTAATATATATATATGAATATAAAGAAAAGTATTTAAAAAATCGATCTACCTCAAAATTTCGGCGCTAGAATGAAATTCACTAGTCTATTTTACTAAAAGTCGGTAAAAGGGTCAATTTGACACGTAAAATGCCTCTATTTACACTAGAATTGGGATTTATATACAGAATAAAATAGTTTTATTACTTTACAACACTAAAAGTAACGCCGAAAAGATTTTATACCATATTTAAGTCCTTTATTTGCTCAAAACAACCTAAAACTTCCGTATGTCTGGACTGTTTAGGCAATATTGGGCAATCTTAAAATTAGAGAAAGGGTTAGGGAATCTTTCTTTTTATTGCTCTTGTTAATGCCTTGTTCATGGATTGTTGTTTTGATCTTTATTGTTATTATGACAGTAAAGTTTGTTGGAAAAATATATTTTAAAGGGTTCCTTTTACTGTGGATTTAAAGAGATGAATTTAGATGAAAGAACATGAAAAGAAGTACAAATAGAGAGCAAAATAAAATAACTAAAAGGCTTCATTTAAACTGAAAGAATACGTGTATAAGAATTACACAGGCCCACAATTTTTATTTTTTTTGTTAAATACATGAGAAGTAATATGCTATGAATCTGTATTCTATATATTTAATTTCGATCGTTCAATAGATGCCGTTGTTTGTTTTGCTCCATCACTTCAGGATTTCAGATGGAAAAACTCCAAACCTCACATAACCTAAATCTGAGATCTTTATACCAAGAACTCCAAACCTAACATAACCTAATAGAAGAACTTTACGCCAAGAACGCCGAAATTAACTTAACTATGTCACCATCCTTTTTCTAACCGCAAAAAATAGCTCTATGTCTGCGCATATTAATAAAAATCTAATTTTTTTAGAATGAAATATAGTACTGTTGGTAAAAAATGAAACAATACATTTTTATATACATATCTAGCATTGTTAAATCTTTATTTCGCTTATGCTTTTTTTTTCAGGAAGTCCCCTTGCCTCTCACAATAGTGGTGCTTAATTTCGGTGAGTCCCTCCGCCTCCCATCATCGGAATGATATATATGAAGATATTTACTGAATTTGAGCTTCTTTTGAGGTTAGAAAAAAATGGTGACCTAGTAGGGGAATTCCAACATCAGATTCAGATTCAGCCTCTTATAATACATAGACATATATTATTTCAGACATCTTCTATCAGTTTCGCAGTATTCCCGTTATAAGAATGAAGATATTCTGATTTTGTGCTATATTTTGATGTTAGGTAAAAATTCTGATCTACTTGAAGTCCGAAGTTAGATTCAGATTCAGCATCTCAAAATACATAGAAATATATTGTTTTAGACGTCTTTTACCAGTTTTCCGTACTTCTTTAACTAATTTTGATCTACTGTTTGAAATTAGAAGAAAATCCTGACGTGATGGAGCAAAACGAACAACGGCATGTTTTTAGGGACTGAAATTAAATATACAGAATGCGGATTCATACCGTATTACTTCTCATGTATTTAACAAAAAAAATAGTGGGCCTGTGATTAGGTTAGGTTAGGTTTTGTAGCTTTTATTGAAAGTTATATTTTATATACATAATTCAATTTCTAGGCTTGCATATTTTTTATCAATTAAGTTATCTTAGGTTTGAATCTTGATAATCATTTTGGTGATTTTACTTATTTAGTTTTGAGATTATATTTCTTTGATTCAAGCAAAAACTAGACATGCTGAGTGGAAACGAATAACGGCTTCATTTTCCATATGTATAGGACACCTTGTCTTGTTTGAATAAAAAAAAATTGTGGTCCTGTGTTATTACAATTTCTTCTACTAATGATACAAAAAAATGGCAGTACAAAGATTAAAAACTGATGCATTCTTTGAAAGGAAATAAAGTTATTTACCTATTTAAGACAATATTTTTTTTAGCGATTCTCAGAAAAAAAACTAATTTATTTAATAACCGGTCAAGTGCAAGTTGAACTTGCGCAATTAGTGTTCCGTAAGTTGATTGCTTTTCAAATAAAAAATTTTGTTACAGAGGTATAAAAATGATCAGTGATTTCACAAAACACACCCCAAATGAGTTTTCAACAAAGTTTGTTTCCAATCTTTACTGAAAACTGAACTTTTTTGTTTTTTTTTTATATACCAGTTAAATTATTAAAGGTAATGCACTCGTGATAATTTTCGTTCAATCTACACCTCGTGGAGAATATTCCAGAATTTTTTCAAATTTTTTTTGATAAGTACTTTTCGAGATAAGGCGGGTGGACAGCCATTTTTCGCGATTTTTTAAAAATAATACAAAGAAAAGTGCGCGCAAGTATTACATTATATATATATATATATATATTTTTTACTCGTGTTTTCACAAGCTTGCATTTGACACCACATTCGATTACCTAGTAAATTTTTTTTTTTTCACTTCCGATTTCACCCCCCAAAACTAACCCCTTAAGTCAAAATTTAACTTTCAAAACTACATGGCTCTGATGAGGCCATCAATTCCTATATTATTACCAAATTTCAACTTTCTATGACAAATAGTTTCGGAGAAAATCGGGTGTGACAGACGGACAGACGGACAGACAGACGGACACACACCGAAGTGATCTTATAAGTGTTCCCTACGGAACACTAAAAAATTACACTTTTTAGACATCATATATCGGTCGAAACACAGATGGGTTTCTGAAAAGTCTTCTGAAAAGTCTTGGGTACGAGTGAGGCTGTCACGGAGATGTATGGATATGAATCAGGAATTATATGCTTGTTTTATAGATTTTGAGAAAGCTTTCAGTAAAGTCCGGCATGATCAACTGAACAAGATCCTTATAAATAAAAATCTTGCATCCTATGGAAATTGTACTGGCACCAGACACCTACGGTGAAAGTTGAAAACGTAACAACGGAAAAGATCGAGATCCGTCGGAGAGTGCGCCAGGGCTGTATATTGTCACCTCTTCTGTTTAATATCTATAGTGAATATATCTGAAGCAGATGAAGGCCTAACAAAAAACGGTGAAACCTTGAATAATATAAGATGATACTGTCCTATTAGCAGGAATTTTGGTAGACCTTTAACACCATATCGAACGACTAAATAACAGTTGCGAGAATTGTGGACTAAAGATAAATCTCAAGAAAACGAAATTCATGGTGATATCAAAGTCTCGAAATATTCAGGGTGATCTCTTGTTAATTGGCACGCTGATCGAGAGGGTCATCCATTACAAACATCTGGGGACATGGTTGACAGACAGCACGGATCAGACAAAGGAAATTAGAGGGCTAATACAGTTACCTGGGGCAATCTTTAACAAAATGGGAAAATTCTTCTGTAATCGAGATCTAAATTTACTACTGCTGTTTACGTACGTTGCGCTGTTATGTTTTCTCAACACTACTTACAGCGTGGAAGCGTGGACGCTGAAACAGAATAACATTAAGAATATTGAGGCCCTGAAAATGTAATGTTATCGAATATCTGAAGGTATTGTGGATGGACAAAGTGACCAATAACGCGATTCTCCAACGACTGAACAAAAATTCAGAGCTGATGAACACCAGAAAAAAAGGGGAAGCTTGAATACTTGAGACACGTGATGAGGTTTCAAAAGTATTCGATATTAAGAAACATTATGATGGGCAAGATCAAGGGAAGGAGAAACGTGGGAAGACGAAGAATATCCTGGCTGCGTAACCTGCCTCATTGGTATAATTGTCGCTCAACTGGAGTGTTTACATGAGTCGTCAATAGATTGGTTGTGATGATTTCCATTCTTCGATACGAGCAGCACTCGAAGAAGAAGAAGAAGATAACGGTCGATCTGTCTACTGACACGATAACTCTGGAACGAAATTAGATATCGTTGAAGTAGGGAAGAAAGCTATAGATTATGAGTAATATCGCTTCTGTGGAAAGGAATGAAAGGAGTGGGAGTCGATAAATATTGTGTGGTCTAAAGATATGAGATTTTTTTTATTTTTAGTTAAAATAACTAACAAATTTTAAGCATACTTACTTATGATTAAATATGAAAGTGCTTGAAGGAGTAGGAATGGGATTAGAAGGAGTTGCCTTGAATATATTACGTTATATGTCATTTTGAGGCTTCTAAGGATCTGAAAATTCAGGTTAGCTATAGATAATAAAAAAAAGTTAGGAAGCTTGAGTTATGTGATTCTTTTGTATGAGAGAGTCAAGTTTACTATTAGTGTCTCGTACGGAACACTTATAGAATCACTTCGGTGTCCGGCTGTCTGTCTGTCACACCTGATTTTCTCCTAAACTATTTGACATAGAAAGTTGAAATTTGGCACAAATTTTGGAACTGATGGCCCAATCAGGGCCGTGTAGTATTCGAAGTTAAATTTTGACTTAGTGGGTTAGTTTTGGGGGTGAAATAGAAAGAGAAAAAAAATTACCAGGTCATCGAGGTATATCTCGAAAAGTACTGACAAAAAAATTTTTAAAAAAATTCTAAAATATTCTCCATAAAGTGTAGATTCGGCGAAAATTATTATGGGTGTATTACATTTGATAATTTACCTGGTATAAAAAAACTACTTGGTTTGACAACATGGTTGAGGTTTTTTAATATACTTTTCAGTACATACTAGTGGCCAACGGATAGGTACCGAGAGAAAATAATTTTTATTTTATATGTTTATAATTAAACAAATATTTAGGTGGTTGAAAGATATATTAGAATTAATAAATGACCTAATTCCGTACCCAATACTACAAATAATCCAAAAACTCAATCTCGGAAACACAAAAAAAAGAAGTAACAACGAATTAACAAAGGAAATAAATATAAAAGTAGGGACAGGGAGATAACTTAAGTCCGTTACTATTCTGCATAATAATGGACAAAATCATCGAGGAAGTCAACGATGGATACGACCTATAAACAAATAAAGATACTGTGATATGCAGATGATATGGTTCTAATATCACAATCAGAACACGACCTACAAAGACTGCTCTATAAATTTAAACAAGTAGCAGAAAGATACAACAATAGCTAAAGAACCAGTAAGGTGTAAATTAGAAATAAATGGGAAATTAATAGAGCGAGTAATGAAATTCCCATATCTTGGAGTACTAATTACTAGCTACGGATATAACAGAAGAAGTGAGACAACAAACAAATAAAGCAGCAGCAATATCAGGGGCTCTCAGAGATGTAGTTTGGAAAAACAAAGATCTAATTGTAGAAGCAAAAACAAGAATCTATAGAACTTGCGTTAGACCCATACTGGCTTATAGCATAGAAACACGGGCAGACACAAACAAAACCAAACAGCTATTAAGAACAAATAAAATGAAAACACTGAGAGCAATAACAGGAAAAAGTTTAGTAGACAGAGTGAGTAACAAGACCATAAGAGAACAATGCAAGGTAGAAGATATAGTCAGATGAGGAAGAAAGAGAAGAAGAGAGTGGCGTGAAAATGTACAAGGGATGGAAGATACGAGAATGATACAAATATGTATAAACAAAAAACCACATGAAACAAGACCAAAAGGACGACCACCAAAGAGATGGAGAGACAGCTGGACATCCGAATCACAGGAGGCTTAATAACGAAGTAGAACAGGTCTGTGACCTACTCAGAAGAGGAAGTAAGTAAGTAAGAAATATTTAGGTCGTAAATATTTGTTGTACACTTTTATTACTAGACTGTAGATTGAGCTAGATTAATTTATTGGTTATTAGCTAGCTAAAATCATTATGTATTATTGACTAAGAAAAAATGTTAAAATATGTACATATTGAATTTTCAGATACATAAATGCCAGGGACCTAATTAACTTAGCCGAGGGAAGGATTTTATTTTATTTTAAAAGCAATCACCGTACGAAAAACTAATTGCGCAAGTTCGACTTGCACTTGGCCGGTTTTTTAAATCTATTTTAGAACTGCGTTTTTGCAAGGAAATATTTTTTTTATAATCAATTTTTAATAATAACGTTAACGTTTACCCGATGAAAAGGAAGAAAAACCCTTTTTTATTACACTGGGGATGGTCAAATGGTTTATGGTTGGTAAAAAAAGTGGTTAAAAATATATTTTTAAAATTATAATCTTTATTGATCTTGGTGGCGGCTTTTTTCATTTCCTAAAAATATTAGGTAATATAATTTTATAAAGTGACCAGTTAGGATTATGCTTTATTGCGTCACCGAACGCTGGTTAGGTCTAAAATTAAGCTGTCCGGACGATTTTAGAATATTCTGTAGGGTTGATGATTAAATATTGACATATTGATGTCTGTTATTCATAGTTATTGACAAGACCATTAGTTGTACTTTGAATTATTATAAAATTGCTAACACATGGGCTGAAAAGTCCCGGGCCTAACACATAGATGGCGCTAGTTTTATTGCAGTCACCTTTTTTTTCAGTTAATACTAACCTTCAAAAGACAGCTGTTAAAATTT
This sequence comes from Pachyrhynchus sulphureomaculatus, assembly GCA_019049505.1. Taxonomy (NCBI): domain Eukaryota; kingdom Metazoa; phylum Arthropoda; class Insecta; order Coleoptera; family Curculionidae; genus Pachyrhynchus; species Pachyrhynchus sulphureomaculatus. The sequence continues at coordinate 95,008,491 of CM032448.1, forward strand.
CATGATATTCTATTCATTAGTTTGTGAGTTATTGTACTAAGAGTGACGCTACTTTTGTTATTTTCAAAACAATGGATCAAAAACAATTTCGTGTTTTAATTTTACACTGCTTCTTGATGGGAAAAAATACCGTTCAAGCGAAGCAATGGCTTGAAAAGTGTTATGGGGACTCCGCTCCACCAGAAACAACAATAAAACGTTGGTTTGCTGACTTCAAACGTGGTCGTAGAGACACCGATGATGCAGAACGCAGTGGACGTCCAAATGAGGCGGTAATACCAGAAAACATAAAAAAAATCCATAAAATCGTTTTGAATGATCGAAAAGTGAAGTTGCGTGAGTTAGCTGACATCGTAAAGATATCAAAAGAACGTGTTGGCTTTATATTGCATGAGCATTTGACTATGAGAAAGCTCTGTTCAAAGTGGGTGCCGCGTTTGCTCACTGTTGATCAAAAACAAGAACGTGTTGATGATTCTGAGCAGTGTTTGGCCATGTTTAAACGTAACAAACCGGAATTTTTGCGTCGATATGTGACAATGGATGAAACATGGATCCATCACTTCACTCCGGAATCAAAACGATCGTCATCTGAGTGGACAGCAACTGGTGAACCTCGTCCAAAGCACCCGAAAGCACAACAATCGGCTGGAAAGGTTATGGCCTCGGTATTTTGGGATGTGCGTGGTGTAATATTCATCGACTATCTTGAGAAAGGAAATACCATCAACAGTGAATATTATATAGCGTTATTGGAGCGTTTGAAGGCCGAAATTGCAAAGAAACGACCGCATTTTGCAAAGAAAAAAATTTTGTTTCATCAAGACAACGCACCGTGTCACAAGTCAATCAAAACAATGGCAAAACTACATGAATTGAACTTCGAATTGCTCCCACATCCACCGTATTCGCCAGATTTGGCTCCCAGCGACTACTGGCTGTTCGCAGACCTGAAAAAAAAAATGCTCGCCGGTAAGAAATTTCGCACGAATGAAGAGGTTATCGCTGAAACTGAGGCCTATTTTGAGGCAAAAGATAAATCGTTCTACAAAAGCGGTATTGAAATGTTAGAGCGGCGCTGGAATGATTGCGTTGCTCTTGATGGAGATTACGTTGATGAATAAAGCTAATTTTGAACCAAAAAAACCGTGTTTTCTTTGTTAGGCCCGGGACTTTTCAGCCCATGTGTTACTTTTAACATTTATATTATACGATATCTTAAACAATAAATATGTCATCAACAAGGCCTATTCTTTACGTATTTTTGAGGAAATAATAAAAAATGTAATGGTTTAAAACTTTTCTGATGCTTATTCTGGTGTAATAACACGTAGGTTGAAAAGTTTTTGGTTTAGCTACTTAAGTCACATTTTATTTGCAAAATTCGACTCCATTCATCAACATAGTCTCCTTTAAGACCGATACAATCAGTCTAACGCTTTTCTATCATTTCTATACCTTTCTTGTAGCCTTCAAAATAGGCCTCAGTTTCGGCGATAACTTCTTCATTAGAGCGAAATTTCCTTCTCGCGAGCACTTTTTTGAGGTCTGCGAATAGATAATAGTCGCTGGGGGCTAAATCTGGAGAATATAGTGGATGAGGAAGCAATTTTGCCATCCTGACCACTGACTTGTGACACGGTGCATTGTCTTAATGAAAGAGCACTTTCTTTCTTGTTCATTTGGGGCCGTTTCTTTGCGATTTCTGCCTTCAAACGCACCAATAACTTTATATAATATTCGCTATTGATGGTTTTTCCCTTCTCAGCATAGTCGATAAAAATTATTCCATGCACATTCCAAAATACAGAGGCCAAAACCTTCCCAGCCGACTGTTGTGTCTTTGGTTTCTTCGGGAGGCTTTCACCGGCTGCTGTCCGCTCAGCTGACTACCGATTTGATTCCGGTGTGTAGTGGTGGATCCATGTTTCATCCATTGTCACATATGGCATGAAAAAATCCTTTTTAATGCACTTAAAACAGGTCCAAACAGCGCTCAGAATCATCAACACGTTGTTTTTGGTCCACTGTGAGCAAACGCCTTACCATTTTGAACAGAGCTTCCTCGTGCCCAAATGTTCATGCAAAATATGACCAACACGTTCTTTTGATATCTTCAGGATGTCGGCTATCTCATGCAAGTTTACTTTACGGTCATCCAAAACAGTTTTGTGGATTTTTTTGATGTTAGCCGGTATAATCACCTCATTTATGCGTCCAGAGCGTTCAGCATCATTCATGTCTGTACGACCGCGTTTAAATTCAGCATACCAGTAAATGATGAGTGATTTTCCAGGGGCAGTCTCCGTAATACTTATCAAGCCATCGCTTTGCTTGAACGGTATTTTTTCCCGTCAAAAAACAGTGTTTAATCAACACACGAAATTCGTTTTTTTTTAATTTTTTTGAAAATATCAAAAGTAGCGTCACTAAAACCACTGTAACTTGTAAACTAATCATCGAAATGTCATAAAATTTTGACACGTATCGTTTGAAGGTTGGTACGTCCTAAAAATCATATGGATTTTTTGAAAAGGGCGACATCTATGTGTCAGACCAAAAACTTTTCAGCCTACTTGTTATTGACGTGTTGTTTTTTCTAGTCACACTTGCGTACCGAGCACAAAAAGGCAACATAAAAATAAGTTAAGTGTTAACATCACTTTGACAAAGTTATGTCAAAAACACAAAATACATCATTTATTATTATTATTGAAAAAAGATCCAACATGATTCGAAACTGATATAAAAGGCTTCCCTTATAAAGGCTTAATTTAAAAAATATTTAAAGTAAAAAAGCATCCTATTAAATGAAAAACCCTTGTAGTATAACAAACTAACGTCTTTACAAACTTATCTTTCAAAATAATGTAATCTGAATGTGTACCGGTACTCTTCTAAGCGAAGGGTGAAATTATTGACCACTGCTCGGCACGTCGTTTAAGGGATCGCTCACATTTTTTACCGGATATTTCTTTTTATTAATTGTTCCAGAGAGAGAAAGAGAAATTTTACTCTAAACCTTAATTCTAAGATATCCTCACAAAAAATATAGCGAAGTCAAATCAGAGCAGCATTAAGGTAGAATTATAGATGGGACACTTTGTATTACATAATTTTTTATTTTCCTACTTTTTTTTTTAAAATAATAAAACCTTTTCAACAGACTCTAATAAAAACAAGCAAAAACAAGAAAAAAAAAAGCAATACCAAGCTATTAATATTTCATAAATTATTGTCAATAGTCCTAGTGGAGTGTCCATTGCTTTCTTATGTAATTTTCTTATATATATTTCCTTCATTATCCAGATGATGTAAAAAAAACCAGTTATGTATATATTTCACTTGACGCACGTCAACTAGAAGCAAAAGAAATAAGTATAGCAAAAATGGTTGCTCGGTAAAAACAGACCCTTCTTGAGAAACTACGTATATTCAGTAGAAGACTATTTTCCGGCAAAATGAATTTATATTTTGAAATATTTCGTTATTTTCTTATCTTATTTGAAATATATTTGTCAGTTTTACTTGCTTTTCTACATTATAAATTTTTCATGTCTTTACCTAAAAAATAAAATTCCAGACAAATAAGGAGCTAGCATATCAATCTTGTTGTTCAAAAAAGATGTTAAAAAGGTACCAGAATACTACAAATGAATAACCTCCTAGTAACTACTCTAAAACCAACAACAATGATAATAAGAAACAAAATCAATTACCGAAATATCGACAAAATACTGTAGGATTAGCTTTTTTGATTCATTGACCTTCAATCGAGTATAATTAGAAGACGTAGAACATATTTTTCACCAAAGCCACGTACCGCACATTATCAAAACCATAGAAAATATTTACTCAAAAAATGACATCATGATTAAAAATAAAACACGGCCAAGTGCAAGTCGGACTTGCACAATTAGTGTTCTGTACTGTAATTGCTTTTAAAATAAAATAAAATCCTTACCTAAGTTAATTAGGTCTTAAGGTCTGTATTTTCACGTTCTTTCTTAGTCAATAATGTATAATAATTATAGCATTTTAGCTACCTAATAGCCAATAAATCATTCTAACTCAATCTAGAATCTAGTAATAAAGGTGGAAAACAAATATTTATTACCATATATTTGTTTAATTATAAACAAATAAAATATTCTTTTTTTCTCCGTACCTATCCGTTGGCTACCAGTGTGTACTTTTCGAAATAGGGGGGGACAGTGATTTTTGGCCTCGTATTATGTATTTTTTTGAACTCGTCGTATTTTCACAAGCTTTCATTTGACACCACAGTGACCCAGTAATTTTTTTTTCACTTCCGATTTTACCCCCCAAAAACTAACCCCTCAAGTCAAAATGTAACTTTCAAAACTATACGGCTCTGATTGGGCCATTAATTCCTATATTTGTGCCAAATTTCAACTTGTTGCAGGTGTGACAGAAACAGACGGATACCGAAGTGATACCATCCGTGTTCTGTACGGAACACCCAAAATTGTAACCCCACAGAGCTAATACAGGTAGAAAGAGGAATTCGCCAAGGTAACTTCTGCAGCTCGATTAATGAAGGAGGTAACTCAGATTTTTAGAAAAGATAAGTTTCTTACGAATGCAGGAGGAATAAAGTATTATCGGTTTTGGGTTAAAAAAAATAATTTCACAAATTTATATGTAAAAGAGGTAACTCCCATAGTACAGTCAAATATTGATAAATAACGGAGGTAATTCATACCACTTGTTTCCCTTATTCATAATATCAATTAGTTTTCTTCCTTATTCATGTAAAGTAAAGGTCAGATTGTATAAAGAAAAATCTTGTGATGAGAATGGCGAAGGATAAAATTTTGTGTAAAGTACAAACTTACGCAGAAATGTTTCCTTCTAAATTCACTTTCGTCAACCACAGGGTGATATTTGTAGTAGAATATAGATACCAGTGAGGAGTATCAAAGAGAGTACGAAACTGCTTTTGAATAGCAACTTGAAGAACGGTTTATAAATAAAGATGGAATGCACTATTTGGCTATCCATACTTCTAAAGTATTTTATTTCAGGCAAATGCAGATGTACAGCTTAGGTATATAAAGCGTGTCCCAAAACTCACGCAAGATTTGAATTTGGCGCCATTTGTATGGTAAAGTGTTGCCAACAAAACAAAAAACACAGCGTGACAGCTGACAGTTCACGGTTGTTAAAAATGGAGGGTTACACGAAAGAACAAAGTGTTTTCATTGTTCAGCAATATTTTAAAGATAATGAAAGGTTGGCAATTACAGTTCGAAATTTTCGTACAAAATATGGTCGGAATAATGATTTAATCTCATCAAATGTGAAGAGATTAACTGAAAAATTCAAGGAGACTGGATCAATTACTGATCTTAAACGTTTTCTTCCTTCGCGTCCTTCAACAAGTCGTTCGAAAAAACATTGAAGCAGTTCATGAGAGTGTTGCTGAGACTCCAGAAACATCAATTCGGCACCGCGGTCAAGAAATGGACATTTCAAGAAGCTCCCTACAGCGTATTCTCACGAAAGATCTGCATCTTTATGCTTACAAAGTTCAATTGACTCAAGAACTGAAGCCTACTGACCACGCGCAACGAAGAGAGTTTTCGAAGAAAATCAGCTTCAGCGATGAGGCTCATTTCCATCTTGATGGCCTCGTTAATAGACAAATTGTCACATTTGGGTTTCAGACAATCCACACGTGACTGTTGCGAAACAAGTGCATCCACAACGTGTCACTGTTTGGTGCGGATTTTGGGCTGGAGACATCATCGGACGGACCATTCTTCTAGTCGAAAATGCGGTTGGCCAGGCAATAACAGTTAATGGTGATCGTTATCGCGATATGATAATCCAGTTTTTTGTGCCTAAATTGCGAGATATGGATATGGACAACATGTGGTTTCAACAAGACGGTGCCACAGTCCGAGAAACAATTCAATTACTGCATGAGTCATTTCCTGGTCGTGTAATATCCCGTTCTGGTGATCAAAATTGGCCGCCCAGATCATGCGATTTAACGCCGTTTGACTTTTTTCTTAGGGGTTTTTTGAAGTCTAAGGTTTATGCCAACAAGCCCACGACCACCCACGACTTGAAGGAGGAAATTAAGCGCTGTAACAACGAAATTCAGCCACGTTTATGCAAAACGGTCATGGAAAATTTCGACAAAAGAGTGCCTATGTGCCAGCAAAGCCGTGGAGGCCATTTACCCGATGTGTTATTCCATACATAACCCTATACTGTATACTTTATGAATCAATAAAAAAATTACAATTTTTAATTAAAAACCTGTGTTTTCTATCAAAATTACTTCTTGCGTGAATTTTGGGACACCCTTTATCTGACATCGAAAAAACGACAACGAGCCAACTCTACTACTTGGACAGAAGATGTTACAAATATTGAGCTTTGCAGTACACTATTAAAGTTCATACAATAATCACGACAACTAAAATGATATGCGTCTTCTTATAATGCCGTATCCGTTTAACGAACGTTGGCGATCATGTTGGCAATCATATTGGCGATTTTCACCTTGTTGACAGCGGCTCTTAATAATTCTGTAGTTGTATGGCCAAATCATTGCGGTAAGTTCTTTAGCTAGGAAATCCGTCTTCTTCCTGATCATCATTTACCTTCTATTTTGCCTTGCAATATCAGATGTAAGATATATATATATATATATATATATATATATATATATATATATATATATATATATATTATATAGATAGATATAGATATATATATATATATATATATATATATATATATATATATATATATATATATATATATATATATATATATATATACATATATATATATATATATATATATATATATATATATATATATATATATATAAATTAAATTGATAACGTATTCGTTTTAATAACATTGACCGATTTTTATGTGGGACAAGACAAAAATTTCCAAATGAAGGTGTGGCCAAAACCATCGATTACAAGTACTGGAACGTTAGGTCCAGTTTTTTAAATTTCGATTGTGATTTTAGAACCCACGAAAAAAAACTGTACGATAACATGAAAATGTGTATAAACCAGAATACCGGGATATTATAGTAAATCCTCCAAAATCAATCATGTTACGACATTTCCGCTCATTTTAAGAATTGTAATAATACAACTTCTAAACTTAATAGTAAAAAACAATACTTGAATGAGGCTCTTCAGTTTGGCGATAAGATAAAATGAATTCGAAGTAACGAATACGGTAATTATCGATATACAGCGAGCCATATTTTCCATTTAAACCAGTAATTTAATTAATAACCAATGGGAAGAAGAAGCACGAATAGACATTGAAGCGACAACCCTTCGAATATAAGATGGGTAAAGACAGCAATTGTGCTTATACAAAGGAGAAAGAAGAACAAATTTCCTTTTGGTAGCAAAATGTAAAGCTCACTCGTACAAACATCAAAATAAAACCAAAAAACCTACCGCATTAATGCATTACTATATTTTGTGACGGAGTATCCAAAAAAATACCAATTAGAAATTGTAATTATATGTTGCATATATTAACATTAAAATTAATATATTCAAAAAATGCAAAACTTTTGTTTAACAATGAATTTTGTTATTAAATTTGAAATCATTAACATAGGAAATGGTGCCAAATTTTAAAGAGAGATGGAGTTTTTAAACACCTTAGTATCATGACTGTTTAAATTGGAGAACTTAATATTCTAAATTTTGTCGTTATCATCGATCAATTTAAAATCGAAAAAAATGGTAGATGTTTATCGAGTACTTCCCGTGCAAAGATAAGTGGTAAAGTCAATAAATATTCGTATGTATATATATATATATATATATATATATATATATATATATATATATATATATATATATATATATATAGATATTTTCTTCTTCAGGTGCTCTAAACAATTGAGTAGACGTACACCCAAACCACTCTCTCAGGTTGCGAAGCCAAGGGATACGCCGTCATCCAACACTATGAACCTTCCCTTGCATGATCAGCTACAATAGTTGGTATTTTTGCCCCTCTCATTTCATAACTAACATATTCGATTTTTGCCGTTTAATGGTAATTAGAATGTCTCAATCTTTGTTGATTCTTTGTAACACTTCAACGTTCGTGACTTTATTAACCCAAGACATTTTGAATATCGCTCTATACGAGTATACCCATATTTCGAATGCCTCCAGTTTATTGATGTTATTTTTGTTTGGTGTCTACGTCTCTACCCCATAGAATAAAACCGAGGAAATGTAGCATCTAACTAAGCTCCTTAGGTTTAAGTTTATAACGTGGCTTAAGAAGAAGTTTTTCATCTTCACAAACGTAGCTCGTGCTTTCCCAATTCTCGTTCGAATTTCTTCTATATATATATATATATATATATATATATATATATATATATATATATATATATATATATATACATATACGAGGCTGGTTTGAAAAGTCCGTGCAAAGTCCGAGAGATGGCACCACCGGCGCGTATCGAGGTCATGTTTAGTTAGTAGCATCTCTTGAATGAACGCACACCAAGTTTCAGCCATATTGGTCTATTTCTTTGTGTTTGGCATTCGTGTGAATCAAGGAAGTCGAGTGATTTTCAAGAAATGAACGAAAAAGAATTTCGTGTGGTGATTAAACATTACTTTATGAAAGGCAAAACGCCTCAGCAGACTAAAGAGAAGCTTGATAAACATTATGGTGACTCTGCACCTTCGATTAGAACAGTTTATAAGTGGTTTCCAAATTTTCGGACTGGCCATATAGGCACAAGTGACGCTGAACGTTCTGAACGGCCTGTGGAGGTTACGACTACAGAAATCATTGATCAAATCCATGATATGGTGATGGATGACAGAAGAGTTAAGGTGCGTGAGATTGTTAGTGTTGTGGGCATCTCGACTGAACGGGTGCATAATATTTTGCATAAACATTTGGACATGAGAAAGCTATCCGCAAGATGGGTGCCGCGATTGCTCACGCTTGACCAAAAACGGAATCGTGTGAAGTGTTGCAAGGATGGTTTGCAGCTGTTCCAGAAGAATCCGGAGGACTTTAAGCGTCGTTTCGTCACTGTGGATGAAACATGGATACATTACTATACTCCTGAGACCAAACAACAATCTAAACAATGGGTTACCAAGGGGGAATCTGCACCAAAAAAGGCGAAGACCGTTCCTTCGGCCGGAAAGGTTATGGCGACTGTCTTTTGGGATTCGCAAGGGATAATCCTCATCGACTATCTGGAAAAGGGTAAAACTATTACAGGTGAATATTATTCATCGTTATTGGACCGTTTGAAAACCGAGCTGCAAGAAAAACGCCCGCGATTGGCCCACAAGAAAGTCCTTTTCCATCACGACAACGCACCAGCCACACCTCAGCAGTTGTGGTCGCAAAATTAATGGAAATAGGATTTCAACTCGTTTCACATCCCCCCTAATCTCCAGATTTGGCTCCCTCGGACTACTATTTGTTCCCCCAATTTGAAGAAATGGCTGGCGGGACAAAGATTTTATTCAAACGAGGAGGTGATTGCAGACACTAATGGATATTTTGCAGACTTGGACAAATCCTATTATTCGGAAGGGATCAACAAACTAGAACATCGTTGGACGAAGTGTATAAGCCTAAAAGGAGACTATGTCGAAAAATAAAAAAAAGGTTTACCCCAAACATATAAGTAGTTTTTATTTTTGCACGGACTTTTCAAACCAGCCTCGTAGCCCTGTAGTTTATGTTCTTGAAATCTCCATCATTTCTTTATAACAAATCTTTTCTTAAAGTGATACTTCTCAATCACATGCTGCTAAATACCAAACCGGAAATTTATAATTTACATAGTTTTGCAAATCTTAATCAATCAGTGACAAAAAAAATACAAAACACTTTTCCCACTGATGCTACAGACCAATTACAACACTTCAATGCTCTTCAATCAAAAAGTACTATTATCAAAAAAAAGGTTAAATAGAAGATCAAAATACTAGACCATTAATGATAATAAATTACTTATTTAGAATATCCAGCCCTAGAAATGTTTAAAACCGTGGTATCACTGTTACGTAAGAATTTGAACGTGAATTGACCTTTACATGATAATCGAAAATTGTCAAACAGTGATTATGAAAAGCTGACTACGATACGGTAGGCGGGGTCTTGCTATAACACTACCACTTTAATCATATGCTTATTTGCATTTAAGTAACTTTTTAATATGCCTTTACGTATTACTGCAGTATCGTCTGTTAATGACAAAATATCGGTAGTCTTATCTCTCCCACTTATTTACGTAAATTAAAAATAAAATTCGTCTCAAATATACGCTTTTCAAATTTCTTGTTAATCATTTCAGCCTTACACATTCAAAAGATGTTCGCAACTGCCAGTTGCGTGTTCCTTTTACAAATTTTCCACTTTCCGGTACTTCAACAATATTATTAATCTGATGTGTGATGTGTGTCCCGCCAGCCATTTCTTCAAATTGGGGAACAAATAGTAGTCCGAGGGAGCCAAGTCTGGAGAATAGGGGGATGTGAAACGAGTTGGAATCCTATTTCCATTAATTTTGCGACCACAACTGCTGAGGTGTGTGCTGGTGCGTTGTCGTGATGGAAAAGGACTTTCTTGTGGGCCAATCGCGGGCGTTTTTCTTGCAGCTCGGTTTGCAAATGGTCCAATAACGATGAATAATATTCACCTGTGTAATAGTTTTACCCTTTTCCAGATAGTCGATGAGGATTATCCCTTGCGAATCCCAAAAGACAGTCGCCATAACCTTTCCGGCGAAGGAACGGTCTTCGCCTTTTTTGGTGCAGATTCCCCCTTGGTAACCCATTGTTTAGAATGTTGTTTGGTCTCAGGAGTATAGTAATGTATCCATGTTTCATCCACAGTGACGAAAACGACGCTTAAAGTCCTCCGGATTCTTCTGGAACAGCTGCAAACCATCCTTGCAACACTTCACACGATTCCGTTTTTGGTCAAGCGTGAGCAATCGCGGCACCCATCTTGCGGATAGCTTTCTCATGTCCAAATGTTTATGCAAAATATTATGTACCCGTTCAGTCGAGATGCCCACAGCACTAGCAATCTCACGCACCTTAACTCTTCTGTCATCCATCACCATATCATGGATTTGATCAATGATTTCTGGAGTCGTAAACCTCCACAGGCCGTCCAGAACGTTCAGCGTCACTTGTGCCCATATGGCCAGTCCGAAATTTTTGAAACCACTTATAAACTGTTCTAATCGAAGGTGTAGAGTCACCATAATGTTTATCAAGCTTCTCTTTAGTCTCCTGAGGCGTTTTGCCTTTCATAAAATAATGTTTAATCACCACACGAAATTCTTTTTCGTCCATTTCTTGAAAATCACTCGACTTCCTTGATTCACACGAATGCCAAACACAAAGAAATAGACCAATATGGCTGAAACTTGGTGTGTGTTCATTCAAGAGATGCTACTAACTAAACATGACCTCGATACGCGCCGGTGGTGCCATCTCTCGGACTTTGCACGGACTTTTCAAACCAACCTCGTATATTGATATGAGAAAGTTCCCTTTTTGGAAATCGTACCCTTCCTCAATCTGCCCCCTCAATTTTAGGAAATGGTAAAATCTTTATTATTAAGGTATTATTTCGGAACATCTCCCTCTCCTCCCGGTTATCACTTTGAGAACATAAAAAAAAATTATTGTTAGGGAGGGTTCTTTTTCGGAATCTCCCCTCGAATTATCCCTTCGAGGTGGCAGAATTTTAATATAAGAGAGGATCTTTGCTTTCCTATAAAAAAAGGTATCTTTTTCTGCAAATCTTCCCCCCTCCAATTACTAATTCCTTCCTAATCTTTTTTTTTAAGGAACGTTTTATGTTGGGCTCTTCCCAGAGTCATCCCTTCAAAGTTCCACTCTAAGAAAAAGTTTTTTACAGTGGACGTGAAATTGAATCCCTGAGCCCAAATATTGTCTATATAGCTCGGCTTATTACCATTTGCATCTAAATTGTCATACATACAGTTTTCATGCATTTTTTAACTTCTATTTTCAAAATAATTTGCCAATAAACCGATGAACTCTGTTTATACCTATTTTATAATACTTAGATTTGATTTAGTTTAGTTCTTATAATAACAAATAAATAAATACAGATCAGGAAATTTTTTTGTAGATTTCATTAAATAATTCCCAATTTTTTCGACTGTGTAAGTTTTCTATTATTTAGATAGTTCTGTCTGACTCTCGTTTTACAAAATTCATTCTTTTGCACATTCTTATTAACTCCAAAGCTTAAACTAAAATTTAATAACAGTCCTGAATTAAATTAATAAACAATTTCCTCAATTTGCATTAAAAAGCTTGTAAGCAGTCAGTTTTTACAATGTAAAATAGTAAATCTTAATAATAAATTCTATTCGCCCTATATATACAACTAGCCGTGCCCGCGGCTCCCCTCGCATGGTCTTAATTCACTATTATCGTCACTACATATTTCTTATGTTACATTACGTAGTAAAATACATCCTATAACTTGGCCAGAGAACATATGTATTTTATAAAAAAACACGTAAATCGGATAAGTGGTTCTTGAGTGCTAAACGCACTAACCGACAGACAGACAGACGTTGCGTTTTATATATATTATAGATTTTTTTTGATAAATATTAAGTTAAGAATTGAAAAAAAACACGTAAATCGGATAAGTGGTTCTCGAATGATAAGCACACTAACGGACAGACAGAGATACCTTGCGTTTTATATATATTATTATATATATTGTTATTAACATTGGCCACAGAACATATGTATGAATAAAAAAAAACACGTAAATCGGATAAGTGGTTCTCGACTGATAAGCGCACTAACGGACAGACAGAGAGAGAGAGAGAGAGACGTTGCATTTTATATATACTGTATTCTTTATTACATGCTATTGTCCCATATTTAACGGTTTAAGCAGCGTATTGCAAGAGAGTGCGCTAGCAGCAAAACTTTTTTCCAACTTGATTTGCTATTATCGTCACTGCTTGTTTCTTATATTACCTAACGTAATAAAATATATCGTATAACCTGGCCAGAGAACATATGTATAAATCTAAAAAATAAACGTAAATCGGATAAGTAGTTCTCGAATGATAAGCGCACTAACGGACAGACAGAGAGACAGAGAGAGGCGTTGCATTTTATATATATTACAGAATATAGATTATTATTATTATTATACTCACATAACCTGGAAAGAGAACATATGTATGAATTAAAAAAAAAACACACTTAAATCGGATAAGTAGTTCTCCAGTCATAAGCGCACTAACGCACAGACAGACAGATAAACAGGCAGAGAGAGAGGCAGACAGACAGACAGATATATTATAGTTTTCCTCAGAGAGTGTTCTTTACGAGTGGCGGTCGACGGATTTCTTTCTAGCACCCTCACTATCAACGCCGGTATGCCCCAGGGCTCCATACTGTCTCCTACTCTCTTTCTCATTTACATTAACGATTTGCTGGAAAAGACCGGGAATCCAATCTATAGCTTTGCAGATGACAGTACGCTTGTCTCTTCATTCACCTTGAACGCTCGGACATCGGCTGCTCAGGCGAATATCCGCAGACAGCAGGAGGTCGTTCAACTTAACAAAGACCTGGAAGAAATTCTATCTTGGGGCGACAGTAACCAAGTGGAATTTAACGCTACAAAAACCCAAGCGGCACTTTTTTCTAAAAAAGTTAACGTTGCTGAACCCGACATAGTTATGTCGGGGCACTCCATTCCCCTAGCATCGTCGCTCAATTTGTTGGGCGTTAGTTTGGGAGCAAATATGTCTTGGCATGAACATGTTGCAGGCATAGCAAGGAGAGCTTCTCAAAAGTTGGGAATATTATTTAGAACCAGAAAGCTTTACACCCCACAGCAACTGTTAATTCTTTACAAAGCCCAAATTCGACCAACTGTGGAATACTGCTCCCCACGTTTGGGGGCTCTGCTGCTCCCAAACATACACTGCATTTGTTGGATTCTGTTCAGAGAAGAGCGGTCCGTCTGATTGGGGACCCGGAATTGACCGGCGGTCTTGATTCGCTGGAACATCGAAGAACGGTTGGCGACTTGAATCTGTTCTACAAGTATTTTCATGGAAAGTGTTCGAAGGATGTAGCCCGCTTAATTCCTCCCAAAGCGGTGCATGTTAGAAATACACGTCGCGCTGGTACTTCGCATCCGTATGAGGTTCAGCTTGTTACTCCGCGTACAACGCTTTTCAAGTAATCTTTTATATGGAGAACGTCATCCCTTTGGAATAATTTGCCCAGCACTGTGTTTCCCACCGAGTACAATTTGCAGCGATTCAAGAACAACGTGAATTGCTTTTTCCGCACGCGTGCCGCTCCTGGAGCGCTTTAGGGACTTCCCTGCAGTACGTGTGCTAGACCCATAAAAAAAAAAAAAAGAAGATTATAGATAACCTGGTCAGAGAACAAATGAATGAATTAAAAATATCTTGTAAATCGGATAAGTGGTTCTCCAGTGATAAGCGCACTAACGGACAGACAGACAGACAGATAGACAGAGAGTCGTTGTATTATATATATACATATATATATATATATATAATATATATATATATATATATATATATATATATATATATATATATATATACGAGTATATATCTATATATATTATAGATATATATTTTTATTATTAAATAAAACTGGTCAAAGAACATATTGTATGAATTAAAAAAAAAATACGTAAATCGGCTAAGTGGTTCTCGCGTGATAAACGCACTAACGGACAGACAGACAGGGAGAGGTTGCATTTTATATATATTATATTCTTTGCTACATGATATTGTTCCATGTTTAACGGTTTAGGCAGCGTATTTCAAAAGAGCTCGCTGGCGCAAAACTTTTTTCCGACTTGATTTACTCTTATCGTTACTACTTATTTCTTATGTTACCTAATGTAATAAAATATATATCTATAACCTGGTCAGAGAACATATGTATGAATTTAAAAAATCACGCAACTCGGATAAGTGGTTCTCGAGGGATAAGCGCACTAACGGACAGACAGACAGACAGAGAGACGTTGCATTTTATATATATTATAGATATAGATTATTATTATTATATAACCTGGCCAAAGAATATATGTATGAATTTCAGAAAGACACGTAAATCAGATAAGTGGTTCTCGCGTGATAAACGCACTAATGGTCAGACAGACAGACAGAGAGACATTGCATTTTATATGTATTATAGATTATAGATATAGATATTCTCTGCTACATAATATTGTTCCATATTTAATGATTTAGGCTGAGTATTGAAAGAGAACGCGCTAGCGGCAAGCTTTTTTTTTTTTCCGACTTCATTCACTATTATCGTCACTGCTTATTCCTTATGCTACCTATCGTAATAAAATATAGCCTATAACCTAGCCAGAGAACATATGTATGTTTTGAAAAAAAAGTACGTAAATCGGATAAGTGGTTCTCCAGTGATAAGCGCACTAACGGACAGACAGGCAGACAGACAGACAGACAGACAGAGAGAGACGTTGCATTTTATATATTTATATATTTTTATATTTATATATTTATATATTTATTATATATTATATATATATATATATATATATATATATATATATATATATATATATATATATATATATATATATATATATATATATATATTATAGATGTTATCTATGTGGACATCAAATAACATTTTCTTATTAAAAAAGAATTTCAAGGTCTCTCTTTGAAAAAGATCTACGAAAATTACATTTAGTTATTATATTTTCTTCAGTAAAAAGATGCATAAGAAAAATCTAAATATTTTTTATTAATCATCATTGTACAATAGGAGAAAACTTATAAAAATCCCTATTTCCTTTGAATGCAGGATTAGTTCCCAGCCTCATGCTGATACATCTTAAACCAAAACTCAGAGATTTGCATAACTTTGCTAATCTTAATCAATCAATGACATCACAATCGTATGCAAAACCACCTTTCCCACTGATCTTACAGATCAATTACCACACTTCAATGCGTTTTGATAAAACCAAACATTACTGTCAAAAGAAAAAAGATGCTAACTAGAACATCAAAATAGAAAACTATTAGTAATAAAAAGAACTACCCTTATAAATTATGCGGCATTAAGATCATTTACCAATTCAAAATATTTATCGGTCTTCAATATTAACGACACTGTAATATTGACAAATCTATTTGGCTATCCCTTTAAACCAATTCAGGGGTGACAAAATGTATCAAAAAAAGGGGTAGATATGCATTATAAAAAGGAGAAAAATATGCTCGTGCGATTGAGGTTAGAAAAGAGATCAATGCGAAATAGCTATTAAAGAAAGGTTCGATCAGTGGGTAAAATGGACCACTTATCGGTACTTTAAAAAACGAGGTATTGTGTGAGGTAACAAAGATTACAGGTGTTACATTTGAAATTACAACAAAAGTTTAAAAGGGGTGGTGAAGATTGCCGATTGGAAAGGGAGATTATCGGCTGATCTATATTATTTAGAACACAATTTGTGGCGGGGCATGTTTTCACAACATTATTAGAATGTCATCGAAGAAAGACATGTTTTTGGTAGTAATATGATACGTTTATAAAGATGTGGAGCTGGATCTTTTGTAGCTGATTTTTAAATATAGAAAGTGAAAGTATTAGAAAAAAAAACGGGGTGTCACATTTCAAATTTATTGCTCTTATTATTCTTACTGATAAACAAAGGGAAACATGCAGAAGACGAGAACAAAGAGCTTAACTTACCTTCTAGAAAATTGAACTGTGTGAGGCAATCTTTTTAAAAAAATAATTCTACGTCTATTATGAGACGAAAATTACGCGCCCAATATCACTAACGTAACGCAAATAAAACCCCGAGTATTCTACTGATTAAAATATAGGTGCAGAAGTTTGCGGACACTGGACTGACTTTAAATAAACCTCAGGTAGGGCGACAAAGGGAATCAATAAACAATGAAAATGTATAGTGCGTTCGAGTGTCAATTTTAGAAAATCCCGACCTCGAAATTCGTTCAAGTGAGCCCAGAAGTTCCTTACAATATATTTTTCCTAAACACTTAGGCCCCTTCCTGATTTGTCGGTGAGGTATCGTTATTCTCGGTGTGCCTGCATTGCGCGGGATGCGCGAACGCGGAGCAAGTCAGGTGGGTTTCATTGTAATATAGGCGTTTGACACCGAGAAAAACGATACTGCACCAACAAATCAAGGAGCGGCCTTACCCGCGAAGCCTTAAAAAATACAGCTGGTGAAAGAATTAAAGTCAACTGATACTGCTCAGATGTTCAAGTTGTTTAAACAAATACTTAAACGTTTTTTGACAGTTACCAATACGGAAGTCCAACAAATAGAAAATTAAGACATCAACAGCCTTTTATTCCTCTAAAATAACGGTGTGGATTGCAGCATTGTTTATGAAAACATTTTATGGGAGAAAATGTTAAGTGGCATAAGTGTTGGTAAGCGTGATTCTTCTAACGGTTGGATTCAAAGTTAATATATGTTTCGTAGAAATGGATAAACCGGATATCCTGCAGTGGTGAAATATTTTTATATAAAAAAGTGGATTCCCGCCCAGATAGAAACTGAACTTGGGGAACTCTTGCGGACTCTCCACCAGGACTCGAGACCCTATATTACTAGATAAATGAATAGGCCATCCAAAGAATTTTAGATACTGCACGTTCAGTACGCCGGATTGAGGTTTGGTCTGAAGAAATTGTCGATAAAATTCACGGTATCGTGATGGAAGATCGTCGCATTAAGCTTCTTGTAATTGCTGAGATGGTAAGTATCTCATATGGACTGGTACATAATATCCTGGATCCTGGCGGCCTGTGGCTTCGTGGCGTAGTATTTGTTTGCGGTGTAGAAAGTCTTGGGTTCCAATCCCGGCAGGGCGGTATACTTTTATTTAAGTATATATGGCCTGGTCATGTACATAGGTGGTAGTTGTTTGCAGAAATGCAATAACGTCCGTGGCAGCACTACCGCCTTGTCTAAAAGGTGCCATGAAATACAAAAATGTATGTTTCGGTACTTGGACAACGTTGATGGGTATTACGACATCCCCGCCGATATCTTCAAGATATGAAAAAGGGTAAAATACCTACTCAGGCGGGGAGGTGAACGATAAAAAAAAATCCTGCATGAAGTTTTAAAAATAAAAACGCTGAGTGCGCGATAAGCGCCACGTTTGTTGACACCAAACCAAAAACGCACGAGAAAGGACAACTCAAAATCGTGTTGGGAAAAGTTGCAGCGTAATTCGAAGGACTTCTGGTGTCGTTTTGTAACTGGATCTACCATTATATGCCGGAGATAAAAAGGCAGTCAAAACAGTGGGTTGGCGAAGATGAAAATGCATCAAAGAAAGCGAAAAAACAGCTTTATCGGCGGGAAAAATGATGACAACTATTTTTATAGGACTCACAGGTTATCATCATGATTGACTAGTTGGAAAAAGGTAAAACAGTGATTGGCTCTGATTACCCAACGTTATTCTACCTTTGCATAGTGAACTGAAGTAGAAGAGACCAAGATTTCGACATTTACCATTAATGAAGTCGTCCAACAAATAGAAAATTAAAGCATCAACGTCCAATGTGGCATCCAAAATAAGGGATTGCAGCATCGTTGTAGAAAACGATGTGCCGAGCAAATTAAACTTTCTATGAGACTCTTCGTGTAAGAAATTTGGATTCCTGTATCACGAATTCTATTTAAAAAGTGTATTTGTTTGGAGTTGATAGCAGAATTCTCTCATTGGAGATGCAAATACATGTTGGGGTTCGTCCAAAAAAAAAAATAAAAAAAATTTTTATACATTTTACTGTATTTTGCTACCTGTTTTGAATTATTTTTAAGGGCTCATCCTATTTTAGGCAGAAAACCTCTGCTATACAATAGAGTCATAAAATGTAAATGAGGGTTCATCGGTAGCATAGCCGTCCGTGCGTAACCTGCTTTTAATGTTTAATAAATAAAATTATCTTAAAAATAAGGTTATAGAAATATGAGATTTATTACACAAAATTTTTTAACCTATAGCGCTATGTATATATATTCAAATTCACAATTCACGATGTATAAGTACTTTAATTACAATCAAAAACAATCATCTTCAAAATCTGAAAACTCGACTTCTCTTAAATTGATAATTAAGGGATCTATTTCCACAGTTTCTTCGATGTAATTATCAAGTTTCTACATTTTATTTTCTTCTTCTACAACATGTCAAATGGCATTCTTCCAATCACCCTCTTTGATCCTCTTGATTTGCCTTACATCTTGAAGTTTGAACGTGGTGTTTTTCCTTGCAACGAAACCTTTCATTTGTGCCCAAATTAGCTCTATGGGATTCAATTCGCAATGATATGGTGGTAATCTAAGCACTGTGATATCCCGTTCCTTTGCCATCTCATCGACTGCGTATTTCGTGAGCTGTGCCTTATTTTGTTTCGCAATTTTGAGAAGTTCCGCTTTTAACATACCATCTTCATATTTGAGATTTTTGTCTCTTATCCATTCAAGAATATCCGCTTTCTTCCATGAATTTGTTTGGAGTCGTTCTAATAATCGAAAATGGTATGGGGCATTGTCGAACACTATAACTGATTCTGCTGATATACATTCAATCATTTGTTGGAGGTACTGGTCAAAAAGATCGGCCGTCATCTCATCATGGTAATCTTTAGTTGGCTTTGATTCGAATTCCAACAAGCCACCGCCGAGAAATGCGTTTTCACTACCAATTTGTGCTATAATTAGCCTGTTTACACTCTTAATATTTTTGTCAATCCAGAATTTTTTCACTGTGTGTCCCTCATTAACCCAAGTCGCATCTAAATAAAAAATATTTCTTTCCTCGGCTCGAAATTTTCTGATTGCTCGTAGATATTCTCTTCTCCAACAAATTATTTCTGTTTTATTGATAAGAACAGATTTTCTATTGTGTTTTTCCCAACGAAAATTCAGGTTATGAAAGATTTTCCATAATTTCCATTTTTTTAAATTTGAAAAGTCCTGGTCTTCTCTTATTTCTTGTAAAACTTTATGTAGTGTAGGTATTTCTTTCTTACTAAAAAATGGTATACTTTTCTTCTTATTGTGTTTTTCAAGTCTGCATCCACCTCTAAGAGCTCATTTCCTTTGTGATTCTGAGGTTCGTTGCAAGGACCGCGTTTGCTTTCTTTTAGAAATCTATAAATAGTTGCTGATCCAACTCCCGTCATGTTGGCACAAGTTTCCACAATTTTACGGACTTGGCTTGTTGGCTGTTGATGCACTAGGGTATCGTGGTCGTTAAGTATAACTATTTTTTTCTCGCAGGGATAACGCAGATTTACAGACTTCGCGAAGTTTGACCGGGGCAAAACTGAAAGTTGAAGCTAAGCAGATTACAGGTTCTTGCTTTATTTTTATATTTGCACAGAATATTTTTATTGCATACTTAGGTACTTAGGCACCTACCTACCGATAAGTACTTTGGTTAATTATACTCCAATAACTGCTAAAATCCCAAATAATTTTATTGTACCTATTACACTGGTCAACAAAAAAAAGAAAATTGCTTGTATCCTGTGATTTTTTTTTTTTTGTTTCTATCTCAAATT
This sequence comes from Pachyrhynchus sulphureomaculatus, assembly GCA_019049505.1. Taxonomy (NCBI): domain Eukaryota; kingdom Metazoa; phylum Arthropoda; class Insecta; order Coleoptera; family Curculionidae; genus Pachyrhynchus; species Pachyrhynchus sulphureomaculatus. The sequence continues at coordinate 95,029,187 of CM032448.1, forward strand.
GACGCGTATTTTTTAAATATGGCAACAATTTTTCTCTAACAGCTTTTGTTTTTGAGTTATAGCTAACTACCCTCATTTACTATTTTTGCTTAGATTTTCGTTTTTTATTGGACACTAAAATATATTGTTGTTGTTTTTTAGATATGGCTTCGTCAAGAAGATGTTGTGTGCTTAATCCCGATTGTTTTTGCTATATTTGTGGTGAATATATATTTGCAAAATATCGAAAACCTATATCGGACTTTGTGAAAACTGCGTATCATCAATACTTTAAAATAAAATTGTGTAATCAGGACAAGCCATGAGTTCCTCATATTGTATGCCAGAAATGTGTGGTATGTCTACGGTTATGGTCCAGTGGAAAAAGAGATGCAATAATGTTCGTAACACCCATGATTTGGCGAGAACCTCGAAACCATCATGACGATTGCTACTTCTGCGTTGTGAAAATAAACTGAATTAACCCTGGAAATCGAAGTAAGTGGTCATGGTATCCTAACTTATCTTCTGCTCAACGACCTCAATTAAAATCACAAGAGGTACAACCCAGCACATCTAAATCTTCTGATGATCCAAATCTCTGTGAACCCGAACGAAATACATCAAGTGAAGACTCTGATTTAGACTACAAATGTAGCCTTTCAGAACCTCAACCATTTAATCAGAAACAACCAAATGACTTAGTAAGAGATCTGAACTTACCGAAAGAAGCTTCTGAAATTTTAGCATCTCGTTTAAAAGAAAAAAATTTGCTTACTCCGGAAACCATCATTACATTTTATCGTACCCGAGAAAAAATCTGTTACCGTATTTTTCTCAATAGAAGGATTTAATTTTTTGTAACGATGTTGGTGGTATTTTGCAGCAGATGGGATTAAAACAGTACCAACCTAGTGATTGGCGTCTTTTCATAGGCAGCAGCAAAAGAAGTTTAAAGTGTGTTTTGCTTCATAACGGTAACAAGTACGGATCTATACCTATTGCACATTCGACGACTTTAAAAGAAGAATACGTAAATGTTTCTAAGGTTATGGAAAAAAATTCAAGTATCAAGACCACAAATTTGTGTTGATCTGAAAATGGTTAACTTTCTTTTAGGTCAACAAGGGGGGTACACAAAGTTCCCTTGTTTCATGTGTCTCTGGGATAGTCGTGACAAACAACACCATTGGCCACAAAAAGTTTGGCCAGTGCGGGAAGAGCTAAAAGTTGGTACAAAAAATGTTATAAACGTGCCTTTAGTTAGCCGAGACCGCATCATACTTCCACCACGTCATATTAAACTCGGCATAATGAAACAGTTTGTGAAGGCGCTTGACGAAAGTGGCGAATGTTTTAATTTTCTTTCACGCAAGTTTCCAGGATTAAGTTCAGAAAAATTGAAAGCTGATATTTTTGATGGGCCACAGATTAGGCAACTCGTGAAAGATCCTAATTTTGTCAAATCAATGACTGAAGTCGAATCCAAAGCTTGGAATTCATTTGTTTTGGTTATGAGTTGCTTCCTAGGCAAAAAGAAATCTGACGACCATGTCGAGCTTGTTGAGTGCATGCTATCGAACTTGCAAGAGCTAGGTTGCAACATGAGCATAAAAATCCACTTCCTGCACTCACATTTAGACCGATTTCCACAAAATCTGGGTGATTTTAGTGAGGAGCAAGGTGAAAGATTTCATCAGGATCTTCCGACAATGGAAGAGCGTTATCAGGGGCGGTGGGACACACATATGATGGCAGACTACTGCTGGAGTTTGCAACGAGATCTACCTAAAGTCGTTCATTCAAGGAAATCTTATAAAAGATCATTTGTTAGTGTTCAATAGAAATTTTGTTAACATAATGTATTATGTTTTTTGTATTTTTTTTTGGCAAAATAATAAAACTGTATATTTCAAAAGGTAAAGCTGTTAGCTATCTCCCAGTATTTTTTTCATAGTCAGGGCCATAGAAATACCCAATAACAGAAAAAAAAATAAAGGAAACAAGACTTGTGTTGACCAGTGTTATTATTAAGTTTTATAACACTGTGGATTTCAAGTTCTTAAGACTTGTTAATTGTACTCGTTTAGGCCTTTATCATACGAATAACATTTTTAGTTTTATCATTTATTCATTAAAATAAACTCTGAAATGCGTTGATTTATATAGCTTATTGTAAAATTTAGAAGGCATGTAATAAAATATTTTTTAGAAAAAGTCGCACTGATAGAAAATAAAGGTGATTAAAACTAAAAATGCAAATAATTGGTAGAGAAATTTCGGACGCTTTTGGTTTATGACATTTTAATGTTCATAACCCATGTTGTGTGCTATCAACTTCAAACAAATGGACTTTAGGCCAATAAAGTATAATAATTTTTAAAAATTTAACAAATACTATTTAAAAAATTACGGAAACAATAGAAATGTAAGTAGCGACAGGGACATTTCTAGATTGTACACGATAATTTACTGTTAACGACATTTTGCTTCAAATAAGAATTAGTTTCGCCTCAAGCCCAGTCAAAAATCCATTATATTCGTGACATTTAACCATTTTGTTATGAAATTCAACACGCAAGATATTACATCAAATAAATAAAGGAAAGAATTTTTTTTAAAACATGACAACCAAATATTTTAAAGACTTGGAAATTATATATTATAGATGCAAAACTTTACCTAGTATTCATTAAATTTGCGAAAAGTATTGAAGAATGAATAAAATTTACTTATTTGCACCTGTCCACATATTCAGAAAACTAATAAAATTAAATATTTAGGCCTATACATTGATCAACATCTTCGTTGGAATGAACATGCTATCGAAACCTCAAAAAAAACTCAGAAAACTCTATTATAAATTTGATCACCTACGGAATGTCTTATCTGAAAAAACAATAAAAATAGTATACAACTCACTAGTCGAGTCAATTTTGAGGTATTGTGTAGTACGAGGCTGGTTTGAAAAGTCCGTGCAAAGTCCGAGAGATGGCACCACCGGCGCGTATCGAGGTCATGTTTAGTTAGTAGCATCTCTTGAATGAACGCACACCAAGTTTCAGCCATATCGGTCTATTTCTTTGTGTTTGGCATTCGTGTGAATCAAGGAAGTCGAGTGATTTTCAAGAAATGGACGAAAAAGAATTTCGTGTGGTGATTAAACATTACTTTATGAAAGGCAAAACGCCTCATGAGACTAAAGAGAAGCTTGATGAACATTATGGTGACTCTGCACCTTCGATTAGAACAGTTTATAAGTGGTTTCAAAATTTTCGGACTGGCCATATGGGCACAAGTGACGCTGAACGTTCTGGACGGCCTGTGGAGGTTACGACTCCAGAAATCATTGATCAAACCCATGTTATGGTGATGGATGACAGAAGAGTTAAGGTGCGTGAGATTGCTAGTGCTGTGGGCATCTCGACTGAACGGGTACATAATATTTTGCATAAACATTTGGACATGAGAAAGCTATCCGCAAGATGGGTGCCGCGATTGCTCACGGTTGACCAAAAACGGAATCGTGTGAAGTGTTTGCAAGGATGGTTTGCAGCTGTTCCAGAAGAATCCGGAGGACTTTAATCGTCGTTTCGTCACTGTGGATGAAACATGGATACATTACTATACTCCTGAGACCAAACAATCTAAACAATGAGTTACCAAGGGGGAATCTGCACCAAAAAAGGCGAAGACCGTTCCTTCGGCCGGAAAGGTTATGGCGACTGTCTTTTGGGATTCGCGAGGGATAATCCTCATCGACTATCTGGAAAAGGGTAAAACTATTACAGGTGAATATTATTCATCGTTATTGGACCGTTTGAAAACCGAGCTGCAAGAAAAACGCCCGCGATTGGCCCACAAGAAAGTCCTTTTCCATCACGACAACGCACCAGCACACACCTCAGCAGTTGTCCTCGCAAAATTAATGGAAATAGGATTCCAACTCGTTTCACATCCCCCCTATTCTCCAGACTTGGCTCCCTCGGACTACTATTTGTTCCTCAATTTGAAGAAATGGCTGGCGGGATAAAGATTTTATTCAAACGAGGAGGTGATTGCAGACACTAATGGATATTTTGCAGACTTGGACAAATCCTATTATTCAGAAGGGATCAACAAACTAGAACATCGTTGGACGAAGTGTATAAGCCTAAAAGGAGATTATGTCGAAAAATAAAAAAGGAATACCCCAAACACATAAATAGTTTTTATTTTTGCACGGACTTTTCAAACCAGCGTCGTAGTTTGGGGAGGTCTTAATGAAAATGTGGTGCAGGTTTTAACAGTATGCCAAAACAACATTCTCAAAATCATTTTAAACAAAAACAATCAATATCCTACAGTTGACCTTTATTCTCAACTTGATGTCTTAAATTTTACAGGACTATTTGTAAGTACAAGCCTTTTTTCTATAAAAAAATTAAACACATCTTTGGAGAACCAGACCATCAATACAACACCCGCTCTAAACTAAATTATAATTTACAGTCACACTTTTTCAACAAATCACACTTGCAAAAAAACATACTATTTTTACTTCCCAAGTTTTTAGGAATGCTACCTTTAACCTTAGGGTAAAAATTGAACAAAATGATTACAATGGGCGGTTAAATTTCCAAATAAAAAATTTTATCATTCATAACTATGACAGTTTTAAAAAGTTAACGAAACCGTAGAAAAGGAAAAAATTTCGATTTCTTTTGCTTCACCAGGCTGCAACCCTGGTCCTTAGATTTTCGTGGTTGCTCCGTCTTTTGGTTTCCCCTCATGTGTTCCTTCTTATATAATAAAATACTTCTTATAATCGAATGTGTTCTTTTCACTTGTAAAATATGTATTAAAACGAATATTTAATTCTGGAACATAGGTTTACTACCATACAGGTCAAGGAATGAAGGACTTCGAATACAGGCTAACGAATGGTCTAGTAAAGTTTTTTATTCCGTAGTAGACAATAAGGATATGATGTATACACACCTGAATTATATTAACTTTATGTATTGTAATATAATGTAAAAAACTTATTGAAATATATTGAATTGAATTGAATTGAATTTCCCAGCAAAAAAATCCTTAAACCGATTTACCCAGTACTTTTCTTTCAAACATGCTGTCCTAAAAGAAGCAGCGAATTTGATTTCCACAAGTGAACGGGAAGTAAACTTTCATAATATAATTAAAACTACCAAACCTTACTAGCGGCAAAATTTCGTATTATTTTTCCCTCTCTAGGATAAAATTTTATCTGTGACGTAACTGAAGGCCAGGCCATATGCCTCCTGGCCCCCATAAACGTATAAAATGGTGCCCTCTGAGAAACAGTGGAAAATGGTTTAAGCTCTAAAAGTAGCTACCGTTTTGAGTGTTGTTTTTTTTTCTCTCTGTAACCGCATGCCTTTTATATCTCTTAAAACTAGGAGTACCATTGGATACAGCTAGTAAACATATGGTTAAAATGCACCATTTTTAGGATATAACATTCACGAGTGTTTACAATCACTGCGATACATTTCAAATTCTTCTTCTTTCTTATATGGTGTGTCATATAAGTAGACATATACTGTTTTATCCCCATTAGGCCTCTTCCGATGTGGACATCCAGCATTCCTTCCACCTTTTCGGAGGTCTGCCCCTAGTTCTTCTAGAGCAGGGTTTATTGAGTTTGGCCCTTTTTACCAGTCTGTTATCGTCCATTCGATCTACGTGTTTACTCCGTTGTTTTCTTCTAGTTCTGATCCATTTGCATATTTCTTGAATCTTACTTAGTTCTTTTAGATCTATGTTGCGGATTCTATCGTGGATAGTTTTTCCATGTATGTCCCTAATCACCTTCATTTCTGTTGTCCTCATTTGTGCTGTTTTACATGTGCCAGCTTTTGTTTCTACAGCATATGTGAGGATTGGTCTCACTGTTGTCTTGTATATTCTTATTTTACTTTCCACCGTAAGGTATTTATTTTTCCATACTATATCCGTCAAACAACCTGCTATTAGTGATGCCTTCATAGACTATTGTTTTATTTCCCTGTTTAAGTCTCCGTAGCTTGTTATCATTGTTTCTAGGTATTTAAAATTATTAATCAGTTCAATAATACTTCCTTGGATCTCCAGCTTGCATGTTCTTTTGAAGCTACCACACATTTTGTCTTGGTTGTGTCGATAATCATGTTTAGTTTTCTCGCTTCCAAATTGAAGGCATGAAAGATCTTCTGAAGATTGTCCTCAGAATCGGAGATGAAGACTGCATTATCCTTGTAGCAGATTGTATGGAAGTGTGTGTTACCCACTTTGTATCCTCTAGTTTTTGAAAGATTCTCCACTATTTTGTCCATGACGAGGTTGAAGATAAAGGGACTAAGTGAATCGCTTTGTCTTATTACGGCGTTTATTTTTACTTGCTCAGCAGATGTCCCACTTTTATATTTGTTCTACATTCTGGGTTAATGTCATGTATGATTTTTATTAGCTTCTGGTTTGTCTACTTTTCCTGTAATAATTTTATAATATCTGTTAATTCCACTATATCGAAGGCTTGAGTCATGTCGACAAAACACATATACGCAGGTTTGTTAAATTCTTTAGCTTTTTCCTTAACTGCCTCACTACAAATATGGCATCTATGGTCGATCGATTTTTGCGAAATTCCTGTTGTTCCTCTCTTATTTGGATATCCTTGCTTATTTCTTCCAGTATGATTTTTGTTAACACTTTTAAGGTAGTATTTAGGAACGTTATTCCGCGGTAGTTTTCGGGTGACGTCTTTTGTCTTTTTTTGAATATTGGGATTATTATGCTAGTTTTCCAATCTGTAGGTATTTGTCCATGTTTTACTATGTTTGTAAAGAGCTGTGCTAGTTGTTGATATAGGTTTTTTCCTCCATATTTTAACATCACATTTGTAATGTCGTATGGTCCTGAGGCTTTTCTATTTTTAAGACTTCTTATAATTTTTTCTATCTGTTTTAAAGTTACTTCTAGATTTACTTCTTCCACTTTTTCAAGTATAGTTTCATTATCTTCTTCTTCTTTATATAATTTCTCAAAGTATGCTTGCCATTCTTGAATTATAATTTTATTAGTTTGTACCGTGTCTTTTATATTAAGTTTTTTTCGTCTTAACATTTTCCAGATTTTCGTTTGAGCGCTATACAGATCACTTTCCATCCCTTTAGTAAATGTCTCCCAATATTCTTCTTTAATTTGTTTTCTTCTTCTATTCATTATGTTTCTTTCTGGGATATATGCGTTCCAGTTGTATTGGCTTTTGTTGTATATGTGATGTATATATGCCTCATTTTTCTTCTTTGTCAGCTCCTTTATTTGTGGCGTGAACCAAGGTGTTTTATTTGATTGGTTGATGTTTACTCGTCTCTAGCCTAAGGTTTCCTTTGCCGCGTCAATGTTTTGTTTTAAGGATAACCACTGTTGGTCTATGCTTTCTTGTTCGCTGACTTGGTGTATTTTTTGTCTCAAGCGGTTCCCATTTATTTTGTGCTTTCGGTGTCGAAGGTTTGGATGTTGGATTTGTTAACCTATATAGGTTTAAGTTTCGGTGGGATTTTTCTTTTAAGTCTAAGTTTGCATAGGAGCAATTTGTGATCGCTACCTAGATTAGCCAAATTCAGTGTTCGTACATCTACTACTGTTTCTGGCATACGTCTTCTTTTGGTTATAATATAAGCTATTACTGATTGTTGGCCATTTAAAATTAAAAAGAAGTATTATTCATTAAATAGGTGACGTCACATTTGTTTAGAAATATCGTACGATTTCTTTGAAGAGGTAAAAATGTATTAATCATTAGGGAATAATTTTGAGAAAAAAAACTGTTGTTCTAAGAATTAACTGAATACACAGCCACACACAAATAAAAGTTCATTACCACGAATCAAAATACATGGATCTAGTGTATTTTTCGATGCTGAATTCGAATCCGTAGTTTTTGGTAAAAATATTTATTGTGCCATTTTTTTTTGTCAAAAACATCCCTTGAAATGGGGTAAAACTATAATAATAATGTAATAACTGTTAATGAAGTGTGAAAAAGAGAATATGGATTCAAACTGCAGCAAGATACTTCTATTAATTAAAGCAAAATCCACCCTTATAGGAGGTGAAAAGAACCTTTAAAACTGAAATAACGCACGTAAATTTAAATAACATGTACAAAGGACAAATTCTTGTAGCTGCTAGGACAAAATATTTGAATCTGCCGTGACAACCAGACATTACTCTTAAAGGGTTGAGACTCACCTCTATAGGGTGTAAAAACCACCCTCACGTACGGAGGTACTTATAAGTTTCAATAACGATGAAAAAAGTTCAGGCTTTTACAGTTTTAGACAGGTTGAACAAATATGGAGTAGATTCGCTTGAAATACCGACACACGACTATAAACTACCCTTAAAAAATGGCAGAAACTACCCCTAGGCTCTAATGATGAACATAGATGTTACTGAAATTTGGAAATGATCAAGTACTTTTATCTCGTTGTGCCAAACATTCAAGGCAACTAGATCATCTTCCTAATAAGGTCGAAAATCATTTCTAGGAGGGGGGAACGGAACTACCCCCTAGGATTAATGGAACCGAGAAGCATCTGAAAAAAAAAATACAGGCTTTCGTAGTCTCAGGCAAGATGGACAAATACAGCTACACCAAATACTTTACGTTTGCACTAGACTCGCGTTTCGCTAACCATGTTAGCATCATCAGGAGGGATAATTGTGTACGCTGATTATTTTACCATGATTAGCGAAGCACGCGTCGAGTTCTAAATAAAGTGTTTGATGAATTTGTGAGAACTATCATTGTGTGAAAGATTCCAGAATCTCAACGTAATTCTACCACATCCCAAAATATTTAAAAGACGGCATGGGGCACCCTTTATAATAACATAGACCAACAAAAAAAATATTTGTAAAAACTTTTTAAACCAATACATCTAAGTGTTATGTATTCTTGGGTGTTGAAACCGTATCTGGTATCAGTTTTTTTGTATCATCCACAGTTCTCTTACAATATGACATCGATTAAATTTCAAAATAGGTAAAATTTGATACATAAAAAATGAAAACTTAAACCGTACTTTTATTTGATTAGGCTACAATTTTTACTCACGATAACACATTTTACTTCAATGTGACCAACAGTAATCACCCATCATGTTGATATTCCAACGCCCCTGGTACCGTTTCTCCATCTCCTTTATGTCCTGATGGAACCGTTCCCCCTGCTCTTCACTCACATCACCTAAGTTTTTAGGAAAAAAGTTAAGATGGTTGTGCAAGAAGTGGACTTTAACGCTCATCAGACAACCCAGATTTTTGAACTTGTCTATCATATTAGTTACGATAAGTTCATAGTTAGGGACTTTCACAATGCCCAAAATTTTAGTCATAACTTCTTTAAATGATATTCAAGTCTCCTTTTCCTTTGTAATCATCCTTGCTTTAAAGTTGGAATCGAACATCGTTTTACGAATATCAGGCCCAATGAAAACCCCTTCTTTCAGTTTGGTTTCTGATAAATGAGGAAATCTTTTACACAAATATTTAAAACATTCACCAACTTTAGTCAAGGCTTTCACAAATTGTTTCATTAAGCCTAACTGGATGTGTAGTGGTGGTAGAAGAATCTTTTTTAGGCCTACTAAAGTTTTATGAAAAATGTTTTTCTCGCCAGGTGTTAAATTTTTTCTTACGGGCCATTGTTTTTTGGACTAATGTTGATCCCTTGCTCTGTTGTCCCACTCACATATAAAACATGGAAACTTTGTAAATCCCTTTTGTTGACCAAGGATCATGGAGACAACTTTTAAATCTCCACATAGCAACCAATCGTGAACTGGATAGTTAATTTTCTGTAAAATCATGTTAAGATTTTCGTAAGTTTCCTTCAAATGGACTGAATGAACAACAGGCAATGAGGCATAAGTATTTCCGTTGTCTAATAGAACACCTTTTAAACCAGTTTTTAATGAGTGTATAAAAAGCCTCCAATCTTCCTTCTGGTACTCAATGCCAAATTCGTTCATTAGACTACCAATATCATGGCAGTAAACCAAATCCTCTTCCTGCTTGAAAAACTGAGCAAATTGTTGATCTCTTGTTCTATAATGGAAATGTTCCAGATTCTAATAAATGTTTTTCTTTCAGCCTAGAACCAAGCAATTCTGCTTTTTCCTTAGTCAAAACCAAATCTCTCACTAAATCGTTTTGTGTAAACAACTGTGGTTTTAAATTTTCTAGAGAACATTGAAACTCATCATCGTCCGGTCGACTTTCATTAAATTCGGGACTGGACTGTAAAACGTCATCAATACACTGAGGTGGCTTAGGGACAGGAAGTCCCGGTCCATGTCCTACCGGCCGATTATCTGAAGTAAAGTTAGGATAGACGATTACTTTCTTATTTTTGGAGTTATAACCAGAATCATCAACGCTGCAAAAATAACAATCATTTGAATGATTTTCTTGCTCTCTCCATTTTTGGAGAGGGTACTGCAAATCTAAAAGCTTTCTTTTCTTTCTTATACCATTTCCTAAGATCCTGGACACAAAGATAACATACTTTGTGAAAGCCCAACATTTTTCTTGAATACCGATTTCTACACCAAAATATGTAAAGTATACTTTTTTTACAAAGTCACTAATGTTTCTTTGATGTTTTTTAACTACAAACTCACCACATATATAACAAAAAGTGTTGAGAGAGTTTTATAGCCACGATTAGCCATACTTTGAGTGTGAATTAAAGCACATGGGTTAAACACTCCAAATGCGAGGTTATATTAACTGGAAGAAAACAAACAGCTGTGACATTTATCGAAACTGCCAACCTAAAAACATTTGTTTTTGCTGCCAACCTTATAAAATTCTGATTTTATTGTCAACCTAATAACATTCGAATGATAAAAAATAAACTTTTCACATTTTGAATATCAAAATGTGAAAAAATTGGTGGGTGATACTACTTTTTTATTATTACTTCGGACTCGGCACACCAAAAAACATAGGAATCAGGTAAAATTATTAAAAAAGTTTTTTCATCGTTGGCCTGTGTAATTAATTATCAAATATTCTATATATTTTCTTTGAGCTATTTTAATTTTCTCTATATTCGCATGCTTTAAAATCGTATACAAATGATTATGAAGACCTGTAGTTTAGTATAGCAACGGGCGATGTATAAAAAAGAAAATAACAAAAATTAACCTACAGTATCATCTGGATGTCTAAAAAACTAAATATACCCAGTAAAACAGGTAATAAAATTATATATAATTTAATTGTTTTAAAAAGGGTCATCGACCCTGCGTAAACTTACAAAGAATGCAGAATTGACACGCACAGTATTTAAAGGGCCACACTCTTGTTAAAGGTACAAGGGTCGATTTAGCAAAAGCGAAATGTTTTGCCAATTATCCTATGTGATGTATTTCTTGTACTTTAGTTAGTAATTCTAAGGATTACAGTCATTTTTATTAATATCTATTAAAAATTAAATAGTACTCCCACATATATGAGCTTTCCGTAAATTGTTAATATGTGCGGCTCAAAAAAAGAGGGACATTTTTTTGAAAGTGACACTCTTAGACTCGATTTAAATCGTTCTTTGGACCTCCTGAAACAATTATTCAGGGCTGAACGCGACTTTTTTAAGGCCTTTTTTTTCAGCTCAATATAGAAATTTTTGCGGAAAAGATGGAAAAACTCGCTAAATTCCCGTAAAAAGCGTAAAAAATCAGTACATTGGGTGACCCATTTAACAGAAACCGAAAGAATGACTTTGTTAATGATGGTTGGTTACAGAGAGGGTAGGAGAACACAACAGGAGGTATAGGCAGAAGAGGTGCTTTAGAATGGCCTGCAAGGAGTTCCGACTTTACGCCTCTCGATTTTTTTTTATGGAGTCATTTGAAAACCAAAGTTTACCGAAGTTGACCTGAAACTGTAGAAGATTTATAGCAAAGAATTCAATATGAAGTAGCACAGATCACCCTGGATTCTCTGCAAAACTCTGTTCAGGCTGTTTATGACAGATTGGGTCATTGCCTCGCTGTTAACGGTAGCCATTTTTTTTAGCCAACAGTTTTTTTACCTTTTTTTTATTTTAAATTTCAAATGACAATAATTCCAAAACAGTTCCATTTAGATATATGATATATACAAATAATAGCTAGAATTTTTAGTAGGACTCAAAAATAACATACAGGGCTTTCCATTTAAAAAAAATCAAGATGGCGTAATTTCGTCGAACTGACAATTCAAAACATTTTATTGTCAACGTCAGCATGTGCGCCGTATAACACCCTATTACTTTTATTTAAACATTTTCTTGATACACTGATTAATAAATGCTGTGGAATCATTATTCCATATATATAGGGCACCCTGTATAACGTTCCGAATTATAAGTTTATCCATGCGATTTATTGAAATTATTCATCGTGAATGCTGATAACGTTTTCCTCTTTATATATTGGCCATTTTGGCCTATTTCTTTGCTCATTTTATATCTTTTAGTCAAATTAACGTCCAGGTACACTTTTCTTATGTTCTTTGACCTGCTGACTTCGAATTTTTATGTACCTTGCTGATATTAGGACATAATTTCCAAGTTATGCCACTTTTTGGTCAGAAATGGTCGTAAATTAAAAATGGTGTATTTAAAGATATTAATCTTACCGAAAATGTATATATACATTGGCTGTAAATACCTTGGCGGAAATGCTCACATAGTTAACCAGGAATCTTAACAAGATTAAGGTCATATCAAATTTGCTCAGTCGAGCATTCTTAACTAATAAATTAAGTTCAACAAATCAGCGTTTAGATCTGCTGAATACTATCTTTCTGTCGAAGATTTTTACATATTTTAATCACTAGTTCTTGTCTCACGACATACGACTGCCATGTTGGTTCAGAAAAAAAATAATATGCATCCAATGTAACTCAGGCAACAGTTTAAGACCTTAGATTTCGATAACAGTTGATTGATAAGTCTGGTAAATCTCTACAAAATGAGGGAAATTTTGTTAAGCGGCATGAGTATTGGTAACTGTGATTCTTGTAATGGGTTATGTTCAAAGTTTCAAATAGATGCAAGACGTTGTTTGTCGGCAATCATCATAAGTGATCGATGTTACACGATTCGTAGAAGTGGATAAACCAGGTGTCGTGCAATGATAAAATATTTTTATTTAAAAAAGTTTATTGCAGCCTAGACAGAAACTCAACTGAAGGAAGTTCATGGCGCCTCTGCACCAGCATTCAAGACCATTTATTACTAAATAAATGAGTTTCAACGAGGTCATCTGAAAAAATGGTCGATAAAATTCACGGTATCGTGATTGAAGATCGTCGCACTAAGTTTCGGGAGATTGTTGAGATGGTAGGCCCCTAATATGGACAGGTACATAATATCCTGCATAAACTTCTAAAAAAAAGCTGAGTATGCGATGAGCGTTGCGTTTTTTGACTCCAAAACAAAAACGTCCGAGGAAGGAGATCTCAAAATCGTGTTTGGAAAAGTTGCGTCATTCAAAGGACTTCTGAATTCGTTTTATGACTGTAGCCGAAACTTGGATCCACCATTATACCCCGGAAATAAAACGGCAGTCAAAAGAGTGAGTTGGCGAAGATGAAAATGCACCAAAGAAAGCGAAAACAGCTTTATCGGCGAGAAAAGTGATGGTAATTGTTTTTATGGGACTCACAGGGTATCATGATGTTTGATTATTTGAAAAAGGGTAAAACAGTGAGTGGCTCTGAACAAGATTAGTGCGCAAAAAGAGTTTCTTCAACAGGACAATGCACCTGTTCACACTTCGGCCGTTGCAACGGCAAAAGTGTACGAGTTGGGCTTCGAAATATTTCCCCACCGACTTTATTCCGCAGATTTGGCCCCAGGTGATTTTTTTGTTTCGTAGCTTTACAAATTGGCTTGGGGGAAGAAAAAAATGGAAATCTCGCTAGACCAAACGTATTGGGCGCAATGGAGATTATGTTAACAAATAATTTTGCAAAAAAATGTTATTTACCTTGTTTTTTACAAGACTGTTCAATCCACGCTCGAAAGTTATCAAATAAGCGTTACACTAAGACCAACCAGGAAATATGCCATCTCGTAGAACCGTAATAACTAATCTGATTTCTCGAATTTAGAATCTTTTATTGACAATACTGATAGGAATGGAATGGCTTACTTCTATGCTCAATAATATATACGACTCTGGAGATATTCCTACACATACACACACTACCAAAGAAACCTGGCGCGAAGAAATGCAAGGATTTTAGAATTATTAATCTCACGAGTCACCTACTTAAAACCTTTCTGAAGATTATCCACAACAAAATATACAAACAATGTGAGGCGTACATATCCCGTACTCAATTTGGTTCCCGAAATGCGTTGGGTGTTCGTGATGCTCTTTTTGCTGTTCAAGTCTTGTTTCCGGGCTGCAGGGATGTTAACTGTGACGTGTATGTCTGCTTTATAGACTATCGGAAAGCTTTCGATAGAGTTAAACATGACAAGTTGCTCTCAATACTAAAGTCTATTAACCTGGACGATAAAGGGTTATAAATAACATCTACTATAATCAGACAGCCACCATTAAAATAGATGGACAATACACAGAGGATTTTGCAATTGAGCGTGGAGTCTGCCAAGGTTGTATCCTATCGCTTCTCCTTTTCAATATTTATTCGGAAGAAATTATAAGCACTACACTGGAGGAGATCGATGAGGGAATTCTGGTGAACGAAGAGAACGTCTGAATAATATAAGATGTGCGTACGATACGATTATCTTTGCAGATAGTCTGGAAGATTTGCGGTCTCTTGTTTCAAATCTGCTAGAAAAAAGTCTGCGTCTCGGCCTCGAATTTAACATCAAAAAAACGAAATACATGATTATCAGTAAAAACCAGATACCATCCCGAGAATTAATAGTTGAGCAGCAACCACCTGAAAGAGCTAATGACTCCATTTATTTGGGTACCATAAATGATCAGTGGGATAATTCAGTCGAGATCAAAAGACGTATCGAGATGGCAAGAACTTAATTCGTCAAGATGAACAAAATCTTCAAGGGACAAGACTTACTACTTAGCACTAAAGTTCGATTACTTCGGTGCTATATCTTCTCAGTGCTCATGCACGGAGTCGAATCTTGAACCTTGACCGATGCCACTATGAGGAGACTTGAGGCCTTCGAAATGTGGTGCTATCGTCGAATATATTTTATATATATATATATATATATATATATATATATATATATATATATATATATATATATATATATATATATAACCAATTACAGCGGTATTTGTATTCAGTCGGCTATATCGAAGCTCTTTGATAAGCTTGTCGCGGATCAACTTTCATGGATTTGTAGGAACTTTGTGAGATACGAGCAGCACGGCTTTTCTCGGGGAAGATCCACAGTCACAAACTTACTAAGTTACGAGCAGTATCTCTTGGGCGCGTTTGAAAGAGGTATGCAGGTTGATGCTGTATACAGTGATTTCTCGAAGGCGTTTGACAGGGTTAATCATGAGCTTTTAGTGGGAAAGCTTCGAGTCCTGGGATTCGGCATGAGCGTGAATAGGTGGATCAAGAGTTTTTTGACTGAGCGTAGCCAGTGTATACGTATATTAAATCATATTTCAAGAAACAAATCGGTATGTTCAGGTGTCCCGTAGGTTTCGCACTGTGGGCTTCTCCTTTTTAATTTGTTCATTAATGATATTGGTGAGATGTTCAACCATTCTGAATATCTTTTATTTGCGGATGACCTCAAATTGTACAGAGGAATAGAAAGTGTAAACGATATTACGAGTCTGCAGGAAGATCTGAATCGACTCTATCACTGGTCAAAAAGAAATGGCGTAAGTCTAAATGTTAAAAAGTGTTTCTGCATTTCCTTTGGTAGGAAGCGGAATATTGAGCGTCATTGGTATAGTTTGAACGGCGCCCTCCTTGAGTCGGTGTCGGAGATTCGTGATTTGGGTGTGCTTTTGGACAGTCAACTTAATTTTCGTGGCCATATTAATAATATTCTGAGACTGGGTCTCAGAAACCTTGGTTTTGTTACCAGATATAGTAAGCAATTGTCGGCTAGCACGTTTAGAGTGTTGTATTTTTCAATGGTCCGCTCTGGTTTGGAGTTTGCTTCGGTAGTGTGGTCACCATCTTACCAGTGCCATATTGCTGAGATTGAGTCAGTGCAGCGTAGATTTCTACGAACTTTAGCTTTTAAAGCTGGAATAAATATTTATAAGGATGCAAGTTTTCATATTGAGTATAGGGTGATTATGAACGCTTTTCGTGTGGCTACTTTGGAGAAGCGTAGGGATCTTGCAGATGTTTTATTCCTATATAAACTCCTGAATGGCTTTGTTTCCTGTCCACCACTTTTGGAGAGCGTCCAACTTAATACTATTCATAGGACTCGTGGCAGTGTACTGCCCAGTATACCGTTTCACAGTGCTAATTATGGCTATTGCAGTCCTCTCACGAGAATGTGCCGATTATTTAATACATACAGCCTTGATCCGTTCAGTTGTAGTGTAAGCCAATTTAAAACGCTTGTAAGCGCGATCGGGATCTGAGAAGTTAAACTGTTGTAATGCTTGTTTTTTTTTCTCCTTTTTCACATTATGAATTGTATATGTGCATTGTGTTTTAACATTATTTTGTTTTTATATTACTATTGTAATTTTGTTTTTATATTACTATTGTAATTGGGTTGTCCGTTAAAATAAATAAATAAATAAATATTAAATATCTTCTGGGTAGACAGAGTAACAAACGTGGGAGTTTTGAGAAGAATGGGCAAGCAATGCGAAATACCTTTTAGCGTAAAGAGACGAAAACTTGAATACCCGGGCCACATAATGAGAAATGAATAACGCTATGGCCTGCAACAACTTATACTTCAAGGAAAAATGAATGGCAAGACCCAGGACGACGACGAAATTCTTGGCTCCAGAATCTAAGAATGTGGTTTCCTCTGATCACGACAGACCTTTTTCGTGCAACTATTAACAGAGTCAGGATAGCTCTTTTGATCGCCAACGGATAGGCGTCTTTAGAAGAAGATTGACAATTTGAGAGGCTAAACCTATAACTATTATACCATGAGGTTAACTAACCACGATTATACATTTGTGTCTTAAGATACATGTCAATAATCTAAATAACTTAGCGTAGCTAGTGGGTTTTTTTTTAAAATAAATGTGGTGAGATGGAACTTAAGATAGTAGAACTTAAGATATTTCATGAGTAGAAACTTAAGATTAATTTAAAGCTAATCCTGTGGTAGAGGAAAATTGATCTTATTGTAATGTATGGAAATATTCATCAATATTCATCTTGATTGCGCAAGTTCATCACTACACCACTTTATTTTTGCCCTCGACGCGTCTTTCGCTAACCATATTAGTTTCACAGAAGCGATGACTGATCAATCATGACACAAGCAGCAGTATGTCAAGGGAAATGCTAGTGTTAAGTTGTAATAATCTCCGAAGCTATTCTTTGCTCAACGTTTTAATATTTTACTATAAAGTGCTATACATATCACTCGATATGTCAAGTGGTAATGGTTGGTGTATTTTTGTCTAATATGAGAAAGTTAATTTATTTTAGACCCGTGCATTTGTAAAAGAAGTACTGGATAAATAAATAACGACTTTTATTTAAATATTAAGAAGTAATTTAAAACAAAACTTAGAGTTAATTCGGAAATCTTATATATCGGATGACCATTTTTAAAGTCCATAAAGTACAATAACCCTGGGCAAAGCCATATTTTGTATCACGCTAGAACTTTTTTTAAGTGTGTTGTGGAATTTGATTGACCCGTTGTGGTACAAGTTTCGTATCTTCTGTTTTTAGTTAAACCATTAAAAACCGATTTTATGCCCAATTTTATGTTCGTCCCACAGATATTTGATTATGCTTAGATGTTGTCCATCATTTCGTAGCCAAAGAAAAGACATAAATTTCTATAATTTTTATTTCATATTCATCTTAATTTTGCTATCTCTTTCATTTTTATGTTCGAAATGTAAGAATTTATTATACCCAGGGCCAGACGACAGGCCCATCACAAATCGATACAAAATAATATGAAAGCGAACAGAACGGCAAGAAAGGCCCGACGCGCTGCCGAAATTTTCCTTGGATTCTTGGTTGTTATATTTATAAAGAATATGAGCAATCAATACAAAACAGTGGTAGACGAACTTTCGACACTAGACATTTGATACTATTGGCGACGAAACTTAAAAGATTTTCATTAGATCTGTTCCGAAAGGATGTCAAAACAGACGTAATTATACCTTGATTGCTTTAGAATTATGCAATTGTATAATGGAGGTGTCCGTTACTTTGTGACAGTACATTTTAAATTTCTAAATGAAATGAAACGAATTACTTTGTTAATTGTCACTTATTTTTAGCGTTCCGTACGGAACACTTATAAGATGACTTCGGTGTCTGTCTGTCTATCTGTCACACCCGATTTTCTCTGTAACTATTTGTTATAGAAAGTTGAAATTTGGTAACAATATAGGAATTGATGGCCTCATCAGAGTCGTGTAGTTTTGAAAGTTAAATTTTGACTTAAGAGGTTAGTTTTAGGGGGGTGAAATCGGAAGTGAAAAAAAAATTTACTAGGTCATCGAGTGTGGTGTCCTATGAAAGCTTGTGAAAACGAGTAAAAATATATATATATATATATATATATATATATATATATATATATATATATATATATATATAATGTAATACTTGCGCACACTTTTCTTTGTATTATTTTTAAAAAATCGCGAAAAATCGCTGCTCTCGAAAAGAACTGATCAAAAAATTCTTAAAAAATCTGGGATATTCTCCACAGGGTGTAGATTGAACCTTTAATAATTTATCTGGTATATAAAAAAAGAACAAAAATATCAAGGTCATCAGTTTTCAGTGAAGATGGGAAACAAAATTTGTTGAAAACTCATTTGAGGTGTGTTTTGTGAAGTCACTGATCATTTTATACCTCCGTAACAAAATTTTTTGTTTTAAAAGTAATCAACGTACGGAACACTAATTGCGCAAGTTCAATTTGCACTTGACCAGTTATTTATTTATCTGCTTCTGCAGTTTCATAGGTTTTCTACACTATCAAGCGTAATACTACAAACTAAGGTAGTTTATTTATGATTTATAACAAATTTCCAGGTACAATTTGAAATTACCTATCATTAAATTACAATGAACTTAAATTAAATTATTTTATTACAAAGGCTTAAGTGACATTATTGTTTAAAATTTGAAGAAATACTTTTCAATATTTGCTTAAAACTTTTTACAAAACTTCCTTTTTTAAAGATATATCTAAAAAACTTCTAATATACGCCAAACAGGGTTGAATTCTGAACATCTGTTTGATTATTTAATAGGATTGTATCTTTATTTTTATTGTGCTTGTAGATCTCTATCTATAAAAATTTAATTTTCTTCCTTTTTGTGCTTTATATAATATTTATGTCTGAAAAAAATGATTTGTTTGATGGAAGTGGTTAGCAAAGTTGGAGTTTTCTTTGTTTAATCTAAAAGATGTTTGGTGGGTTTCTCCCTGTTTGGCCTATATAACAGCTATTACATTCATTACATGACAGTTTACAAATTCCAGAGTCTTTATATTTATGAGTTTTGTCTTTTACATTGAAAAAGAGGGAGGAAAGTTTTTAGGGTGATTTAAAAGCGATATTTATGTCGTCTTTTGCGAGTATATGTGCAATATTATTAATTGGTCCGAAAACAATAAGGAAAAAGTTTGTTTTTCATCGTTTTTAACGTGTGGATAAATCTGTCTTAATATTATTTGTTTTTGTTTATTTTTAATTAGGTTATCTATGGTTTTTTCTGAAATCCGTTCTTTCTCTAAATTTTATTTATTTAAAGGGATGGTGAATGTTCTGCGAATCATGGATCTATAGGCTGTGAGTTTACGTGAGTTGGGGTGGCATGAATTATTCGGAATAGTGGGCTTTCTAAAAATATCGAATGAGAGTTTATTTTAATCTTTGGTGATGGAGAGGTCTAGGAAGTCAGGACATCATAAAACTATATCTCTTGCCTGCTGTGACTCTAGAAAATTGTTTTCAAAATCTGACATAAAAATTTCGACCATCAAGGGGCTTAGTGGGGATCCCATGGCAAGGCCCATGATGTTGTTCGAGCTATGCATAGAGGAAAATTATTTTCAATTCAATAATCAATTTCTGAAACATAATTTAAGTTCATTGTAATTTAATGATGGGTAATTCCAAATTTTAGCTGGAAATTTGTTATAAATCATAAATAAACCACCTTAGTTTGTAGTATTACGCTTGATAATGTAGAAAACCTACGAAACTGCAGTAGCAGATAAATAAAAAATAAGTAACACATAAAAAAGTAATTCGTTTCATTTCATTTAGAACTTTAGAATTATGCCTTTTTTCACTTGATGCAATCTATTATAAAAAAAGGCCGGCCAAGTGCAAGTCGGAATTGCGCATTTAGTGTTCGTACGGTGATTACTTTAAAAATAAAAATTTTTGTTACGGAGGTATAAAATGAACAATAACTTTACAAAACACACCCCAAAATGAGTTTCCAACCAAGTTTGTTGCCGATCTTTGTTGAAAACTGATCACCTTGAAATCTTTGTTGTTTTTTTTTATATACCAGCTAAATTATCTCTCGTGATAATTTTCGTTCAATCTACAACTTATGAAGAATATTCCAGAATTTTATCAAAATTTTTTGTTCAGTACTTTTCGAGATAGGGTGGGTAGGCAGGACTTTTTGGGCACTCTTTTTTAAATAATACAAAGAAGAATGTGCGCAAGTATGACATCATATGTATTTTTAAACTCACGTTCTCCAAGCTTTCATTTGACACCCCATTCGATGACCTACAAAATTTTTTTTCACTTCCGATTTCACCCCCCAAAACTAACCCCTTAAGTCAAAATTTAACTTTGAAAACTACACGGCTCTAATTGGGCCATCAATTCCTATATTTGTGCCAAATTTCAACTTTATGTGGCAAACAGTTTCAGAGAAAATCGGGTGTGACAGACGGATAGACAGACAGACAGGCAAACGGACAAAACAGACACCGAAGTGATCCCATAAGTGTTCCGTACGGAACATTAAAAATATGAACTCTTAGAACAGCTCTAATTTATAGTTTTTTTTTTACAAGGCAAAAATACTAAGTAAATAGTTTGAAAATTTGGTTGCCGCATTATTTTAATTACAACAAGACCTAAAATTTTGTTTCTCAAGTCGCACACCTTAGGTTCATAAAATCTTGATTAGTTTACCTCATTTTTTCGTCTGTAGCGGCCTTTAAAAAGGAACTGCCTCTCCTAAGACTGACCTAAATTATAGTCTTTGATTGGTCAAGAACACGACGCCGTCTATTATCGAGAATTAAACGCCACTTAAATTGGTAATTCGCATAATAAATTAATGGATTTACCTACTCACTGTCGAAAATTCTTAGAGCTTGAAACAGGGACTGCGACGCCCTACCCCAGCCCGATATTTTTTTGGGAACTCCAGACAACAAGCCCGCGAATAGTCGATAATGCCGTGTTTCAGACACAGAGAACACATGAATTAGTTATGGCCAGGGTCAATATCGTGATTTTATTAGGTATTTCGTAGAAACTACTCAATATTTCGTCAATTGTGACTTCCCGAAAATAGCTTAGTTACAGGAACAACTTTACGGAAACTATCGAGACTCTTTAACGACAATCTTAATTACTGTTCTAGATTGACTATCGTTTAAGTACTCTGTCGGGGAATGTTATCAGAAAATCAATTTCATATCTGTAAAACTCACGAATTTGTAACACAACACTTGGGATAAAATTGTCAATTTGAATAAACAAAAAAAAAGGGGAGAATGAAAAAAGTTAGCAACTCACATAGTGCAATTACAGCGCCAAAGTTCTACCTCTTAACTTATACAGGTTGCCTCATTTAACAAAAAAAAAGATACTTTAAATAATTCAAAAAGAGAAGTGACTTTTGTAAAAAACACAAAACCACTGGAAAATGTTTGTTAGTTTCGTTTGTGCTAGTCACTCACGTGGAACGTGGAAGGTCTTCCGTATGTAGCACTTATAAGATCACTTCGGTATCTGTCCGTCTGTTTGTCTGTCCGCTCGCCTGTCTGTCAAACCCGATTTTCTCTGAAACTATTTGACATAGAAGGTTGAAATTTGGCATTAAAATAGGAATTGATGGCCCCATTACAGCCGTGTAGTTTTGAAAGTTAAATTTTGACTTAAAAGGTTAGTTAGTTTTGGGGGGTGAAATTGGAAATAAAAAAAATTACCAAGTCATCGAGTGGGGTGTCAACTCAAAGCTTGTGAAAGCACGAGTTCAAATATATATATATATATATATATATATATATATATATATATATATATATATATATATATATATATATATAATGTAATACTTTTCGTTGTATTATTTTTAAAAAATTGTCAAAAATTGCCCTTATCTCGAAAAGTACTGATCGAAAAAAATCTGGAAAAATTCTGCAATATTCTCCACAGGGTGTAGATTGAACGAAAATTATCACGAGTGACTTTTTTGTACCTTCCAGATAAATTATTAAAGGTAATAATAATTTATCTGGAAGATATAAAAAAAAGTCCAAGGTCATCAGTTTACAACAAAAATCGAAAACAAACTTTGTTGAAAACTCATTTGGGGTGTGTTTTGTGAAATCATTGATCATTTTATATCCACGTATCAATTTTTTTTTTATTTTAAAAGCAATCAAAGTACGGAATACTAATTGCGTAGGTCTGACTTGCCGGTTCTTCTTCGACTTTAAAACTTGAACAGAACTTAACATCAGTTTTACTTGACAATTACTACAATAATGGTGCATGTGTCGAATTGACAATATTTTTCGTGGTCTTGAATAGCTGCAAGTTATACTCGGTGGGAAACATAATCATGGGCAGTTTATTCGGAAAGGATAAGGAATAAAATAGTCCCTGAAGAGGGTAGTACGAGCAAACTGAACTGCATGTAAAGAATTATCACGACCAGTATTTCTAGAATGCGTCTTTCTGGGGGGAATCAAGAGGGCTACATCCATTGAATACTACCCATGAAAGCATTTATAGTCAGTCTCGAGTACACAACTTTCCTTTGACGTTTCAAAGAACCAGTACGTATTTTATTGCACCATAAAATCAAAAACTACTAGATCGATTTTAATAAATCGGTACTCCAAGGATTCTTCGTAATTCTTGATTGTTTCCGTACAATGCTTTTGAGTATAGAATCAAAAACTAAAATAGTAACACAACAGTTATTTTATTCCTTATGCACCATATAGATGCTAAAGAGTGTCAAATTTTCAAAAACGTATTTTCCAGATGATTTAGATGTAAGATATGATATCTAGTATGTTTTTAAAATTGACCATAGAGTAAAAATATCGAAAAATATATAGAGAGTTCCATAAAAATTCGAATTTGTTCCAGTGCACAGTTTTGGGACAGTTAGTCATACTAAAGATTGCAATCTGGCGTATATTAGGCGTAATTTTGTCCAAGACTAGAATACAAAAAAAAATTCTAAAACCTATTAACGCCTCAAACTGTTGAACTTGGCGCCCAAGGTTTATTGGCTACTGACACTTTTCGGTGTATGCCTGCCAAATCTTTCCTGTTGATACTGTATGTTTGCGATTTGGCCCCCTTCACCTAAGAGGGCTAATGGTCTCTCATATAAATCGAAACAATTATGTTCTAGTTTGGCTATTCAAAAATGGCACGCCTGGGTAGTCTGTAATAATATGACACTTCTGCGATTAGTTAATTCTGAAAGCTTTGTTGTTAACCCGTACAGTTGCGAGCAATACTAGTCTAAATTAATCGACTAGTTGTTTGGTAGGAGCTTATAATGTAGGATTCCTTTTCAATTCCACCAAACACAAAACATGACTTTCGATGGATGAAGTCCGGCTTTTGAGATGGCTATTGGTAGTTTTCAGTTCAATTACCCCACTATTTACTTCAAATACGCCATATTTTCGTTCCGTCTGTACAGCAAGACGCAGATTTTATCAATTTTTTTTTCCCGTAAATTGTGCGAAATCCAAACATCGAAACGATTTATGTACCGAAGCTTCGCAATCTCTGCTAATTCTCTGTGGTATGTGTTATTATAGATCATGTCTTCATTTGGTCATCATTACTTATGGAGGGTAGGCGTAGGCCCGCGTGTTTTTAGTCTTTAAAGCTGAAATTACCGTCTCTAAACTTAGCGAAATACTTGCGCATGGCAAAGAGCATATAGCTCGTTTTTTTTTGTTTGTGTGACATTTTCGCCTTCCTGGTAATAGAAAATAAATAATAAAATATGTAAAGTATTAAGAAACTAATAAAAATCAATTTATTCTAACCAAATCTTTTTCTAAAGATGTATGAAATGTCAGCTTTCAGAACCAAATCACTTATTTTACATGTAATAAATATAATATATATATATATATATATATATATATATATATATATATATATATATATATATATATATATATGATTATCGGGAATCGGTTTGGACTGTAAATAAAACTCTTTTCTTCTTTAAAACTCAATATTTCGTTATCGTTTGATAACTTCTTCAGGAGTAACTACAAAATTAATACATCTATATTAAAACATTATTCTTTTTCGTCCAGATATTAAAATATTGAAATATAAAACAATTATGAAACAAACGAACAATCAATTAACACACGTACGAAAATGCGAGTTTTGTTCCCGAAACCAACACTCAAGATCTCGATTTACTAGAACAAACTGAGAGTGAAGATGAATTTAATAAGAATCAAGAAATTATGCTTTGAAACTTCAACAACATGTATTTTAGTTTCAACGAAAAATTTTTCAAACAAATTTTTGGAACTCCAATGGGGTCTCCTATCAGTCCAGTTCTAGCCAAGGTGGTGTTGGACCATCTTTTGGAAATGGTGGTTCTTCAATTACCATTCAACCTACTCTTTTTGGACAAGTATGTTAATGATCTGATTATCGCTGTACCCAAGGATAATACAGAAATCATTTTAAACTTTTTTAATGCATTCAATACCCATATACAGTTCACTATCAAAATAGAACTTCAGTGTTCCTTTTTGGGACACTAAAGTAATAAGAACGAGTGACAACAGTATTATACTTGACTGATATAAAAAACCCACAGCATCAGGCAGATTCATTAATTATTTCTCTAATCACCCAAAAAATCAAAAATTTAAGACCGTAATAGCAACGACCAACAGAGTCATACGCATTAGTGATGACAGGTTTCGAAAAAGAAACCTAGACGAGCTGTATAACATTTTTGTCAACAATGCCTATCCTAAACACATTCTACAAAAATTAATTTATAATTCGGATAGTGTTGAGGCCCCTACTGATGAGATGCCTGCGCAGAATAGGATATACAGGAAGCTAGAATTTATAAAGCCAATCACAAATTCAATTGTCGCCTTATTCAGAGATTTTCCAAATATAAAAATTGCGAAATATAACAGCATACGAGGTTATGAACTGTTTTCAAAAATAAAGGATAGAACACCTATTTTATATAATAACTCTGTAGTTTATAGATTGTCTTGTTTGCAATGTGAAGCGTGTTATATTGGCCAGACATCTCAGTGGTTGAAACAGACACTCACAGCACAGGAGTGACTGCCGATTGGGAAAGAATTCGTGTGATGTGGTGCAACATCATTTGAAAACAGGTCATAATTTTGACTATAACAACGTTAAAATCTTAGCTCATGACAACAACTATAAAGGGAGACTTTTTAAGGAAATGTACTATATCGACAGGGACCCAAAGTCAATTAACTATAAATCAGACACTAATCAACATAGTATTATTTATAGCGACATAATCAATAGGTATTAATCATTTATAATTACAGCATTAATAACAATTAAAGATTTGCCACCTCTTAGTATAAAGTGAATTAAAGACGTTTTTGTGTTGCTGTTTTTTCCGGTCGTTTGGAATTCACGGCAGTGCATATGTACCGAGGCTGTTTACTCTCAGTTTGTTGTAGTAAATCGAGATGTTGAGTGTTGGTTTCGAGGATAAACTCGCATTTTCGTATGTGTATTAATTGATTGTGCGTTTGTTTCATAATTGTTTGTTTCATATTTCAATATTTTAATATCTTGACGAAAAAGAATAGTGTTTTAATAAAGGTGTATCAATTTTGTAGTTACTCCTGAAGAAGTTATCAAAAGATAACGAAATATTGAGTTGGTTACATATATCTGATTGACGCACAGTCGATAACATATTACCAAAATCTTATATATATACAGTAATACCCCGCTTTACGCGAGGGATACGTTCCGAAAAAAAATCGCGTTAACTGAAATTCGCGTATATCGAGGTTTATGATTAAACATAGTCAAAATTTAATACAAAAAAATACAAATCATTTTAATCAATCACTTTAATTCTAAGAACACTTTATGCAATACATACTCTTATTTTTTACGGAAAAATACATCTATTGTCTTTTGGGTAACGTTTTGTTTACGTTCTTGTAAAATACGTTCATAACACCCAACACTGTTTTTAATTGTTTGACACACGGTCAAGACACGGTCATCATTATTGTCTATACTCTGCAATATGTCCAAACCTGAATAAATTTTTGAAAGTGCATTTTGTATTTCCCCTGAAGATAAAACTTTCTCTTCTACTTGTTCTTCCTCATCGTAGATAGGATTATTCTGTAACTCGATCAGATCTTCATTGCTAATAGGATCGTCGTGCGTTGCTACAAGTTCTACGAGATCTTCTACCGTGACATCTTCAAGTTCAGACCCCTCAATCATTGCAGCAATGTCTTCAAGCACTTGTCTCTGCATCTGGACAATTCTTCTAGGTGCTTCCACTACATCTGGCCAAAGATTACGCCACACCCCATTCATACAACTCATTTTAACTTCCTTCCAAGCCTCTTCTATGTTGTGAATAGACTTCATAATGTTGTATGACTTCCACCACTCTCGCATAGACTGTCTTCCTTCCCCGTCAGTTTCATGAATTAGTTGGCTAAAAGTGCGGCGATGGTAATAAGCTTTGAAGTTTGCTATTGCTCCCTGGTCCATAGGTTGTAATATTGACGTAGTGTTTGGTGGAAGGAACTTTATGTACACTTTTAAGTCTCTGGGCGTATCAAGTGAGGTTGGATGTCCTGGGGCATTGTCTAAGAGTAATATAACTTTAGGTTCAAGCCCATTTCTGTCACAGTATGATTTGACTGATGGGCAAAAACTATTAGAATACCATTCTTGAAAAATTTCCTGTGTAACCCACGCCTTTCTGTTTGATCGCCACACAACTGGTAGACTTGTCTTGTCTGTGCCTCGCATTGCACGGGGTGTTTCTGAATGGTACACTAGTAAAGGTTTCAGTTTGAAATCACCAGTGGCATTACCACCCAGCAGAAGTGTTAGTCGATCTTTCGCAGCTTTGAAACCACTGGCTTGACGTTCTTCCTTAGAAATGAATGTTCGAGATGGCATTTTTTTCCAGTAAAGTGCGGTCTCATCAACATTGAAGATGAGACAAGCAGGAATTTTCTCTCGTCTAACGAAGTCTTGAAACTTGTCTGGAAACTCAGCTGCAGCTTGAATGTCCGCGCTGGCCGCCTCGCCTGTTATGTGGATATTGTGAAGATTAGAACGCTGCTTGAACCGATGGAACCAGCCTCTGCTGGCAGCAAAAGTCGGAGTGGCACTCCCTTCTCCTTCTTTTGTTTTCAGCATCTCATACAAAGATTTTGCTTTTGTGCATATGAGATCTTGACTTAGTGGTGTGTTCTTCTTATTCAAATCTTCGATCCAGACTGACAGTAATTTCTCCATTCTTTCTAAGATAGATGATCTCGAACGAGAAAGTTTTGTTGCACTTATAGGTGTTGAACCTTCGCTGGAGATTTTAATTTTTTCCCGATTTTTATAAATCGTTCTCACAGTCGATTCTGAGAGTCCAAAATATCTCCCAACAATTGTTGCTTTGCCTCCATTTTCCATTCTTCTTAACACTTTCATCTTCAATTCCAAAGTGACGCTTTTACGCTCTTTTTTCTTTACAGGCGGCATTTTTAACGTAGGGTTAAATTATGTATGTATGTATCTCCAATAAATATTAAAACAAAACTGCCAGCCGACCGAACTAACATTACGGAACAAATGAACACACGAAACGAACGAGGAAATCTCCATAGAACAAAGTCGAAGGACAGGGAATTCCCAATTCTTCAAAGAGAATATTCAGAGAAAGCGGGGATCCCCCCGCGACCATAGAGAAGTTAATGACTACATGAGCGCGAAATTTGAAATTCGCGTTATAGTGAAACCGCGCGTAACGGGGTCGCGCTAAGCGGGGTACTACTGTATATATATATATATATATATATATATATATATATATATATATATATATATATATATATATATATATATATATATATATATATATATTATATATATATATATATATATATATATATATATATATATATATATATATATATATATATATATATATATATATATATATATATATATATATATATATATATATATATATATATATATATATATATATATATATATATATATATATATATATATATATATATACATATATAATATATATATATGTATTATATACATATATATATATATATATATATATATATATATATATATATATATATATATATATATATGTATATGTATTATATATATATATATATATATATATATATATATATATATAATATATATATGTATTATATATATATATATATACATATATATATATATATATATATATATATATATATATATATATATATATATATATATATATATATGCATGGCTCGAAAAAAAGGAACAAACAACCTGCTTCTTCTTAATAATTAAAAATTTGCTAGTAAGCATTGCGTTGAACACAACGTTTACAGGTTAAAATTTCACCTCACTATTTTTGTTTAATTAAACAAACTGTTACAAAAACTAATTATCACTTCAGCGACATAAGGGAGTCACTTAGAGGACTTACCTATTTGCAATATTTTACGAAAGAATATATTTCCAGATGTAAACGTCTTTAAAATTTCACCGATGGTACCCTGTCATCTCTTTTTAATTCATTTTTAAAATTCTCTTATTCAAGAATCCAATGCTCATATCAGCTGTACCACTGGCAGCATATTAATTTTTAAAATTACGCTTTCCGGTGTTTTCTAATATTTTGAGCAATATTTAAATTTAATAAAAATAAGTATTAAGTGTGCGTCTAATTGCAAGAGTCACATACAGTCAACGATTTTTATAACACCCTATATATATATATATATATATATATATATATATATATATACAATCTTAATTGGGGAACTCGGCAAATTTGGGCGTGATAGGAGATCACACAATTTTCATTAAGCCGCCAATATTTCGGTCCTGGATTGGGACCTTCTTCAGGGCAGAAATGAGAAGTGCAAAGATTTCGTTAGCCTGAATGGCCGTAGGTTATACATAAAAAAGTTGTTACATATAAAAGTTGGTTAATCCATAAAATATACAAAATACACATTAAAACACTGTAGACAAAATTCTAAAAAACAAATTTAACACATGGATGTAATTGGGAACCCTGGATGTTGAGAACATCGTTAATTATTTCACTTGTGACCACCACATATGGCCACCGCCATTTAGGAAACAATGACAAGAACCTGTATGTATAACCTACGGCCATTCAGGCTAACGAAATCTTTGCACTTCTCATTTCTGCCCTGAAGAAGGTCCCAATCCAGGACCGAAATATTGGCGGCTTAATGAAAATTGTGTGATCTCCTATCACGCCCAAATTTGCCGAGTTCCCCAATTAAGATTGTATTTTTAATAATTTTGGTAGATATACGGCAACTTTTTGCTTTCTTTCTTTATTCTATTATAGAAATGGGGTTTTTTTAAGATTTATATAATACATATGGAGCGGAAACTACTAACCTTTTCCGCAACTGGGCCAAATACAATACCAAGTTAGCTAGGATGACCTGTAGAAGGAATTTTCTATTGAAATGTCGCTCAACGGGACTTGTCCCTAACCATATTGTTAAGAACTTTGGATGTATGAACAATCTGATGTCCGACAGACCCAATGACAACAACAGGTTCTTGTCATTGTTTCCTAAATGGCGGTGGCCATATGTGGTGGTCACAAGTGAAATAATTAACGATGTTCTCAACATCCAGGGTTCCCAATTACATCCATGTGTTAAATTTGTTTTTTAGAATTTTGTCTACAGTGTTTTAATGTGTATTTTGTATATTTTATGGATTAACCAACTTTTATATGTAACAACTTTTTTATGTATAACCCTACGGCCATTCAGGCTAACGAAATCTTTGCACTTCTCATTTCTGCCCTGAAGAAGGTCCCAATCCAGGACCGAAATATTGGCGGCTTAATGAAAATTGTGTGATCTCCTATCACGCCCAAATTTGCCGAGTTCCCCAATTAAGATTGTATTTTTAATAATTTTGGTAGATACGGCAACTTTTTGCTTTCTTTCTTTATTCTATATATATATATTTATATATATATATATATATATATATATATATATATATATACGCTGCAATTCGTTTTGTAAATACATGAGACGTGAAAGCGGCAGCAACTCATCGGCAGATTAGTGAAATGTATGGCGAAAACGTTACGAGCGATGACAAGAAAATGAACTAGGGCATTTAAAGATGACCGTTGGCCGTACAAACAGGTACGATGAGGGACGATGTGGGCGACTGTCTGTCATTAATAAACCTGGTGCGGAAAATTGATGAAAAAGTTTGAGAAAACAGACGCTCCACGAGTTCATCGTGATCTAATGTTTCAAGTAATATTCTCTTTAAAACTGTGGCAGAATGCCTAAATTATCGCAAGAGTTTCTCACGCTGGGCTGTATTTTTATATGTTTATGCATAATTCGTGAAGGAATAATCCAACTTTCGTACAGTAGTTTTTCACATGTAGATAAATCATTTGACTAGGTTTTCCACTATATTTGATTAAAATTGGTACAAAAACAATCGGAATGTCGTAATAATAACTTACAGGAGTTTTCCTTTCAGTTGACAGAACATCTTTAGATAATTAATCTGGTACAGAATCAGATGGTAGAACATAACTTATTGTATATCGTACTAATACTAACTAATAAGAGGTAAAATTTTTAAACATTTTTTCTCAGCCAGATTAAGGACAATTTGAGGGTGTTTTGTATAGGCGTTATTTGGCAATTCAGCGAGTAATATAACCTGTTAGAAAAATGCTTGAACTGGGAAAATACCCTGTATATTCTGTAGTAACAGACACAAGTAAAAAATCATATTTATGAGTTCATTGCCAAACAAAATAATTATTTCAAATAAAACCAATCTTGTCGGAGATTAAGACACGGTTTATGCTTGAAAGATTTTTATATCGCCCGGTGTAACATATTATAACTCCCGTTGGCCCGTTCGTTATAATTTAACTTCTTACCGGAACAAATTATCGCAATCCGACAAATTCCTGTGTTTCCATCGTTGTCGGCGTTGGTCTGTGATGGCCGCAAAGTTCACGCCCACTTGGCTTGTTTGATTGTTTCAGTAATTGTGTGTTGTATCTTATCGTTCGGTTGCCTTGTCGTTGTTGTTGGAAAATCAGCAACTTGTTGATAGTCTTTTATGGATTTTAGATTCGGTTTAATATTCAGGATAATGTTCTAGACTAGCGTAACTTCAAACTTTGAGATTTTCAGTCTATAATAGCTTGTACCAGGCGTACAAGGCGGATTTTTTTTCTAAAAAAACGTGTTAAATTCGGAAGAATGATAAAAAAGTGCTTTATTCCAAGTATGCTCCATCGCTTGTTATACATTTTTTCCATCTTTCGGGCAATTTGTGAATACCACGCCAGTAAAAATCTTCCCCTTTTGCTGCGAACCATTCATCGAGCCATTTTTTCACATCTTCGTACGAACCAAAGCGCTCCTCAGCAAGTGCGTGACCCATCGATGCAAACGAGTGGTAATCGGAAGGAGGCAAGTCTGGTGAGTAAGCCGCATGGGGGTAGAACTTCCCAGCTGAGTGCTTCCAACGTGTCGCGAACTGGTTTTGCCGTATGTGATGGAACATTGTCATGAAGAAAAATGACTTTGGGTTGCCTCTTTCGGTATTCTTGCCTTTTTTCAAGCACTGAACGGTTCAAATCGGTCAATTGTTGTTGGTAACGTTTAGTATTAATCGTTTCCCCAGGTTTTAACAGCTTATAGTAGACCACGCCCCTCCGGTCCCACCAAACACAGAGCATCGTCTTTCTGTCAAAGCGATTCGGTCTTGCGGTCGATGTGGATGGTGCGCCTGTGTCTACCCATGATTTTTTGCGCTTGGGATTCTCAGAATAAATCCACTTTTCATCCCCTGTAACTATACGATGCAAAAACGACTTCCTTTTGTACCGAGCGAGCAAAATGTCACGTGTTTTTGCGCTTTTTCATTTGCTTGTCGTTCAACTCATGTGATACCCATCTATGGGCTTCTGAATCTTTCCCATCTCTCGTAGCCGATTGGAAACAGCTTATTGACTAACGCCCAATTGCTCGGCGAGTTGTTTTTGTGTTTGCGAACCATATTCGTCCAACAATGCTTGCAATTCCACATCTTCGTATTTTTTTGGAGGTTTTCCACGTTCCTTGTCTGTAACATCGAAGTCACCACTTTTGAAACGCCGAAAACATCGTTCAAACGTATCTTGCGATGGAGCATGTTCACCATAAGCTTCTCGAAGTAATCGGCATGATTCAACAGCAGTTTTCTTCAAATGAAAACAAAAAATTAATGTTGTCCGCGAATGCTCTTTGTTCGGTTAAAATTTCGATATATTGAACACAACAACACAACACTATGCACACACTTTTCCAATTTATCACTCGTGCGCGTCTGACACTTGTTGATGACACAACAAAATGGCGCAGTGTCAAATCTTTATAGCACAAACTGCATTGGTGCACCATCTGTTGTCTGAAATCCGCATTTCATATTTGTACACCTGGTACGTGGTCATCCGCTGATCGTAACCAATGGTGTAGTCAGGTTGTAGAGAAGGGCACGATGGAAGCAAAATGCGATTTTTTAGAGAAAAAAGAACATTTTAGGTGGATCAATTAAAGTGGGCGTTCTCCCTTACCTCACAAAGGAAGAGGGAATATAACCCCGCAACTCCTGGCAATGCTACTGATAATTTTTTTTATTATTGTTCATCGCTCCCGTCTGAGTAGAGCTTTTACCCTTCTTCATATCCTGGGGATATCGGCGGGGATGTTTTAATACCCGTCAACGTTGTCCAAGTACCGAAACATATATTTTTGTATTTCACAGCAGTAGTGCTGCCACGGACATTATAGCATTCCTGCAAACAACTACTGCCTATGTACGTGGCCAGACCAAATATACTTAAATAAATTAATAAATAAACTATACCGACCTGCCGGGATTGGAACCAGAGACCTTCTGCACCGCAAGCAAGTTATTACGCCATGGGCCGCCACACACATCATATCATCACCGTAAAGCTATTTTTGGTTATATTAGACAAGTAAAGATTAGTAAAGTGGAAAAATTTAGGGGCGTGTAAATGAGTTGGGCAAGGATATACAGTTGTTTCTTAAAGTAACACTCAAGGTTGACTTCCTCGAAGACTTCTGCGACCCCTCCTTCAAGTCTCTATTTTATTATCAATTTAAGCACTCGTCGTGAAGAAGGATTAGTACGTGACTGGCAACATTGTATTTTTTGTCAAATTTCAGAGGTATTAACTAACTGGTGACTTTTTGTTTATTAAATTGACAAGAATAATAGAGAGCTTTACCTATGTTTCTAATATATATATATATATAAACAAGTAGGCTGAAAAGTTTTTGATCTGACACATACATGTCGTTCCTTTCAAAAAACCCACATGATTTTTTAGGAAGTACCAACCTTCAGACAATACGTGTCAAAATTTCATGTCATTTCGACGATTAGTTTACAACTTACAATGGAAAAAATCGAAATTCGTGTGTTGATTAAACACTGTTTTTTGATGGGAAAAAATACCGTTCGAGCAAAGCAATGGCTTGATAAGTGTTAGGGGTACTCTGCCCCTGGAAAATCACTCATCATTTACTGGTATGCTGAATTTAAATGCGGTTCTACAGATACAAATGATGCTGAAAGCTCTATTCGAAATGGGTACCGCGTTTACTCACAGTTACTCACACACTCTGAGCGTTGTTTGGACCTGTTCAAGCGCAATAAAAAGGATTTTTTCATGCGATATGTGACAATGGATGAATCATGGACCCATCACTACACAACGGAATCAAATCGGCAGTCAGCTGAGTAGACAGCAGCCGGTGAAGGCCGCCCGAAGCAACCAAAGACACAGCAGTCGGCTGGGATGGTTTTGGCCTCTGTATTTTGGGATGCGCATGAAATAATTTTCATCGACTATGTTGAGAAGGGAAAAACCATCAATAGCGAATATTATATAAAGTTAGCGAATATTATATAAAAAACGGCCCCAAATGGACAAGAAAAAAGTGCTCTTTCATCAAGACAATGCACCGTGTAACAAGTCAATGATTACGTTGGGCAAAATTGCATAAATCGTAGTTCGAATTGCTTCCTCATCCACCGTATTCTCCAGATTTGGCCCCCAGCGGCTAGGATCTATTCGCAGATCTCACAAAAATGCTCGCGGGAAAGAGATTTGGCTCCAATGAAGAAGTTATCGCCGAAACTGAGGCTTATTTTGAAGGCAAAGACAAATTCTTCTGCAAGAAAGGTACAGAAATGTTAGAAAACTTTTCAGCCTATGTGTTATAAACATATATATATATATATATATATATATATATATATATATATATATATATATATATATATATATATATAAATCGTTTTATATATTGCAACCGTTAAAATTCTGATTTTTAAAACCAATTGCAGAAAAATAATGATAAATGACGTTGTGGCAAATGGATCTGAAATACTATGGTGTTTCTGCCTAAAACTAATCGTTACCTTTCATTCCACATACTTTCAATTAGCTTCCGTTTAGGTAACATAAGCTAGTAAAACTGAAATGGTAAACTGTCAAAAAAATCAGAATTTCTTGTTTTTGTACACTGTTTCCTTCAAAAAACTGAAACTAAAAATTGTACGCATACCATACTCCATCGAAAGCTCACACAGCAGCTTTCGACACCGACAGAGAGGTTGACACTGTTTACGCTTAAAAGCAGGTAGCGCTTTTCGAGGGATCCTCCTCTAGCATATGTGGTTAATGTAAAATAATTGAAAACGGACGAAGTCCATATGTCAGCAGTTTACTCAGTTATCTTGTTTGTCAATCCTAGCCTGACTGACGAACCGTGATACGACGAAACGGGTCTCAGGATGGATTTGACGAACAAGATAACAGTGACTAAACTGTTATTTTATATTAACTACATAAAATTGAAAAATTTGACGTTCTCACACTAGATAATAACTTATTCCAAGTAATACAACTTATTTTTAATAAAAAATACTTTATAGTGAGAGATTAAATGCAGCTGCAGCGTTAAATTCTACTTGGTTACTGTCACTCCAAGATAGAATTTCTTCGAGATCTTTGTTAAGTTGAACGACTTCCTGTTGTCTGCTGATATTTGCATATGTAACCGATATTTAAGCGTTCAAATTAAATGAAAAAATAAGTGTTCTGTCATCTGTAAAGCTGTAAATTGGATTCCTGTTCCTTTCCAGCAAATCGTCAATATAGAGGAGAAAGAAAGCAGACGATAGCTTTAGCGCACACCAGTGTTGATAGTGAAGGTTTAGAAAGAAGCCCGTCAGTTGCCACTCGTCTCAAAGGAAACATGAAAGCCATAAACAAAATCGTTCAGACATACCGAAGAACGTAACTTAGCCAGCAATCCGTTATAACAAATACAGGCAAATGCCTTGAATATATCCAGTGTTACCGTTCAAAATTCTCCATAATGTTCAATTGCATTGTTCCAAACATGTGTGACATAAGTTAGAAGATATCCTGTTGATTTTTGCTTATAAAAGCCATATTGATGGTCGCTAATAATATCGAATCCTTCTACATATTTTAGAAGATGCTGATTAATAACCTCATAAAATACATTTGAAGCAATCCCCTTTAATTTTCTCCGTTGCTCCTTTAAATCCTTACGTATTTGACCATAAATAATCATGCTTAAAATTAAACGAATATATATAAAATATATCCCTTTTAACCCCCATCCCTTTAAGCGATATCCCTCAAAAACTATAGGTTTATTTCCCATTTCAAGTATTATATATGAAGCAAATTTAAGAAGGAATATTTCGTTCGGGAGTCATTGTGCCAAAAGACAGATATACAGAGGGAAATTAGAAACTATCTTTCTCGTGATCTAAGGATGTATTGTAAAAACCTCGGAAGGTGATTTGTCTTTAAAAGGGAAGTAATAAGGTCTTTTACTGGTATTGTCTGAGTCTCTTTTAGAATGGGGAGTCAAAATGATTGAGATTTTTGAAAGCTTATTGACTAAAGTTTTAAAAAAAAACCTGTTGATACAGAAAAAACTATTTGTGGTTTACTTTTGAGCCAAACCTTCTCCTTTTAACAAAAACAATCGAAATTTTAGGAGTTTAATGACTCAACCTTGTAAACCGTGGCCTATTACCAAATAAAAAGACACCTACTTTCTTTTACGAAAAAAAGTTAACCCAGTACCTTCGCGACTACCTAAACCTACAGTCGCCGTGCATTCCATATGTGGATGTAATAAAAAACAACCAAATATATAAACACTTAAAATTTTTTCCAACAAACCCTTAAGGGCCATATGCGGAGCCAGTTCCGAAAGTAAAAGTGGTTCAACTCTCGGTTATTTCCCCAGATCAAGGTCGGAGGTCCTTTTTTCTATATGGTGGCACAGGTGGTGATTTTACTTTTTTTCTTGTCTTAAAGGTGCACACAATAGGGTTGAATGGTAATTATTATTATAAAATCTTTTTTGTTGCGCCCGATGTGCGTACACGCAAAGGCATCAATTAGGGACTACGCTCTATCGTCCGGATTTAGACTGTTGAGATTTTTTTTGTCGACTTTATTTAAATTACTTTTGTCGAACGACGGATGGACGCAATGTGCGTCCTAAGGAGGGATGAAGATAACAAAAAAATGTTTAATCGAACGTGATGTTTTGAAAGGTATACAGAGTGCATTTGGCGCTATAAAAAGTTAATGGTTAATTTATTTTTAAATATTTTTTTGTAATCAAATGTGTGTCTTCCCTGGCGGTCTGTTATACAAGGTGATATGAAAATAATTCATTATATTGAAATATGTGACCCTCGGGTCAAGTACACAGGCATTCGCTATTTTTTCTGTCTCAATTCGGTTATTTTTAATAATTTGCAATTCCTATTTACTAGCCTATTTGAACGCTTGTACAGTCTGTCAAGTAAGAACGTGTCCGCGATAATTCAGTTTTGGTAGATGCGATTCCATTGATTCAACAAAAAATCGGCAGAGGGAACCTTTGTCTACAACGCATTTTAGTAAAAAGTATCAGTCGATTCCGAACTTTCGTCGAAATTACGTAAAATCCAAAATGAATCACTTGTTTGCGCGTCACTTCGAGGCAGTCTGTCTTTATTCCCATCCAAAGGCACCTAAAATGACACATTCCGCGGTTATAAATATATTAAAAAGTCTGTATCGTTTGTGATGAAGTGGGTAAATCATTTTAACGAGACGAAAATGTCGAAGACTTTCCCAAACGTGGCTAGGTCGGCAAAGTCACGCCGAAAGTCGAAAAACGAATCGTGTCTTAGTTTCTACGGGACCCTAAATTAACGCTGCGTTAAGGAGCAGTAAAATTAAGAAAATCGGTTTTAAATGTATCCCATGAGACCATTCGACAACATCTTCGTGCTCATAATGTCAAATTCCGAAGCACGTTGAAGAAACCTTTGCTGGGCGAGAGTTTTGCATTTATTCATATCAATATGGAATTTTTGATCGAAATGAGGTATCGATTTCAATTTGGTTCATATGTTGTACTTGACGTAGAGAAGGAACCTTCTGTTTTGAGCGAAACTGCTTTAGAAGAAGAGAGTGAAAAAAATGGAGGTCATTAAATATTGTACATTTTCAATAATGTTTTTCTAGTAGAGGAATGTTATGTTATTTTTTCTATTTTCCATTGTAACGAAAGCTTTTAATTCGTATTTTATTAATCTGTCTGCATAAAGTTCCCATCATTTCAAATATCGAGTTGTACTGCTTGGATTAGATTTTTTCTTTGATCTGAGATTGCATAAATCGTTTTATGGATTCGACGCATAAAAAATATTGTCTTAAAATAACTAGATTTCCAAGTTAAAGGTATGATATGTTAAGTTTAATAAGGAATCTCTTAAGAGCTTCATGCTTGTGCAGTCATTGTAGAGTCTGCTGGCTTCTTGGGAGTTCAGTTGACGTGTGTTGACAGTTTTGCAAATTTTTAAGTCAAACGCGAATTTTTCTTTAACGAAGTTAAACTTTCGTCGAGATAAATAGCTTCAAATTTTGCTATTTTAAAAACTTTCTAATACTTACGGAAAGTATTTTCATTTTCCGATTTCTAGAGTTTTAACATTTAACAGTATCACAATATGTTTTCTCAACAAATTTTAAATAATACCCACAAAAAACTTTGAATACAAGATACTTTATATTTCAATGTATTATACATGAGGCGTATCAATTTTTTTGGTTAATTAATATTCATTACAAAACCTTTTTTTTAAAGCACGTTTCAATATACCAAGGAAATATATGATATTTGATAGTTCACTTGACCGTTAAATCGTCTCTCTTCATCTCGCTTTAAAAACTCTCTTTATATATATATATATATATATATATATATATATATATATATATATATATATATGTATATATGTATATATATATTTATATATATATATATATATATATATATATATATATATATATATATATATATATATATATATATATATATATATATATGTATGTATAAATAAGTACGTTTTAAATATTACAATCAGAATTTTGCGGTAGGAGATTAATTAAACTTATACTTTATATTTATAGCACAGACTAACGACTTATGCTATTATTTCCTGTAGGACTATGTAACTCTATAAAATTTCGACAACGAAAATAGTAGACAGCAGAGGCAGCAAAAAGATCCCTGAGCGAACGTAACAATAGAGGTGGTACGAACACGACGTAATATATAGTATGTAGAATTTGCCAGAAGATCTGCTCATAAAATAGGCGTCCTTTGAAGTTTTGTATTGGATTTGTATTTCCTGCTGAGTAACATCCATTTGAGTGAATAGTCAATATAAAAAAAATATTTAGAGAGACTGTTACGTTCTTTATATTGTTTGCTGTTAGTGTACGTAAATGTTATCTTGCTATTAGATTTAATAGGTTATAAATAAGGTTTATGGAGTTTTAGCTGTTAAGAACAACAGAATAGTCTGGCGGGTTACTAATAAATAGCATAAGACAGAGTCAACAGGTGAATTTAATGAAAATCCATACTATCCCTAAACTAATTTTAAATGATTTATGAGGTTTGAAGCTATTCAACATCAGTTAGCCGTTTTCCATCGGTCTAATATAGGGCTCTTTCAAGTCTTTTCAAATTGGTTTATTCTGAGCCCTCTGATACCAGTTTAGTCCTGTCGGTCTTTCCCAGTTGTCATATCATGGTTAGGCGATCTTCCTCAAGGTCTACATTTTGTGAGCTTACTGCTCCATTTCTCTGTATGTGGAGGAACATGGCCTGCTCAAGCAGGCCATTTAAGGGCTGTTGGAATCTTTCCTTAAGGGTTTCTGCTTTATCCATCAGTTGATGTTGAGGCCTCTTTATATTTAATATTTTTTTTTCATAACTGTCTGGTGTACTTGTAAGTTGTTTTCCTGTTTATTACGGGGAGCATACATTTATTGTATTTATATTTATGTATATATATATATATATATATATATATATATATATATATATATATATATATATATATATACATATATATATATATATATATATATATATATATATATATATATATATACATGTATATATATATATATATATATATATATATATATATATATATATATATACATATATATATATATATATATATATATATATATATATATATATATATATATATATATACAGACAGGGTGCGGCGCTGGGCGCTAAGCGACAGAAATCATTCGATTCTTCGGGTACTCAAGACCGACTGTGTATGATGTTGTCGCAAAGTATAACGAGTCGTAGAAGTCCAACGAAGGTTTTGAAACACTAGCAAGGAAAAAACTGGTTGTCGGACAACGTCGACATGTTTTGGTCCAAAGAATTTTGGCCTCCTAACAGGCGTGGTTGAAAGGGTCACTAACAAGTTCAGACATCCAAACGTAGTATCATTGAGAGCCGCTATTGAAGCGGCATTCGCCGATATGGACCGTAACTCATTAAAACGGGCCTGTGACCGCTTCAGACCGAGAATGGAGGCGATCATTCAAGCGGAAGGGGTTTATATTGAGTAAATGTGTTCTTTATGACCTGGCAAACAATTTAGTAAAAACAATAATTATAACTTCTCCATTTTTGCAATAAAAATTATGTTTCAAAAAAATGTTTTATTTGTCCGGATTTTGGCGTCACACCCTGTATATATATATATATATATATATATATATATATATATATATATATATATATATATATGTATCATATAATAAAAAGTGGACCCAATTAAGCACCCGATAATCCTATTTAAATTACTTTGGCCAGCACCCCCGACAAAAAATCTGAAATTAATTAAAAAATCTTGAGTCTAATGATGAATACTCTCGATCATCGTGCACGTATCAGTTGTCGAAGTACTCGAGTATCAGCTGTTCTTTTTTCTTTATGTCATTATAGCTAATATACATAAAAATTGACCATTAAGGCCTATCTTGGCTGAGTATAAAAAAAGAGTATAAAAAGTATATTATTAAAAATTATTTATGTTAAGGAGGTTATCCACGTGCTAAGCACAATGTCGAGTTATACGTCGTAAACTGTAAAACTTCAAAATATTTGTGTAAATTTTATACAGCTAATTTACAATCCTTTTTTTTGTGCAAATAAAAACACAGTAAACATTATAGCTCATTAATTCATCACTTTGAGGCAAAATTAAGAGAAACATTTACAAAGTAATGAATAAGACGAGTAGCTACCAAGACAATTTTAAATTTTAGGATGATCATACCTTAAGTCAAAAAAGTACCCGGAATTTCTCATTCAAAAAGCCTGCGTAATATATTCTTTAATTTTCTTTTAGGCTGTAAGGTGGCAACACTGTGCCTAGTTACGATAGGCAATTTGAGCGATCAACTAGTTTGTTTACATCAGCTGGATTCAGAAGTAGGCACTCATGCACCGATGCCGTATTCATTATGAGACAGAAAAATCTATAGAATACAACATTCCAGCATACTTGTGCCTGATAGACTTAAAAAAAGCTTTCGACAATGTGCAAATAGAAGACGGTATTCATTTATTATATAATAGGAACATCCCATTAGATCTAATTAAAACTTCTTCTTCTTCTTGTGCCGACCCGTTATCGGATATTGGCGATCATCCTGGCTATTAGGACATTGTCTACAGCTGTCCGGAATATATATAGTCCCGTCGTTGTTGTTGACAACCATGTTCGCAGGTTTTTCAGCCACGAAACACGTCTCCTGCCTAGTTCTCTTCTTCCGTCCATCTTGCCTTGCAGTATCAGTTGGGCAGACCATATCTTTCCTCGTGTCTCATTTCTATTCTCTCTCTCTCTCTCTCTAACTGAAACTACCGAGAATATATATAAAGACAATAAAGTAGTCGCAAGATTAGCAGAAGGAAGTCCTCTTCTATTTAATATTGTCATGGATGAAATTATAAAGAATGCTCAAAGAAAGAAGGGATATATAACAGAGAACTTAAAATTATATGTTATGCAGATGACGCGACAATAATAGCTGACACCGAGGACGATCTGCAAAAGCTGCTATATGAATTCTACATAGCGGCAAAACAATATAATATGTCAATTTCAACTGAAAAAACCAAAACAATAGTAATAGCAAAAGAGCTGATCAGGTGCAAGCTGGTGGTGGAAGATAAATCAATAGAACAGGTGATGGAAGTCGATTACCTGGGCCTTAAAATATCTAGTATCGGAAAAATCGAGGAAGAAGTAAGACACGAAGTCAAAAAGGCTAACAGAATAGCGGGATGCCTCAATTATATCATATTTAGAACATACAAGAGGGTAATACGACCAGTAATGACTTACATATCTGAGACAAGACCCGATACAGGTATAACACAGAGGATGCTGGAATCAACTGAAATGGGAATACTTAGGAGATGCACAAACAAAACACTGAGGAATAAAGGAGTGAAGACACATGTAATATAGAAAATATCAACCAATGGATAAGAGGAAGAAAAGTGGAATGGATGGATGGATGGATTTTATGGGGTCAAGGCGCATCGACTGCCAGGTCATTTAGCGCCTCTGAGAGTGTTCGAATAGTTATACGATAAAGTTAGTCTCTTTTAGGTAATTTTTAATATTGGTATGGAGTAAATCAAATGATGCTATTAATAGTGTTAGGTTTGATGGGATTTGATGTTTATCTCTGATAGATTTAAAGTGTGGGGTCTCTGTCAAAGGAGAATTGCATAGGAGGCATGAGTACTGTAAGTATGTCCTATGGCCAGTCTTCGCATGAGGACGTTTTCTTTTCTAGTTATATTCAAGGAGTTTAAGGGAGGGTAGACCAAAGTGGAATGGGATCAACACATAGGAAGAATGGCAATGGCAGGAAAGTACGGATAGCAAGAGATAAGTCAACTAATGGAAGAAAATCAATGGGACGTCCAAGAAAGAGATGGAGCGACGATTTATAGGAAACAAGGAAAACAAGCAAGAATACCGAGCTATAAGTCGGAAGAAAAAGAAGAAGGTGGTTTTGTTTGTCCACGTCAAGTATGTGTTGCGACTGTAAATAGAATCATATTCTATAGCTTTTGTTGATATATACCTTAAACGATTGGTCGTTAATCACTCAAACCACTACAAAAAAAATATTGTTGCCAATTAAGAGTATGCCATTATCAGCAAGGGAAATGCCGTTTTAGATAAACATAATTAATTAATTCTTAGAAAAAAGTCTTTTTTTCAAAATTATTCCCTAGTCATTAAGATATTTTACGCCTTAAAAGGAACCGTGGAGTTTTTTTAAACAAATGTGACTACACCTGTTTAATGAATAATACTTTTTAAATCTCAACTAATTGCAATGATTGCATTCAGACAATTCTTAAGACACAGAACAGTATATTTTTAACCTTATGTTTGCTAGTTATATATTATATAAAATTTACATTTATTTTTAAATTTTTATAATTTTTTTTTTAGTTTTTATAAAGTTTATATTAAATAAAAAAATAAAATTTTCAAGATGTAGAACCGGGACCATTTTATATCCCAGAACTGCTATTCAAAACATTGGCAATAGATCAATCGGTTTAGTAAGTAAAAACAATCCCTCCAGATAAATTAATAACCGGTCAAGTGCAAGTTGAACTTGCGCATTAGTGTTCCGCACGTTGATTGCTTTTAAAATAAAAAAATTTGTTACAGAGGTATAAAATGATCAGTGACTTCACAAAACACACCCCAAATGAGTTTTCAACAAAGTTTGTTTCCAATCTTTACTGAAATCTGATGACCTTGAAATTTTAGTTTTTTTATATACCAGATAAATTATTAAAGGTAATACACTCGTGATAATTTTCGTTCAATCTACACCCCGTGGAGAATATTCCAGAATTTTTTCAAAATTTTTTGAAAAGTACTTTTCGAGATAAGGCGGGGGACAGCGATTTTTCGCGATTTTTTAAAAATAATGCAAAGAAAAATGCTCGCAAGTATTACATTATATGTATATTTTTTACTCGTGTTTTTCACAAGCTTTCATTTGACACCACACTCGATGACCTAGTAAAAAATTTTTTTTTTCACTTCCTATTCACCCCCGAAACTAACCCCTTAAGTCAAAATTTAACTCTCAAAACTACATGGCTCTGATGAGGCCATCAATTCCTATATTATTACCAAATTTCAACTTTCTATGTCAAATAGGTTCGGAGAAAATTGGGTGTGACAGACAGACAGACAGACACCGAAGTGATCTTATAACTGTTCCGTACGGAACACTAAAAATTATGTTGTTTTCGTTTGACTGTTATCTTTTAAGGTACATGACTACATAAACAAATTATTTCTTGCTTCTTTTGCTAAGGGAAGTGAAAAAATCACAACAAACGTGGTTCCTAATTTCCGTAGGTGTATTTGTCTACCTAGTGGCACGATAGCTTTGGAAATTTGGTAGAATCGGAGTCTATAATTTAAGAGCTATACCGCTCCAGGGAAAGGGTAACAAAAAGATAGTG
The DNA here is from genome assembly GCA_019049505.1 of Pachyrhynchus sulphureomaculatus. Classification (NCBI taxonomy): domain Eukaryota; kingdom Metazoa; phylum Arthropoda; class Insecta; order Coleoptera; family Curculionidae; genus Pachyrhynchus; species Pachyrhynchus sulphureomaculatus. The sequence continues at coordinate 95,073,958 of CM032448.1, forward strand.
GTCGATAAAATTGTATGGTCTTAAAAGTACTATAACTGTTAGGGTTCTTAAGATTGGAATGTCTCAAATTGGAATGAATTGTCACCTAGACAGACTTTGACATGGGTAATGGTAATGAGTAATATATAAATAATATTCTCTATATTTATACGTTACATCATTCGTATGTGTGTAAATTCATCCAGCGAATATGCTTTGAACATTCGTTCTGTGCACAGGCTTGAACATAAACACTGTATTTCAAAAATATGTTATGTGTAGTCTATATAAAAATTAATAACCTTAGAATATACACGCCAATGTTTACACCGTTTTCATAGTACATATATTTACTCTGAATATATCTATAACGTGGAGATGTATTATTATTTTTCTTTCTTCCTTTTCTAATTAATGATGCATGCTGGGCCTATTTTTAGTGTTCCGTACGGAACACTCGATTTCTTCTAATATAGGAATTAAGGGCCGTCTAGATTTGAAAGTTAAATTTTGACTTAAAGGGTTAGTTTTGGGGGATGAAATAGGAAGTGAAAAAAAAAACTTGGAGATCGTAATTACATTAATATGTATCTTCTGTGCATATTTTCAGTATATACTGTTACTTATATACCTGAAGCATACATAAGTCATTCCCTACATCATATAAACATCTTCTACGTACCTTATTATTACGACTTGTATTTTGGAACTTAGATTTGATCTTATAATCAATCGGAAAACACTAATAGGATAGAAATAACCAGCCAAGGGTAAGTCGGACATACGCAATTAGTGTTCCGTACGTTGATTGCTTAAAAATGTTTGTTACGGAGGTATAAAATGCTCAATAACTCCACAAAACTCACCCAAATGAGTTTTCAACAAAGTCTGTTTCCGATCTTTGTTGAAAACTGATGACCTTGAAATTTTTATTATTAGTGTTCCGTACGGAACACTTATAAGATCACTTCGGTGCCTGTCTGTCTTTCTGTCTGCCACACCCGATTTTCTCCGAAACTATTTGTCATAGAAACTTGAAATTTGGTAATAATATAGGAATTGATGGCCTCATCAGAGCCATGTAGTTTTGAAAGTTAAATTTTGACTTAAGGGGTTAATTTTGAGGGGCGAAATCGGAAGTGAAAAAAAAAATTTTTTACTAGGTCATCGAGTGTGGTGTCAAATGAAAGGTTGTGAAAACACGAGTAAAAAATATATATATAATATAATATTTGCGCGCACTTTTCTTTGTATTATTTTCAAAAAATCGCGAAAAATCGCTGTCCCGCGCCTTATCGCGAAAAAAAAATCGCTGTCCCGCGCCTTATCTCGAAAAGTACTTATCAAAAAATTTTTGAAAAAATCCTGGAATATTCTCCACGGGGGGTAGATTGAACGAAAATTATCACGAGTGCATTACCTTTAATAATTTATCTGGTATTTAAAAAAAATATCCAAGGTCATCAGATTTCAGTAAAGATTGGAAACAAACTTTGTTGAAAACTCATTTGGGGTGTGTTTTGTGAAGTCACTGATCATTTTATACCACCGTAACATAAATTTTGACTTAAGGGGTTCGTTTTGAGGGGTGAAATCGGAAGTGAAAAAAAAATTTTTTTACTAGGTCATCGAGTGTGGTGTCAAATGAAGGCTTGTGAAAACACGAGTAAAAAATATATATATAATGTAATACTTGCGCACACTTTTCTTCGTATTATTTTTAAAAAATCGCGAAAAATCGCTGTCTCCTACCTTATCTCGAAAAGTACTGATCAAAAAATTTTGAAAAAATTCTGGAATATTCTTCACGGGGTATAGATTGAGCGAAAATTATCACGAGTGCATTACCTTTATTAATTTATTTGGTATATAAAAAAAAAAAAAAATCAAGGTCAACCAGTTTTCAGTAAAGATTGGAAACAAACTTTGTTGAAAACTCATTTGGGGTGTGTTTTGTGAAGTCACTGATCATTTTATACCACCCTAACAAAAATTTTTATTTTAAAAACAATCAACGTACGGAACACTAATTGTGCAAGTTCAACTTGCACTTGACCGGTTTTTTTTTTTATATATTAAACAAATTATTATATCGTAATAATTTTCGTTCAAACTACATCCTGTGGAGAATATTCCAAAATTTTTTCAAAATGTTTTGATAAGTAGTTTTCGAGATAAGGGCGATTTTTGGAAATTTTTTGAAAATAATACAAAGAAAAGTGTGCAAAAAGTACTACATTCTATGTATTTTTGAACTCGTGTTTTTACAAGCTTTCATTTGACACCACATTCGATGACCTGGTAATTTTTTTTTTTTTACTTCCGATTTCACCCCCCAAAACTAACTCTTTAAGTCAAAATTTAACTTTCAGAACTACACGGTTCTGATGGGGCCATCAGTTCCTTATTAGTGCCAAATTTCAACTTTCTATGTCAAATAGTTTCGGAGAAAATCGGGTCTGACAGAGGAACAGACGGACGGACAGACAGATACCGAAGTGATCTTATAAGTGATCCGTACGGAACATTAAAAAGAACCCAATTTTTAATATCAAATAAAACAGGTCAATTATAACTCTTTAAAGCACCAATAATAAACAGACACAATAAAAAGCATCTGTTTTATTGTTGTCTACAAGCAGTAGGAGCAAGAGCCCAAACTTTTTTAACATCAAGTCAAGAAGAGGCGATAGAAAATCAACTTAACTGGTAATTTCGTCAGTCTTTTAATAAAACTATTTAATTTTGAATTAAGTAAATTTACTCACATTTTTACAACCAAATTTACAACGTATTTTACCATAAAAATCGTTTTCATTTTAAAATCAATCTATTATTTTATTGCACGGTTCTTATTTTCTATCATTTACGATGGTAATCATCATCACGATAACCAACGATGGGTTCTTTTTTGATCGTTATTTTCTCTCTTCTCTCGCAGTTGTGGTAGCTGATGGGTCTTCATTAATGTGAAGTCAAGTGTACGATGGTCTTTTTATTCATTTTAGTAGTTTTACCTTTTTCTTTTATGCATGAATCGGATCGGTTGTCCCCTACGGCGAACTTAGATCAAATAATATGACATGTTGTTCTTGATCGAGCTTATAGATCTGGTCGTACACCTGGTCTTATTAGCTGGAGCAAATTTTGTTGTAAATTAGGATATATGTTATACACGCAGAGAAAGACTAGTAGAAAATCGTACTGTTGTTAGTTTGATACAATTTCTGGACTGTATAATGACAACAATATTTTTTTTAAGTACTATGAATTGGGAGGACATTGCAACAACGGCTAAGATAGGACATCAAGGTCGAGGTACTAATAGAAGAATATATATATATATATATATATATATATATATATATATATATATATATATATATATATATATATATATATAATATATATATATGTAAATAGATAGATAGTAGAGCCGAATATTTAGTTGTAAATTCAGAAATCAGATTGTCACAAAATACAGGTAAATAAATATAATTATTTGAAAAACGTTAATGACAGAAATGCTATAGGAGATTAATTAGCAGTACAGGTTTCAGCCAAAATACTATACTGCACGACCTTATGATCAAACTTATCATTATTGCCACCTTCTTAAACTTAACCTAGTTGGTGCTGTCCTTCATCTCAGACGGTTCTACCTGATGAGTGTCGACCCAGCAACTTCAAAGGTAAAGGCTATTAGAGCCAGGTCCCTCAAGGATCTCCTCCTCTTCCCTCTATCTATTTACCTCTTCACCATCTTCATAACAAACATCCCCAAATCGGACCATATCTGCCACCTTCTATATGAAAACGAAATCGTCGCCACAGCAACGGCCTAGAGCACTACGATCCTATCCAACCGACTTGACCGTCACCAATCGAGTAGATTCCCTCACCCAATTTTAGAGTTTTCGCCTCTAATCAACAAACAACATCAAGTACCTAGTTCTCCAATACAACAAGCAAATCGTGTAAACAGCCAAGTCAGCAACCAAGAAGGCGTAGCAACTCCGGGAGCAAGCTCTGTCCGCTTCTAAACAGAATTAGTAAACGGTCAAATAAAAACAAGCTTAAAAATTTACAAAATGATCATCATAACCGATATTGGCTCTCTTTGTCATGTCTGGTGCTAGACGTCCAGAACAAAACAGAGCTTTGTTCTGGATCATCAACAACGCCTCCTGGTTCATCTGGAATAGCTAATCGATCATCGATACCCTGAGATCTGTACAAAGTAACTCGTCATCTAATCTGAACCGACAGAGAAATTTACGCCGGTTTAATTGCCGTTTTTTCAGACGACCAGCGTACAGTTCAACGGCACGGCGGGGAGGAAGGTACATGGATTTAAAGCGCATTTTTAGGGAAAATAAGAGGGCAGTAACGGGCTATAATAAGGAGTGACTTTATCGTAGCGAGATAGGTGCATATGGCAACATATCCAGAGGAGAAACGTACTAGCCACTCACGATTTACAAATTAATCTTCAGTTCAGTCTTTCCGGTGACGTTTTAAATCCAGAGTTGCTGTTACGCTGGGATTTTGGAATCTTTAGCACAATGACACCATTTTGATTGATTGATTCCTTTTGGATAATCATCGTTGCTGATGATGGCTTGCGAGATGCGCATCTAGCACAAAAATGGAATGTTTTATATAGTGGTGCTAAATGTATATTTAATTATATATATATATATATATATATATATATATATATATATATATAATATATAATATATAATATATATATATATATATATATATATATATATATATATATATATATATATATATATATATATATATAATATATAATATATAATATATATATACGAGTATATATATATATATATATATATATATATATATATATATATATCCAACACATTTTTCCTTTTTTTAATATTCGCGTTTTGTTGGGTGGAGCCCTAAAATACAGGCATCGGCATTATAGATGTCTCTCGGTAAATATCCCTTAATTAAAGAAGAGCATTTTTCCCAGAATGATGAAACATTTTCAGCAATAACCGAAGTTCCTTCTCCTGAAATCGCTTTAAAACTTAGATTGTGACGGATTCTAAATTTATTAAGCCAACCAGAAGACGCACTGAATGTAGAATGTCCCAGAGACTCGGTTATTTCTTTTGCTTTACATCGTATTCGCTGACCTGAAAAAACATTAGCAATAAGTTTTTTTTGCATTTTTGTCACGACAAGCCTACTGATACTCTCACCCCTTTTATCCATTCTTTGAATTGAAAAGAGAATCAACGCACTAATTCCAGAAAATCTAAAAAAAATAATTCATGTGCAGACCTGTCAAAGGAATCCATGGCGAGTTGCTATAAACCAGGTATAACACAACTTGTCAATTTTGGTATCATCACCACCAAGCTTCTTTTTTCATTCAAATTGCCGTTCGACATCCACTTATTTAGAAGGATTTAATTATATCAGCAGCTTATGTTTTTCCGATATTAAAACGCTTGGATAAGTCCTTTACACTTAACTTTTCCTTATTGTGAACTTCAACAATCTTAATTTTTTGTTTAAGTCGCATATGCGTCAGACTAATATTAAATCCATTGGACCCCATTCCCCAGGATGTCTATGGTATGTTAAGCTAGGTTAAGTAGACATAGGTTTTATTTTATTGTAATATATCCAGCATATAAAGTGCCTTTATTTAGCGAGTGTAACCAGGTAAAACTAATGTCCTAAGTGAAAAAACACCCTGCATAATTAAAATTGTAGATTAAAATGACACAAGAAACAATGATATTTGTTTCGTAGGCCTACAACAAATCTGTAATAATATTTACGTAATAATTATGTTTTCTCTCCTCTGTTTGAAATGATCCTATGCTGCCACAATACTAGTAATGATTTCCGTGCCCCCTTGTTTCTTCTGAATACAAACTAGTCATCCACAAAGCATCCTTCATTTTTTTCTGTTGTTGCTTAACAACCGTACATTTAATAACCACAGACAGCACAGATCTAAAAATTACGTTTAACATAGCTTCTGTTTATATGTGCACTTCATTTCTCTTTATCTTTCCATCATATATGTATGATTAAAGATATTTCTTGTGTAACTCTGTAGATATTCCACAAGATATGCAATTAAGTCCACATTAGTCTCTGCAGATGTAGAAATTACCAAACTTTAAAACCAGTTCTATGATGTTGCTTCATCGCTTATAGGGGAAATTACTTAAAAAGAGCCAAACCTGTATTTATTTATAAGCAAGTACTACGTGAATCTACGTAAATTTCATTCTTTAGAAATGAACCTAATAAATAATGGATCAAAATATTAAGTTGATATGTGATAATTGATTCGGTACTTTTGAAATAATTATCTCAAAATTCAGAGTCAAATTCAAACTATTTCCTGTCACTTTTGTATGTGAAAGTACCCATCTTAGAGAAGTAAAATCACCATTTCATGCTATGCTGTTATCTACATAACCTAAATATACAGTCTCCAAAGCATAGACATAGAGAATGGACTGAGCGTTCTTTATCCAGCTGTGAAGTAAATACGGACGCAAAAGAGTGTAGCTGTCCCTTTCTCTCCTTGAATTCCGTCTTGGGGTACTGCGTCTTTGTTATTACAGGCCTACAGAAAAGAGACAGGTATTGGCCGTACAGTCGCTTTGTCTCTTTCTAGAGAGTGGTCAATTTTGTGAGGCTAATGCTCAGTCCGTTCTCTATGTCTAGGCCCGAAAGTGACGTCTACCTTGTTCGACAAACGGCATTTCAGGTATTGCAATTAAATGTAAAAAAATGAGTCTGAAGCATGGCAAATGATTTGTTTAATTTGGGAAAAAGGTGTTATAATGCACAAAACGTGCACAATCTGATACTTGCAACTTCAAAGTGGTGACCTTGTTCTTTTGGATCGTACCGTTCTGGATAACATTAAGGCATACACAACAAAAATAAAACGGGATTTTATCCTTTCTTTGGAATGGGAAGTTCTCCGAACATGATCCCGCCTGATTATTATTTATTTTCTTCGCTGTAACATCATATCATCTCGTCGATTCCCATTTCACTGTATTGGTGGGCGTAAAAAAATAGAATTTTTTTGACTCGAAATCTCCATCTTTTCTGTAGATCTAACATATCGAAAAAAATGCATTGTAAGATAAAAGAATATTCTTGCAATATACAAGCTAGTAATTTCAAGTTCTAGTACGAATAAGTTGTAAAATTCACAAATTTTTTGTCAGAATAAGAGTTATTCTCAATTCATTACAATTTCTTGTAATTTCCACCACACGTGGGATCGGTATCATTGAAATCATCAGTAACGGTGTCAGCTATGTAATACTCCTATACAGCTGGATTAAGAAAGTGTGTTGCCGTTAGTAAAGTATAGACGACCGTTTCTCTCTCGCACCCTAGCTCGAAACTGTAAGCGAACTATGCTTGTGCTACATAAGAACATATTAATTTTGTGCGAGTTCCCGGAAACTATATAATTAAAAGGCGTGCATGCGCGTTAGCAATTTGTTCTCTTCTTGCTTCTCTCTTTAATGGCACTCGCTTCGCTTACAGGCGAAGACAGGGCGCTAGTTATATAGGAGTATTACATATATAGTGGCTATTTCTTATATTTAGTATTGAACTCGACTATTAATTGATTTGGAAACATGTCGTGATAATTCACTAGAAAATTTAGGAATAAAATTATTGCCGGACATATATATATATATATATATATATATATATATATATATATATATATATATATATATATATATATATATATGTATATATATATGTATATATATATATATATATATATATATATATATATATATATATATATATATATATATATGAGGCTGGTTTAAAAAGTCCGTGCAAAGTCCGAGAGATGGCACCACCGGCGCGTATCGAGGTCATGTTTAGTTAGTAGCATCTCTTGAATGAACGCACACCAAGTTTCAGCCATATTGGTCTATTTCTTTGTGTTTGGCATTCGTGTGAATCAAGGAAGTCGAGTGATTTTCAAGAAATGGACGAAAAAGAATTTCGTGTGGTGATTAAACATTACTTTATGAAAGGCAAAACGCCTCAGGAGACTAAAGAGAAGCTTGATAAACATTATGGTGTCTCTGCACCTTCGATTAGAACAGTTTATAAGTGGTTTCAAAATTTTCGGACATATGGGCACAAGTGACGCTGAACGTTCTGGACGGCTTGTGGAGGTTACGACTCTAGAAATCATTGATCAAATCCATGATATGGTGATGGATGACAGAAGAGTTAAGGTGCGTGAGATTGCTAGTGCTGTGGGCATCTCGACTGAACGGGTACATAATATTTTGCATAAACATTTGGACATGAGAAAGCTATCCGCAAGATGGGTGCCGCGATTGCTCACGCTTGACCAAAATCGGAATCGTGTGAAGTGTTGCAAGGATGGTTTGCAGCTGTTACAGAAGAATCCGGAGGACTTTAAGCGTCGTTTCGTCACTGTGGATGAAACATGGATACATTACTATACTCCTGAGACCAAACAACAATCTAAACAATGGATTACCAAGGGGGAATCTGCACCAAAAAAGGCGAAGACCGTTCCTTCGGCCGGAAAGGTTATGGCGACTGTCTTTTGGGATTCGCAAGGGATAATCCTCATCGACCCACAAGAAAGTCCTTTTCCATCACGACAACGCACCAGCACACACCTCAGCAGTTGTGGTCGCAAAATTAATGGAAATAGGATTCCAACTCGTTTCACATCCCCCCTATTCTCCAGACTTGGCTCCCTCGGACTACTATTTGTTCCCCAATTTGAAGAAATGGCTGGCGGGACAAAGATTTTATTCAAACGAGGAGGTGATTGCAGACACTAATGGATATTTTGCAGACTTGGACAAATCCTATTATTCGGAAGGGATCAACAAACTAGAACATCGTTGGACGAAGTGTATAAGCCTAAAAGGAGACTATGTCGAAAAATAAAAAAGGTTTACCCCAAACACATAAGTAGTTTTTATTTTTGCACGGACTTTTCAAACCAGCCTCGTATATATATATATATATATATATATATATATATATATATATATATATATATATATATATATATATATATACATACCGATTGATATATATTATATATATATATATATATATATATATATATATATATATATATATATATATATATATATATATATATATCAATCGGTTTTATAACGTCTTCCGTCTTCCGATGCCTAATTTCCACTCCTCCCGGTTTCTCCATCCCTCCTCCTCTAGATCTCTCTCTAGTACTTCCTTGTTGATTCCTGCTCTCCAGCTTTGGCGTGGTCTTCCTCGCTTTCTTTTTCCATGAGGGTTCCAATTTAAAATCTTTTTAGGTAGTCGGTCTTGTGACATTCTCTGTACATGTCCGTATCATACCAACTGTTGGGTTCTGATTTCGTCCACTATATCGTGCTTTATTTCTAAAGCTCATCTTATCGTGTCATTTGGTATGCGGTCTTTTCTGGATTTTCTAGCTGCTCGTCTCCAGAAATCCATTTCTGTAGCTTTTAGTATTTTTTCTGTTCTTTCCTTCAATGGCCACACTGGGCACTATTGAGTTGTAAATTCTCTTCTTATTTTCAATGGATGCAATCGCTTTTCTTCCTTGGATATTCCTCTCGAGTATTGCTTCTTCCAGTGATCCGTCCCTAGATATTCTCGTTCCCAAATACTTATAACTGGCACAGTGTTTGATGGTGTGTCCTGTGGCCAGTTTCAAGTCTTGCTGTTGTCCTCCGACGCACATGTACTCGGTCTTTTTAATATTGACTTCTAGGCCACATTTTTCATATTCCTCCATAAGTTTTCGTGTCATGTATTCCATATCATCGATGTCCTGAGCGACTACTACCTGGTCGTCTGCAAATGATAGCGCGTACAATGTAGTATCGTCATCCAGTGGTAATCCCATACTGCTGCATTTTCTTTTCCAGTTCTTCAGTGCACTCTCCAAATAGATTTTAAATAGCGTTGGGAATATATAGCAGCCCTGTTTGAGACCCTTTGTGACCTGGAACCCTGTTGTTATACCATATTTGGTTTTCACACTACTTCTTGCGTCTTGGTATAAGGATTTTACGGCTTTAATTATTTCGGTGCTTACATTACTCTGTTGTAGTGTTTCCCACAATCTCATTAGGGGCACGCTGTCGTGGGCCTTTTTTAAATCAACAAACAAGATATGGACTTCCTGATCAAATGCGGTTTTCTTTTCTAGGATTTATGTCAGTGAGAAGAGATGGTCTATTGTGGATCTTCCGGCTCTAAAGCCTGCCTGTTCTTCAGCTTCTACGTCCGCGTATTCCGTTTCTATTCTATTTTTAAGTATTTTGCCGGAGATGCCATCGATAATTTCGAGAGGAGACTGAGAGATTTTTTACAACCTCTTGACAAGATTTTGATGGTTATAACCAAAGAATTTAATTACCGTAGGACGGGAAGGCACGTTTTCGCAAGCCCCTCCAGATGTTTCAAAAAGGATGACATAAGTTGGCCTCTATGTAGTCCTGATTTGAGGCTGATAGATTTTTCTCTTGTTCATATATCTTAAACCTAAATTTCTAGGAACCATTGGAAGAAAATATCGTGAAAGAAATGGTAGCGGTCAGGGAAACAATGTGCGAGCACTGGTGAACAATTTTGCTACTCGGTCAGAAGAGTCCCGGGAACGTATCTGTAATTTGATACAAACAGTCGGTCAAGTAAAAACTTGTCGCCTATAACTTGTAGTCCCTTTAATTACAATTTGAACTCTGGAAAAATACTCCAGATTTACAAGAAGGCATTAGTATCGACTGGCAAAGGTGGTTTGTCGTTAAAATGAGGCGTGTATTCTTCAGGAGGATAACGACCCCAAACATGGGAGTAAAATGCGTAGCTAGTGGAAAGGAGAATCCGGTATTGTCACACTAGGTTGGCCATCTCAGTCGCCCGATGCATATCCAAACGAGAACGTGTGATCACATCAAGCAGAAACTTCGTAATAAAAAGACGTACACAGTGAAGCAGCTGTCAAGGCAAATTTGGGCAATATGGAAATTTTTGCCCCAAAAATACGAGGAAAATCTCGTCGAAAGTATGGCCCGAAAATGCCAGGCGATCATCGACGCTGGACGAACTACTGAATCATTAGCATTTTAATAGCAAACCTTTACTGTCGAATGAAGTAAAAAACTTTTAAATACGCAACACGTTCTTACTTGACCTACTGTAATAAAAGGCGTTTATACCAGGTGTACAAGTATGAAATGCGGATTTCAGACAACAGATGGTGCACCAATGCAATTTGTGCTATAAAGATTTGACTCTGCGCCATTTTGTTGTGTCATCAACAAGTGTCAGACGCACACGAGTGATAAATTGGAAAAGTGTGTGCATAGTGTTGTGTTGTGTTCAATATGTCGAAATTTTTATCGAACAAAGAGCATTCGCGGAGAGCATTAATTTTTTGTTTTCATTTGAAGAAAACAGCTGTTGAATCATACTGATTACTTCGAGAAGCTTATGGTGAACATGCTCCATCGCAAGATACGTGTGAACGATGGTTTCGGCGTTTCAAAAGTGGTGACTTCGATGTTGCAGACAAGGAACGTGGAAAACCGCCAAAAAAATACGAAGATGTGGAATTGCAAGCATTATTGGACGAAGCTGATTCGCAAACACAAAAACAACTCGCCGAGCAATTGGGCGTTAGTCAACAAGCTGTTTCCAATCGGCCACAAGAGATGGAAACGATTCAGAAGCCGGTAGATGGGTACCACATGAGTTGAACGACAGGCAAATGGAAAAGCGCAAAAACACGTGTGACATTTTGCTCGCTCGGTACAAAAGGAAGTCGTTTTTGCATTGTATAGTTACAGGGGATGAAAAGTGGATTTATTTTGAGAATCTCATGCGCAAAAAATCATGGGTAGACCCAGGCACACGATCCACATCGACCGCAAGACCGAATCGCTTTGGCAGAAAGACGATGCTCTGTGTTTGGTGGGACCAGAGGGGCGTGGTCTATTATGAGCTGTTAAAACCTGGGGAAACGGTTAATACTAAACGTTACCAACAGTTGACCGATTTGAACTGGTGGTTGCTTGAAACAAGGCCAGAATACCGAAAGAGGCAACACAAAGTAATTTTTCTTCATGACAATGCTCTATCACATACGGCAAAACCAGTTCGCGACACATTGGAAGCACTCAGCTGGGAAGTTCTACCCCATGCGGCTTACTCACCAGACTTGGGTCTTTCCGATTACCACTTGTTTGCATCGATGGGTCACGCACTTGCTGAGCAGTGCTTTGGTTCGTACGAAGATGTGAAAAAATGGCTCGATGAATGGTTCGCAGCAAAAGGGGAAGATTTTTGCTGGCATGGTATTCACAAATTGCCCGAAAGATGGGAAAAACGTATAAAAAGCAATGGAATATACTTTGAATAAAGCACTTTTTATCATTTTTCCGAATTTAACATGTTTTTTTAGAAAAAAAATCCGCATTTCATACTTGTACACCTGGTATTTATGAAATTATTTTTTACTTTAAATAACTTAAAATTATTTTTTGGGACACCCTGTATATACAAATAATGGACAACAGACATGAATGCATAATATCGTTAATACATATGTGCTGAAGGTTGAATAGATAAAAATTTCAAAAATTTGCTTTGATGTAACACAAACGTGTTTTCATTACTATTAAAGAGCAAATTTCGGAAATTGGATCCCAGTCTTAAAAAAAGATAACTGAATATAACTCTCGGTCTTTTTGGTACGTCTGGCTTTTTTTAAATTGAAAATAACAGTCATTTCAAATTTCGCCCAGCATTATCTTAAATACAATTTTTAGAATTTCAGGAGGTAGAGTTTATTAAAAAAATCAGTCCGAAATTAAATTGCTAATAAAAATCTAAAATGTCTCCAAATACATCCTTTTTCACGGAAGTATCTACATGCCTTTAGTAGAAGAAATATGACTGTTTCGTGCCACCTTTCCCTATTCACCTGATGATTCAAATTTAATAATTACCTATTAGAGAATTTTAATGACCTTGATGTCTTTTGAACGATGCCTTGCATGATCCGGTAAGATATTTTCGTTTTCTTTATTCTTGTATCTATGTTGAAGTTAATGCACGGGGATTAAAGTTATAAGAAGCACGCAAGCCAGTGAAGAACTATAATAGATGTTTATTAAAATGAGATAATACAGGATGTTGTTGAGTAGTTCGTCTGTGTATCTTATTAAATAACTTAAAATATCGAGTCTCTTTTGCTTTTAGTCGAAGAGTAATTTCAAAGAGATCGTTAAGTTTTTAAATTTTTCTGCGTTTGAAGGTCAAGCGCTGTACACTGTTAAAAATGTATTTAAAATGCCAAAATCTTGTCGATACAAATTTAACTTTGGAGAAAGGAATATACTAGTCCTAGAAATGGCCAAGTCGGAAATGGACGTGAACGAACCCTGACTTCAAATATAAAAACGAGATAATAGTTTATTCATTCATAATAGTTTTCAATATCATAAGAGTTTACAAAATTAATTAACAACATACTAGAGTAATGGAATGTTAGAATTTTGTACTGCACCTAAGTGAGTGAACACCTGTATGTGTTAGATATACGAGGCTGGTTTGAAAAGTCCGTGCAAAAATAAAAACTACTTATGTGTTTGGGGTAAACCTTTTTTATTTTTCGACAAAGTCTCCTTTTAGACTTATACACTTCGTCCAACGATGTTCTAGTTTGTTGATCCCTTCCGAATAATAGGATTTGTCCAAGTCTGCAAAATATCCATTAGCGTCTGCAATCACCTCCTCGTTTGAATAAAATCTTTGTCCCGCCAGCCATTTCTTCAAATTGGGGAACAAATAGTAGTCCGAGGGAGCCAAGTCTGGAGAATAGGGGGGATGTGAAACGAGTTGGAATCCTATTTCCATTAATTTTGCGACCACAACTGCTGAGGTGTGTGCTGGTGCGTTGTCGTGATGGAAAAGGACTTTCTTGTGGGCCAATCGCGGGCGTTTTTCTTGCAGCTCGGTTTTCAAACGGTCCAATAACGATGAATAATATTCACCTGTAATAGTTTTACCCTTTTCCAGATAGTCGATGAGGATTATCCCTTGCGAATCCCAAAAGACAGTCGCCATAACCTTTCCGACCGAAGGAACGGTCTTCGCCTTTTTTGATGCAGATTCCCCCTTGGTAACCCATTGTTTAGATTGTTGTTTGGTCTCAGGAGTATAGTAATGTATCCATGTTTCATCCACAGTGACGAAACGACGCTTAAAGTCCTCCGGATTCTTCTGGAACAGCTGCAAACCATCTTTGGAATACTTCACACGATTCCGTTTTTGGTCAAGCGTGAGCAATCGCGGCACCCATCTTGCGGATAGCTTTCTCATGTCCAAATGTTTATGCAAAATATTATGTACCCGTTCAGTCGAGAAGCCCACAGCACTAGCAATCTCACGCACCTTAACTCTTCTGTCATCCATCACCATATCATGGATTTGAACAATGATTTCTGGAGTCGTAACCTCCACAGGCCGTCCAGAACGTTCAGCGTTACTTGTGCCCATATGGCCAGTCCGAAAATTTTGAAACCACTTATAAACTGTTCTAATCGAAGGTGCAGAGTCACCATAATGTTTATCAAGCTTCTCTTTAGTCTCCTGAGGCGTTTTGGCTTTCATAAAGTAATGTTTAATCACCACACGAAATTCTTTTTCGTCCATTTCTTGAAAATCACTCGACTTCCTTGATTCACACGAATGCCAAACACAAAGAAAGAGACCAATATGGCTGAAACTTGGTGTGCGTTCATTCAAGAGATGCTACTAACTAAACATGCCCTCGATACGCGCTGGTGGTGCCATCTCTCGGACTTTGCACGGACTTTTCAAACCAGCCTCGTAATTTAAAAAGAAAAAAAAAATACAAAACTTAAAAATCATTTGGATTATATAAAAATACAATAATTAAAGAGTACCCACAACATGTACATACATAGACATTACGCTTTCACAAAATAATGAATTTAGCTAAATTTTTACAAATAAATATTCTACATGCACTGTTAAAAGTGTCTTGTTAAGAATCTAGTTTCAAGAGGGAGCAAGAAGACCTTGTCAAATAACTACCGACCAGTCGCACTGCTTTCAATAATATCGAAAGTCATGGAAAAGGCTATCAATCAGCATCTTCTAAAATATCTTGAAGGATTCAACATTATTAGCGATCACCAATATGGCTTTCGTAAACATAGATCAATATGAGATCTTCTGACTTATGTAACACATATTTGGAACAACGCAATTGAACACTTTGGAGGGAGCGGTTGCTCTTGACATATCTAATGCATTCGACCGTGTTTGACACGATGGGCTGTTGGCTAGGCTACGCTCTTATGGTATGTCTGAAAAGTTGTTTGTGGCTCTCATATTTCCTCAGAGAGCGTTCTTTACGAGTGGCAGTCGACGAATTTGTTTCTAACACCTTCACTATCAACGCCGGTGTGCCCCAAGGCTCCATACAATCTCCCACTCTCTTTCCCATTTGCATTAACGATCTGCTGGAAAAGACCGGAAACCCAATCTACAGCTTTGCAGATAACAGTACGCTTATCTCTTCATTTACTTTGAACGCTCGGACATCGGCTACTCAGACGAATATCCGCAGACAGCGGGAAGTCGTTCAACTTAACAAAGACCTGGAAGAAATTCTATCTTGGGGTGACAGTAACCAAGTGGAATTTAACGCTACAAAAAGCCAGGCGGTAGTTTTTTCTGATTAACGTTGCTGAACCCGACATAGTTATGGCGGGGCACTCCATTCCTCTAACATCGTCACTCAATTTGTTGGGCGTTAATTTGGGAGCAAATATGTCTTGGGATGAACATGTCGCAGGCATAGCAAGGAGAGCTTCTCAAAAGTTATATTATTTCGAACCAGAAAGCTTTACACTCCACAACAACTGTGAGTTCTTTACAAAGCTCAAATTCGGCCAACTATGGGATACTGCTCCCATATTTGGGGCTCCGCTCCCAAACATACACTGCATTTGTTGGATTCTATTCAGAGAAGAGCTGTTTATCTGATTGGAGACCCGGAACTGACCGGCGGCCTTGATTCGCTGGAACATCGAAGAACGGTTGGCGACTTGAGCCTGTTCTACAAGTATTTTCATGAAAAGTGTTCGAAGGATGTGGCCCGCTTAATTCCTCCCAGAGCGGTGCATGTTAGAAGTACACGTCGCGGTAATACTTCACATCCGTATGAAGTTCAGCTTGTTACTCCTCGTACAACGCTTTTCAAGCAGTCTTTTATATGGAGAATATCATCCCTTTGGAATAATTTGCCCAGCACTGTGTTTCCCATCGAGTACAATTTACAGCAATTCAAGAACAACGTGAATCGCTTTTTCCGCAGACGTGTCGCTCCTGTAGCGCTTTAGGGACTTCCCTGCAGCACGTGTACTAGACCCTTAAAAAAAAATATACATCCTGGGAGCCAAATAAGCAAAAAATCTGAGACTTTAATGTCCTCCGACCATACATCTGGTACCACCAGCATGATTCACAAATTGTTTTAACTTGTTAATTTAATCAACAGAGGAGCACTTTGTGAGACAGTACAAAGTACACATATCCAAAAATAATAGGTCGATAGGAAAACGTTGATTTTTTCGCAATATTATCTTGCCAAGGCAATTTTGCGCCACCTTCAAATGATATGTGGAATTCTGGTATATATCATCCCATACAACTATACCGTACCTCAACAGAGACTCCACTCCAGATATACTTTATACTTTCAGATCATCCTTTAGTAATGCCAGATGTCATCTACAAAATTAATACTGAAAGTGATCGATTGGTGAAATGCAAAATATTAGTAAAAGTAAACAAAAAAAAAAGAATAAACACAAACTCATAAGAACATTAATCCAGACAATATAATTCACAACAAAGAGGAATAAGAAAGAAAAGTAAGTAGAAAACCAGTTAAAAAAAACATAAAAAATAACATTACTGATAAGAGCAAATGAACTGACCAAGATTATCAAGGAAGCTGCTGACGAACTACCCGAAAAAAAGAAAATAAGCGACAGTACTAAACTATTGTTTGACAAAAGACAAAAATTAAAACTAGACAAGAAGAACAATCTCATAAAATGGTCAGAACTTGATGAATTGACAAGAACGGAGTTACGCAAAGACATCAGAAAATACAATATTACAATGATGGCAAAAACAAAATACCAAAAATGTTTAAGAAGCACTTGAGTTTAAAAAAAAAAGAAATGATTACACTGAAAGATAAAGACAACAAAAAAATCAATCAGAACAGAGATACTGACAAAAAAATATTATACAGATCTCTACATATACAAAGTCCATTCAAATGAAAATCAAAGTCAAGAACGAAAAGAAAAAATACAGCACGTTGGTTCTGAAGATTTCCCCAAGATCCCCACTGATGAAATCTACAACGCCCTCTGCAAAGTCAAGAATAATAGAGCTGCTGGAACAGATGGTTTAATATCCGAAATGTTGCAGCATGAACTTGTTTGAAGAACTTAAAGAGATTTTTAACATCTGCCTAGAAATGGGACAAATCCTAGAATCTTGGATAGAAGCGGAAGTCATCCATCTACAAGAAAGGAAATATAACAAAACATTCTAACTCTAGGCCTATAACTCTGCTGTCTCAAATGTATAAATTGTTTACCAAAATACCCAGCAACAGATTGACGCCAAACATAGATTATCAACAACCTCGTGAACAAGCCAGCTTCTGGTCGGGTTATAGTACTATGAATCATCTACATACAGTCTACAACCTAATAGAAAAATGTAAGGAATACAACATAAAACTCAACGTGGCCATCATCGCCTATGAAAAGGCCTTTGACACTATCGAGATACACAAAACTAATAGGAAACATCTATTCGCAGGCAACAATGCATATCCTTTCTCCTTTGGGGAAAAAAAAAATCTCCAATTCCAATAAAGAGAGGTGTAAGACAAGGCGACCCGATGTCTCCCAAATTGTTTATACTACCTCTTGAAAACATCTGCAGAGAAATAGATCGGACAGGTAACGGTGAATATCGGACCATCTGCGATTCGCCGACGATATTCTTCTAATAAGTAATGACCCTGCTGAACTACATGGGATGATTACAAAACTAGACTAATACTCTAGAAGCAGGACAATCAATACCAACAGAACAAAGATTATTACGAATACAGATACACACCCGAATAAAATGTTCAACAGCCAACCTCTAGAAAAGGTAGAACATTCTAGATATTTAGAAGAGCAAATCATCACAGAGAATCATTTATAATGCAGTATTTAAGAGTATTATGTTATACGGTTGTGAAATTTGGCAATTGACGAAACGATTGGAACGTAAACTCGAAATGGATTACTGGTGAAGATCGGCTGGAGGCTCAAGAAAGAATAGAGTTAGAAATGAAAGACTAAGGGATGTAATGAAAGTAAAAAACCACGATTATTGAGGAAATTCAACAACGGCAACTTATATGGTACGGACACGTGGAAAGAATGGAAGAAAATCGAATACCAAAGATGATTCTAAACTGGGTACCAAGCGAAAAGAGGAGAAGAGGGAGACCAAGAGAGACATGGTTTGGAGGTGTTCAGAGGGCATTGAACCGGAGGGCGAAGAACGCTTTAAAAAAAACCGGATTGATGATGATGATTTCATGTTGAAAATATCATATTTTTAAAGACTAATTAAAATAGAAATCTAGAAATAGGACTTCGTAAATAAAGTAAGAAAAAAATTGGTCAGAAGATGCATTTGTTGTTTGAAAATCGGATTATTCGTTCCATAGATATAATCGGACATCCATTCATACATATGTACATGCATACCTACACACATACAGACATATAAATATATATATATATATATATATATATATATATATATATATATATATATACATATATATATATATATATATATATATATATATATATATATATATATATATATATATATATATATATGTATGTATGTATATGTACATACAGACGTCGAGTTTAATACATACAAAGATTAAAAGTCCAGTCTCAACTTGGACGGACAGTCAGTATTTTAATTTCAAAATGAAATGAATACTTTCGTTTTTATTGACTTTCGCGGCTTCACAAAGGTACATCAAAATTACCTTAAAAGTTTTTAAAGTCATTAGGAACCCCAAATAATTAATTAATATAATCTCGTCTTATCATGTTAATGTCAGTAAAGTAATTATTTTTAAAATGAGAATCATGGAAGTGGCGCAGCGTAAACGAGGCGATTGATTCAGATGGAAATTTCTGAAAGTGCCTGTGAATGGATTGATATGGGGTACTAAGTACTGTTTTATCGCTTGAATAGCTTAATACAATTAACGCTTTTGCTGTTAGAAAAGGAACTTAAATAGTTTTAATCTGTGCTTGTGCTCGTAATATTTTTAATGTGTATTAAAAAGGAACAGTAGTGTTTCAGATGGGACGTCCAATTTTATTTATATATACAATATTTGATTTAAAAAAAAGTAATTAGCCCGCACTTTTTAACTGAACTGACAACCGATCAAACCAACTAAAAAAAGTAAAACATTCACTATTTAGTTTTTCATTCATTTAAAATTTTATCAGTTTCTCATTTACCAGCTCTTGTGAGACACCGATGAACATTGTTGCTCAATGTTCATCTTTTTAGCGTTTCGTGTGTGTAGCACACTTATGGGATCACTTCCGTGTCTGTCCGTTTGTCTGTCACACCCGATTTTCTCCGACACTATTTAACGTAGAGGCTTTAAATTTGGCACAAATATAGAAATTGACGACGCAATCAGAGCCGTAAAGTTTTGAAAGTTAAATTTAACTTTTGGGGTTAGTTTTGGGGAGTGAAATCGAAAATTTGCCACATGAGAATATCAATGGAAAAAACAGAATCAATGGTTATAGCTAATGACCCCATGAGATGTAAATTAGCCGTTTACTACAAAACAGTAGCACAGAACATGGACTGCACATACCTGGAAGTACAGCTATCGAGCTCAAAAAAATCTATATCAAGAAATACTTAATCAGGCAAATAAAGCTTCGAGAATATTTGGTTGTTTGGGGGACTTAATATGGAAAAATGTCTACATGTCTACAGAAAGCAAAGTGCGTATTGTATATAGAACTGTGGTAAGACCGGTATGAAGCAAAAATAAGACCAGAAAAATTTATAACAAAAAGTCTCATGAGAGCTACAGAAATGAAAACACTGCGCACTATCAAAGGAATAACCCTGAGAGATCAGGTACGAAACACAACTATACGAGAAGAACTCAAGATTCACGACATCCTCTATTTTGCCAGATCAAGACGTAAGGGAGTACGTAAGTAGGATGCCAGTTAATAACTGGCCAAGGTTGGCAAAAGATGAAAACCCAGAAACGGATAGACCTCCCGGTCGACCACCAAAAAGATGGCACGAAAGCTGGACATCTACGTCACAAGGGGTATAAAAACAGACGAACCAAGAAGAAGAAGAAATCGGAAGTGAAATTTTTTTTTTACCAATTCATTGAGTCAAATGAAAACTTGTGAAAACACGAGTTCAAAAATATATATGATGTAATAGTTGCGCACACTTTCTTTATCTAATTTTAAAAAAATGGTCAAAAACTCCTGTCCACCCACACTATCTCAAAAAGTGATCAAAAAATTTTGAAAAAATTCTAGAATAGTCTCCATGAAGTGTAGTTTGAGCGCAAGTGCATTACGTTTCATAATTTATCTGGTGTAAAAAAAGTCATTGACCGACAAAATGGTGTTGGTTTATTTCTTCGAAAATTGTGAATTGAATCGGGACTAATAGCTACTGCTTGAACCATTAGGTGCCGAGAAATAATTTTATTATATTTTTTTATAATTAAACAAATATTTAGGTAGTAAATATTTACTTTAAACTTTTACCACTAGATTCTAGATTGAGTTAAATTGACTTATTAGCTATGAGGTAGCAAAGATGCTATAACTATTATACATTACTGACTAAGAAAAAACGTGAAAATACATATTGGATGTTAAAATATATACATGTCAGGAATTTTTTGTCTTATTCTGGTTGGTCTGATTCGCCTGTTGAGTTAGTATCTGACTAGACATGTTTGTAATATGGGCTCTTAATGTTTTAATTGAAAACTGATTTGGGGTGTGTGTTGTGAAGTCACTGATCATTTTATACCTCCCTAATGAAAATTTTTATTTTAAAAGTTATCGCAGTACGGAACACTAATTGTGCAAGTCCAACTTGCACTTGTCCGGTTTTTTTTTCTAGTAATATAATCTTCGAAAAAAAAAAAAATTTTTTTAACACTATCGCTTTTTCAAGAAAAAAACAACAAAAAGTGATGGTAATTAAGACCAAATGCCAAAATATTTTTTCTTATAGGTACTGTTGAAAATATTTCTCACGAAAAGGGTAAGTTTTTTTAATCAAATTATGGAGAAAATATACAATACACTGCCAAAAGAAACCCTTTAAATTAGATATTATGAAATTATTGCTAAACTAAGGGTAACAAATCGATTACCGAAAACATAGCATGGCGCATCAATGAATAGCAACGTCTAAGCTGTACGAGCGCGCAAATTGTCACAGTGAAAGCGTGTATAAACGATACGAGAATATTTTATTTATTGAAATGTTCATTTTGTATTGTAGTGATAAAAATTTATACCTTGAATCGCCCAACACACAGGGAGATCTTCATTTTGTCAGATTAGAACATGGCAATAATTAGACAACAATTCTATATTTCTCGTATTATGCGAGAGTAGATCGAAAAATCTTGTAAGAAGCAAGGTATATAACATTTTTTTGCGAAACAAAAATATTTTTTAACATAATCCTCATTGAGCTCAATATATCTGGTCTAGCAAAATTCCATTTTTTTTATTCCCTTAAAAAAAAATAATCTCTTCATTCGATGAAAATTTCTTCGCCCCGAGCCAATTTTTGAGGATACCAAAAAAAATCACTTAGGATAAAATCTGGGAATAGAGTGGGAGGGGAATTATTTTAAAGCTCAGCTCGTGCATTTTTGCCGCCATTGCAATAGCCGATGTGTGAGCAGGTGAATTGTCTTAGTTAAGGAGCATCCTTTTGGGCGCTAATCTTCATAACCTCTGCTTCAATTCACTATGTAAACGGTCTAGAAACATTTCCTACTAGTCAATTATAATGATATCGCGTCAATCCCAAAAAAACAGTTGTCATCATTTCTCCCGCTGATAAAACTATTTTTGTTTTTTCCATGTGTCGTCTACAGTCACAGCGTTTTTGGTCACCTACACTCAGCTTCTTTATTCTTAGAACTTTTTGTAGGATATTATGTACCTGTTCATATGATATGCCAAGCATCTTAGCAATCTCACGAAGCGTAATGAGACCATTTTCCATTACGACACCATGAATTCGATCAATGATTTCTGTAGAAGAGACCCCAGTCGGGCGTAAATGTGCATTATCTGCAGTGTTCATACGGCTTCGTTTAAATTTATTTATCCAGTAATAAATGGTTTTGAGTACTGGTGCAAAGTCCCCATAGTACAGTTTCTATATGGGCCGCAGTTCACTTTTTTATGTAAAAATGTTTTATCACCGACGCATCGACTGCTGTGGTCACTTTGCGCTCGAGAGGGTTATGGTGATTTCATAGTGTAAAATCATAGTATGGTGATCATAGTATAAAATACTCGGCTTTATCCATTTTTACGAAACGTGTAAAACCGATTACTAACGATAGCTGCCAACAAACAACTGCGTGTTGCATCTGTTTGAACCCTTGAACACAATCGTTACAAGAATAACGCTTACCAACAGTCATGCTGCTTAACAAAATTTTCCGCCATTTCGTAGAAATATACCAGACTTATCAAATCACTATCGCATTCATCGGTTTAATAACTAGCTTAATTAATCGGTTTATTTTTATAAATACTCACACACATGTTAAAAATATACAGTGACACCTCGATAATCCGGAACTCCATTAAACCGGATTCTTTAATAATCCGGACAAACATTTCTATTGCATTGTGTACTTTATAATCCGGATTTGATAGTACTAGGTAATCCGGATCTGCGTTTTTAGACATCTACTTAATTTAAACTACATGGGAAAACTGAAATCGATAGTGACGGGATTCCCCTAACTTCCAGTCTAATACATCTGGAAATTATACAAACTGTAGGTGCCTTTGATTTGCCTACAACGCATCGCGTATCGCGTCTAAAGGTTAAGGACTTTGTAGTTGTTTGTTTATTGTCACAAGTACAACATACCTACGTATTTTACTTTATGTGGTTCATATAAGTATGTAAACGTTTTTTTTTACGTATATGTACCTACATATTAAAATGCCTTCTAAAAGAAAACATATTACACTAACTATAAAAGAAAAGTCCGATATATTAGAAAGACTAGTTCTTGGTGAAAGCGGAAAAGTGTCGGCAAATGAATACGGAGTAGGAACATCTACAATTCTGGATATAAAAAAGAAGCAAGGGAAAATCAAACGGTATGTATATATAATTTATTTTAAAGATAATTTTGGACATTCACTATGGACGTGTAACTTCTTTTACATTTATTTCCAAATGTGATTCCGGTCCTGGCGTCAGAAAAACCTTCCGAAAAGCCGAATATGCAGAAATGGAAACTCGTTTGTATACGTGGTTTTGTATGCAACGATCAAGGCAGGTCCCAATTTCCTACGAAATTTTATCAGGCAAAGCAAAACAGTTTTACAATGAAACCTACGGGAATGATAATTTTAGAGCTAGCAGAGGCTGGATTTCTAACTTTCTAACTTCAGAAAAAGACATGGCCTGCGTGCTTTAAAAGTTTGTGGCGGAAAACTATCCGATGATGAAAGTGCCGTCAATCCTTTCCTAACTTTATTCGCAGATAAGATAAAAGAATTAAACTTTGGACCTACTCAAATATACAATGCAGATGAATCAGCTCTGTATTGGAAAATGTTGCCTGAAAAAACGCTGGTTTGTTCTCAGGAAAAGACCGCACCAGGTCGAAAAATAAACAAAGAACGCGTTACCTTTCTAGCATGTTGCAATGCTGATGGATCACAAAAATTAAAGTTAGTGATAGGAAAGGCAAAAAATCCAAGGGCTTTTAAAAATGTGAACATACCTGTTGAGTACAAATCATCTGCCAATGCATGGATGACTACAGCAATTTTTTTAGACTGGTTTGTTCAGTCTTTTATTCGTCAAGTCAAAAGTCATTTAAGAAGTTTCAACTTGCCTGAAAGAGCTCTGCTAATCGTTGATAACGCTTTGAGCCATGGAACTATAGAAGAGCTGACTAGTGAGGATGGACAGTTTACAACATTATTTCTTCCACCAAATTGTACTGCACTTTTGCAGCCTATGAACCAGAATGCAATCAGACTGACAAAATTATTTTATCGGAAAAGTCTTTTAGCCCATATTTTATCATATAATGAAGAGAACCTGGTTAGGTTATTAAAAAGTATTAACCTAAAAGATGCTGTATGTCTACTATGCAATTCATGGGAAAAAGTCTCCTCTGAAGTCTTGAAAAAGTGCTGACATAAAATTATGGTTTATGTAGCAGATACTAACCCAGACACTGAATATGATGCTGAAGATCTGATTCCTCTGAGTGAATTGCGGCACAATTTGCTTTCCACGAATGAAGAAATGAAAGGTAAAGCCTGAGTGATAATGAAGGTTCAGAGTTAAATACTAATACAAACCAGACTGTTAAGATCACTGTGAAGAATGAAGAGGCAGTTAAAAGTTTCAATGTGTGCATGAGATGGGCAGAAGAAAATGATATCCCTCTAAGTGATGTTCTTGTACTTCAAAGATTAAAAGAAATTGCTTTTATGATGAACCAGAGAGGGGTCAAGCAAACAAAAATTACAATTTTTTTTACAAAATAAGAAAAAACTTGATAAGATATGCTTCTATTTTAAATATTATTCTATGTATGTACTATTTTTTAGTTGTTTCGTATCAAATGATTCGTTTTTTAATATAAATAATGTCCTGTTTCAGTAATTCGAATTATTTACGCGGTTTTAGTTAGTCCGGATTACCGAGGTCGCACTGTAGTTTTATAGTAAAAATACTTTCAATGCGTTACTACTCAGAACAAATTATTATTTTAAAGAAGACTTCAATTAATTTTAACAATTTTAAAAATGCTGGAATAGCCATGTAGTTAGAGCAATCACTGAAATCTCCTTTTTATGTAGCGGAAATTGATTGAGAATTGTGATTTAGTTCTTGAACTAAAGCTCATTTATTTAACATTAACCTAACTTTCCTCGAAAATTAATCTACTAAAAGCAAATAAACCCCTAACTTGAATTCCAGAAATTTACAATTTCAAAAGCGCGTCCCTCGGTTTCAGATTTCAGACAGGTGGCCCGACTAGCCTGTATCCAAAACCCTTATTTTCACCTATAACCTCGAAAGGGCTTGAAATTAACTTAACCATACACATTTATAAATTTATGGTGAGAAAAGATTTAATAGTAATTGATATGGGGTCAATGGCCAATAATTATTAAACTAAAATAGGTAAATTTAACTTACATGTGCTAAGTTTAATAAAGGGAGGGGAGGAGGCAATAGCGCTTATTGCAGGTACAGGGTTATTTTATTTTTTTTATTTATTTTAACGGACAAGCCAATTACAATAGTAATATAAAAACAAAATAATGTTAAAACACAATGCACATATACAATTCATAACGTGCAAAAGGAGAAAAAAGACAAGC
Source organism: Pachyrhynchus sulphureomaculatus (assembly GCA_019049505.1). Classification (NCBI taxonomy): domain Eukaryota; kingdom Metazoa; phylum Arthropoda; class Insecta; order Coleoptera; family Curculionidae; genus Pachyrhynchus; species Pachyrhynchus sulphureomaculatus. Next base: position 95,099,844 of record CM032448.1, read on the forward strand.
ATTACAACAGTTTAACATCTCAGATCCCGGTCGCGCTTTCAAGCGTTTTAAATTCGCTAACACTACAACTGAAGGGATCAAGGCTGTATGTACTAAATAATCGGCACATTCTCGTGAGGGGACTGTAATAGCCATAATTAGCACTGTGAAACGGAATACTGAGCAGTACACTGCCACGAGTCCTATGAATAGTATTAAGTTGGACGCCCTCTAAAAGTGGTGGACAGGAAACAAAGCCATTCAGGAGTCTATATAGGAATAAAACATCTGCAAGATCCCTACGCTTCTCCAAAGTAGCCACACCAAAAGCGTTCATAATCACCCCATAGTCAATATGAAAGCTTGCATCCTTATAAATATTTATTCCAGCTTTAAAAGCTAAAGTTCATAGAAATCTATGCTGCACTGACTCAATCTCAGCAATATGGCACTGGTAAGATGGTGACCACACTACCGAAGCATACTTCAAACCAGAGCGGACCATTGAAAATTACAACATTCTAAACGTGCTAGCCGACAATTCCTTACTATATCTGGTAATAAAACCAAGATTTCTGAGACCCAGTCTCAGAATATTATTAATATGGCCACGAAAATTAAGTCGACTGTCCAAAAGCACACCAAAATCACGAATTTCCGACACCGACTCAAGCAGGGCGCCGTTCAAACTATACCAAAGACGCTCAACATTCCGCTTCCTATCAAAGGAAATGCCTTTTTAACATTTAGACTTAAGCCATTCCTTTCTGACCAGTGATAGAGATTCAGATCTTCCTGCAGACGCGTTACATCGTTTACGCTTTCTATTCCTTTGTACAATTTGAGGTCATCCGCAAATAAAAGATATTCAGAATGGTTGAACATCTCACCAATATCATTAATGAACAAATTAAAAAGAAGAGGCCCACAGCGTGAACTCTCCGGGACACCTGAACATACCGATATGTTTCTTGAAATATGATTTAATATACGTATACACTGGCTACATTCTGTCAAAAAATTCTTGATCCACGCTCGTGCCGAATCCCAGGGCTCGAAGGACAATAAATTTAGAACTAGTCCAGACAATATTGATAACAAGCATGTAGTTGCGTAATAATATAGGTAATAAAGGACACAAAAAGTCATGGAAGTTCCATTAGAGCGATTCTTGCATTTTTGTTACAGATATCTGCATTTCTGTTTATCAATCAACATAATTATATTTTGTAGCGTGTTCTTGTATCTTTCGCAGGGATAAATATGAAATAATTTAATTTGCCAGCTAAGAAAAAAACATGAAATAATAAAATTACTACCGATATTCAAAAATTCAGTAAAAACAAATCTTATAAGTCTTACGTGTTCAGAAACCAGATAAAATTATCAAAATAAATAAAACCGGCCAAGTGCAAGTCGGCGCAATTAGTCCTTCCGTACGGTGATTGCTTTTAAAATTAAAAATTCTGTTACCCTAAATGAGTTTTCAACAAAGTTTCTTTTCGATCTTTATTGAAAACTTATAACCTTGAAATTTTTGTTTTTGTTTTATATACCAAATAAATTATCAAAGAAAATGCATTCGTGATAATTTTCGTTCAATTAACATCTTGTGGAGAATATTCTAGAATTTTTTCAAAATTCTTTGATCAGTTTTTTTTTATGGGTCTAGCACACGAGCTGCAGGGAAGCCCCTAAAGCGCTCCAGGAGCGGCATGTGTGCGGAAAAAGCGATTCACGTTGTTCTTGAATCGCTGTAAATTGTACTCGGTGGGAAACACAGCGCTGGGCAAATTATTCCAAAGGGATGATGTTCTCCATATAAAAGACTGCTTGAAAATCGTTGTACGCAGAGTAACAAGCTGAACCTCATACGGATGTGAAGCACCAGCGCGACGTGTATTTCTAACGTGCATCGCTTTAGGAGGAATTAAGCGGGCTACATCCTTCGAACACTTTCCATGAAAAGACTTGTAGAACAGACTCAAGTCGCCAACCGTTCTTCGATGTTCCAGCGAATCAAGGCCGCTGGTCAGTTCCGGGTCTCCAATCAGACGCATAGCTCTTCTCTGAACAGCATCCAACAAATGCAGTGTGTGTTCGGGAGCGGAGCCCCAAACATGGGAGCAGTATTCCATAGATGGTCGAATTTGAGCTATGTAAAGAAGTAACAGTTGTTGTGGAGTGTAAAGCTTTCTGGTTCGAAATAATATTCCCAACTTTTGAGAAGCTCTCCTTGCTATGCCTGCAACATGTTTATGACAGGACATATTAGCTCCCAAACTAACGCCCAACAAATTGAGCGACGATGCTAGGGGAATGGAGTGCCCCGACATAACTAAGTCGGGTTCAGCAACGTTTACTTTTTTAGAAAAAACTGCCGCCTGGGTTTTTGTAGCGTTAAATTCCACTTGGTTACTGTCACCCTAAGACAGAATTTCTTCCAGGTCTTTGTTAAGTTTAACGACCTCCTGCTGTCTGCGGATATTCGCCTGAGCAGCCGATGTCCGAGTGTTCAAAGTAAATGAAGAGATAAGCATACTATCATCTGCCAAGCTGTAGATTGGATTCCTGGTCTTTTCCAGCAGATCGTTAATGTAAATAAGAAAGAAAGTAGGAGACAGTATGGAGCCTTGGGGCACCCCGGCATTGATAGTGAAGGTGTTAGAAAGAAATCCGTCGACCGCCACTCGTAAAGAACGCTCTCTGAGGTAACATGAGAGCCATAGTGCTTTTCAAGGTGGGGGGGGGACAGCGATTTTTGGCGATTTTCTAAAAATAATACGAAGAGAAGTGTGCGCAAGTATTATATTTGACACCCTACTCGATGACCTGGTAATTTTTTTTTCACTTCCGATTTCACACTCCAAAACTAACCCCTTAAGTCAATATTTAACTTTCAAAACTATACGGCTCTGATGAGGCCATGCTATTTCCCTTTTAGCCCCTTACCGTATCCCTTTTACTCCGTATATATTTTACTACAGAAATTAAATTATATTAAATATCTAATATCCCAATCAAAAACCAGCAAACATAATACTATTGAAACGCTACAGTCACCCTCTTCTTATATTAACAATGAAAATAATGTAAAAAAATGTGATGTTTCGATTCCTCGACTCCGAAAAAAACCTATAACAAGACAAACATCACTCTCCACTCCTTTGGGACATTATATGACTTATTATAAATGATTCTGCTCAAAATCTGCCCATTCTCCATTCGAAAAAACCTTAAAAAATTCTCATAATACTATTGAAACTATATAAGATGGTCCCATCTCCTTCACCCGCTTCCCCTATTAAAATTAAAGAACCGTGAAAAGCGTACGACGTATATTGAAGCAACCGCCTACCCATTAACCACTTCTATTTTACTTTTAATAATACTTAAAATTGTCAATTACCTTCCTCACCACCTTCCTCAGTTAAAATTGAAACTACTGAAAAAATAATCTAATTTTTGACTAGTCGACTCCAAAAAGTTTGTAAAGGGCATCTAACGCTATATATACGAACAACCCTTATAATCTCCTCCCTTACCCCTTTCATGTTATACTATATTTATGCAAAATATTTGCTTATTATCTTAATAAGAAAAAATATGAAAAATTACTATATTAATATTAAATTCAGACAAAATTTATAGGCTCCCACCCCTTTTCCACCCTTCGCCTTAAGCAATATCGCTCAAAAACTACAGGCTTCATCCTTTCATTAGGTGTTACATATATACCAAGTTTGAAATATATACCTCATTTCGTTCGAGAGTTATCGTGTCTATAGACCGACCAACATGTTTTTCAACTCTCTCTAAAACGTAAAGAAAAACAAAAATCTTAGAATTCAAGATTTTTTTCACGAATAGGAGCAAGGAAAGTAAAAAGCAAAAGAATTCAATACATAATGTTATCGTGTGGCGAGTAATTTTACAGGTTTTATTTCACTTGTCATATCTTATTTATAGAAATTATTAAAATAAAATAACCGGTCAAGTGCAAGTTGGATTTGCGCAATTAGTCGAACACTTTCCATGAAAATACTTGTAGAACAGACTCAAGTCACCAACCGTTCTTCTATGTTCCAATGAATCAAAGTTGCTGGCCATTTCCGGGTCTCCAATCAGGTGAACAGACCACTTCTGAATAGAAGGAACAGTAGTCCATCGTTAGTCGAGTTTGGGCTTTTACAGAACAGTTGTTGTGGAGTATCAAAAAAATGGAGGTTTTCTTTTATAGAATTATGTAGGAGTTTTTTGGAAAATTAGTGAAAAAAAAACTGTCACGCAGGGTTCAAGCGTCGCTTTTGCTGCATGCTCATCTGTAGGATTTCCTTTAGTTGGTAGCCAACATTTTCAAATTTTCTCTGCCTTATATTAATCGCAATAGAGAGTTTTGTATGGAATTGTTTTATAGATATTTTTGAGGGGGCTTAACCCTGTGAAATTTCTTTTATAAAAGATTAGATTAGATAATAAAAAAATAACCGGTCAAGTGCAAGTTGAACTTGCACAATTAGTGTTCCATACGTTGATTGCTTTTAAAATAAAAATTTTCGTTACGGAGGTATAAAATGATCAGTGACTTCATAAAACACACCCCCAAATGAGAATTTTAACAAAGTTTTTTTTTCGATCTCTACTGAAAACTGATGACCTTGAAATTTTTGTTTTTTTTTTATATACGAGATAAATTATTAAAGGTAATGCCCTCGTGATAATTTTCGTTCAACCTACACCCTGTGGAGAATGTTCCAGAATTTTTTCAAAATTTTTTTATCAGTACTTTTCGAGACAAGGGAAGGGACAACGATTTTTCGCAATTTTTTAAAAATAATATAAAGGAAAGTGTGCGCAAGTATTACATTATATATATTTTCAAAGCTTTCATTCAACACCCCACTTTCAAATCCGATTTCACTCCCCAAAACTAACCCCTTAATTTAACTTTCAAAATCACACGGCTCTGATGAGGCCATCAATTCTTACATCAATGCCAAATTTCAACTTTCTACATCAAATAGTTTCGAACAAAATCAGGTGTGACAGACAGGCGGACAAACATACAGACGGACACCGAAGTGATCTTATAACTAAAAAAACTTTTTCAGATATATGGCGGGAATAGGAATAGTTAATTTACTGATTTTTTATTGTTGACTTCTTCAAAATTAGTAAAATGATAAAAAACTGGCCATGGATAGTAACATTGTTCACTTTCTAAATGCAACCGTTTCAATGAGACATTTTTTCAAAAGTTGGAATTCGAGCAATTTAAAATTGTTAAATTGGAAAATTGATGTTAAAATTACTGAAATTATTTCATTAGATACCATATTACAACGTTAAAAAAATAATAATACTTTTTGGGGCTAACGTTGTTTTGAAAAATAGATTGATAGTAAAAAAAAGTTCAGAGATAAATCTTCATTAATCAAGATAATATTAAAACATTCCCTACAGAAGTTACATTTTTAAATTATAATTTTGTGGCTTGGCCTAAATTGACCATTATTAAGTATTTAAAGCAACGGTGAGCGATTTTATCCACCCGAAAATAAAACACACAAATACTTAATTAGTCTGTTCTCTACCCGGTAATTTTACATACGCACATCCCTTTTACTTTTAATCTTTCTACGTACGAGTCATCTCGACCAACCATCGAATCCAACTCATCATCAGAAACAAAAGAACACTAATTAGCGCAGCACATCAGACCATCAGCAGTCATTCCATCATTTTCAACAAAGAATTTATCCCTCAAACAATCGAGTACCTGTGGATTCATCCGAGCTGATGGAGGTATTAGTCCGGAGGTAAAAGGTAGGTAACGTGAAACGTAACGAAATAATGGAGTTGCAGGAACTGCCATACTTGTCATATGGATTAAATGGGAATTTGTCTTTACTGGAAGAAGTAATCAAAAATCTATGTCACTGGTCTTGAACGAGAATGACGTGACGCCTAAAGGTGAGCATATGTAACGTACTGGAAGCTTGGAATATACTTTATTACAGGTCTTCGTGTTGTTTATTTGAAAAAGACGTCCTGCAAGAAAGAATAGTGGAACTAACGACTAATAGTCACTAAAAATTGAGACTCACAATCTCAACAGTCCAGTGTATTTGCATTGTATACAATTTTATCAGAAAATACATATAAAGACAATTTGAGGTGATCCATAAAGGACAAAATTAAAATACTTGTAATAAAAAAACTAATTCGGAAATGAAAAAAGAAAACGTTTATTACATATCAAACTGCATTCCTCGAAAAAATTATTTTCTGAAAATAATATCACCAAAATGCGCACCGTTACGTTTCCGGTATTCTTCTAAGAGAGCAGTGATATTATTGATAGTGCCTCAGTACATCGTTACTGCGTTCGCTGCCACTTGGCTAGGTCATCATCATCATCATCATTAGCTTATTCCATCTATAATCTCCCCAAGTTGTCTCCAATGAGCTCTGTTGTTTGCCTTTTATATTCAATCGTGTCCCGCTAATCTTTTTATGTCGCCCGTCCATCTTGTCTGTGGCCTTCCTCTGTATCTTTTATGTGCTCTAGGCCTCGATTCAACTAGACTATCTGTTATCATTCATCCTTGCGATATGCCCCGCTCAATTCCACCTTAATATTATTCGTTCTATTATATCTGTCACTTCTGATCTTTTTCGTATCTCGATGTTAGGAATACGATCTTGGAGTATAATATTTAACATTCTCCTCTCCATTGCTCTTTGGCTTACCTGGAGTTTATTTATTATACTTTTATTTAAAGCGGCAATTATGGCCGGGTCACTTTCTTTTAATTGTTCCAGGGAGAAAGGAGTTTTGAAAAATCCCCACAGGAATAAATCCGTCGGCGGTAAATCAGGCCTACGTGAAGGCCAAATTATTCATGAAATTTTCTCAAAAGACTTGCCAAAATGTAATAAGGGTATATATATATATATATATATATATATATATATATATATATATATATATATATATAAAAAACTTGAACTTATATCTAATACGTTTCTATCTGTTAGATCATCATTAGGGCCAAATGCTAAACGATATTGTTCACTAACAAACAGCCTTTAGCCCTGATGATGGCTCAACAAATCGAAACGCATGAGTTATAATTAAAATAAAGTATTTTTAAAAGATGAGGAAGACGGAACTTATTGTTGGAGACTAGTTACGTCTTTGATAAAGATGTATTTAAAGTCTGGGATGTCGCAACATTCTGCTGAAATCAGGTTAGTTCAGGTTCAGGTGTGAAGAAAACCTTATTGCGCAAGGCTGCATAAAGACATTGGATGCCTTAGTTCTGGATTTGTTGAACTGCAAGAACGGCAATTCTGATCATTGACGTGACCATTAAAGTGGAGGAGAATATGATGTTGCTAAATGTTGAAAATTGTTTAAATATTTAATTAGCGAAGTTAAGCCTCTGAGCGGTATCTTTTGGAGTTAATTCTTGCACGATCTGTATCTTGTAGGAGTGTAGCCTTTACGAAGAGTTACAGTGAACTCCTGGACACATTTAGGATATTTGGTCGTTTACTTAATTAAAGATCAGAATTCTCGACAACTGACATTCGAAGGCGTTCAACCGGGTTGTTGAAATCCTTGGTCTTCCTACTTGAAGTATTTTTTAAGTCAAATTTCTTTAAACTTGTGCACTTACTTTTTAATCAGTGCTTTATTTATGCCAAATAAGTAATACTGAATATGAAATTTTCGCTGCGCGATTGCCGCAGCTTAACTGTTTTTGTAAAACTGTCGTACACTCCAGTCAAACACTCCATAGCAACTAACTTCCTAAGAGCAAGGATTATGCTCTATGAAGCCATCTAGCCTTTCCAGCTCGTCGTGTTCACACAACAGCCTGTCTTAATTATGCGCGCAACTGTGCGCCGGTCAAGTTCCTCCACGTACCGCGAGGTACTTTTTACATGAACCAATTGAAAGCATTTGCCACCCCTCATAATTTTGTTTCTCAAGACGTTCATACCACGAAAGTCCAAAACTCTCATTTTATGATCAATTCCAACATAAAGCGTAACAATAAAAAGGTAATAAGCAAAGCACGAGAATTCCAAATTTCATTTTTTGAGTTTGAATCTAGAATAAATTTTAATACCTCTTTCAATTCCAATTATTCTTGTGACTAACACTACTTTAGAGTAATGTTTCTCCGTTTACATTTTAGGGTAATTAATTAGTAATTAACACAGAATATTAAAAACGCAGACACATATGAAGGCAGTAAAAAATTAAAATATACTCAAACTCTTCGAAATTGTCATGGTGCCTTGTTATAAAATGATTATTATCAATATTATGTAAGACGTAAAATCCTATATTTAATTTATGAAACTATTATTATTAACAAAGCATTTGCACAGAATTACACGAAACCTTGACCTAGTTACTGACCTACAAGAAAACTACCTCATTCCTAAAAGTGCCAAAACCCTTATTTGCACACACACTAAATCCATCATCAACATCCTCTAACAAACGAACGCGATAGACAAAGATAGCAGATGCAGAGAGGCATAAAACAAATGACGATCTGGTCGATTAGAGCCCTCTCGGAGAGCGTGTGAACGCATCAAGGGATGTCGAGACTTTAAGGGTCATGAGCCCTTTACGTTGGGGTAGGAACATCATGGGCGCCCTTGGAAAGTTTTCGAGCAAGGTCAATTAAAAATCAATTTTATTTGAATAAATTTGTTGAACTTTGGGGTTGCGTGGAGGTCATGGCATTTGACTTTTGATAAAAAGAGATATTTTTTTGGCTAAATATTACTTTGATATTTTTCAGCCTCACAAAATGCAATGCAAATACAAATAATTGTACTTAAAATTTATTCATTGTGCCAACCAGAAACCAGAAAAAAATTCTCATATTATTGAAATTCTAAAATTTATCCATTTCAAAAACGTTCGCTCTCTTTCAGTGAAGCAATCTCGCTTAAAAACTAAAGGTTCTCTTCCTATTTAAAATAAAAATTGTTAAAAACTGATAACCAAGTACTTTTCTAGCAAATACGTGCTCAAGAATATCTTAATTTAAGCGTTACAACTCGACATTTTAAATAATAGGTGAAGGATGAACTTTAATCATAAAAAAACAATGAAAAAATAAATTACTATCCAGATTGCTGGAATTCAAACATCTTGAAAGTATCATATAACACGATGTATACAAAGCAACCTCTCCAACCTCCTACCCTAATATGTTTTACCATAAATAATTAAACATGAATTTGTTTATTATCAACAAAAAACCAGAAAAACTCTCATAATACTACTAAAACTATAACAAAATTTAACGACCCTCACCACCTCTCTCCGAAGCGATATCGCTTAAAAATTATGGATTTTCGTCCTACGTCAAGTCTTAGAACCTCTACACACGATCAAGTAAGTTGATCCAACTTGGCTTGTCAATCCAGTTGGTCAAGTAAGTTTGATGGTGTGGGCGCGAGATTGGTGAATTAAATGGTTTGATGACGAGCTGTAAGGTTTTCTGGATTTGTCAGAAAAGTTGTTGGAAGAATGACGGCTTGACACGTAAGTCTGATCGTGTAGAACGTCGTTCAGCCTTCAAACCATCAATTTGTAGTATTCGCTGTATCCGATAGGAGCAGTTTTTTAGTTTATTATCCTTTGTTGTTATCATTCAGTGTTTATCTTTTGAGTTTCGGTTTCTCTCGTTTTTTATTCGTTTTACTTTTATTCATTCATTCGTAGTTCCATCACGAAACAATGCATGTAAGGACATGGAATAAGGATTTCTTGAACGGATTCATACAACTCTATAAATCCTTGCCAGAGGTGTAAAAAATAAAATCCAAGGAATACAGCAACCGTGATAAGAAAAATGTTGCTTATGAGAAACAAATACCATAAGTGGTTTATATCCATCATGGAAATGCAATGAAAACAACAAATAATAATGCACTGGAAAATAGATTCAGCGACTCCAGAAACCCCCGAGAACCCAGTTTTGAACGCAAATCTCTAATTCAGGAGAATATCGTAATTTCTTCTCCTCCAACCCCAATTTTGACCCCTTAAAAGGGTGCATGTGATCAAAATGAAAATAGATTCAGCGACCCCAGAACCCCCGATGAACCAGTTTTGAACGCGTAAAGTTGAAAGTAGGTGAACCTCGAAATTTCTCTTCTCGGTTCCGTGCTGCTTTTTCAATTTAAAAAAATTTTGAGATTATATTTTGCAAATCGGCTTCCTTACGTTTGTCCAGAATTGGTTTGCGAGTAATTAAAAAAAAAAATGTCTGATTTTTCGGTAATAATGGAGGGCTCTAGACAATTTTAAACGAAAAATCAGATTCCTGGCCCACTATACGTCTGTCCATTTTACTTGAACGTCTGGGCTCAACTTGTACTGTCAAACTTACTTAACCAACATGCATGACAAACTGGTTGGACCAACCTACTTGATCGTGTGTAGGCGGGTAAATATATATCAAATTTGAAATCGATACATTTTTTTCCTTCGAGACTTATCGTGCCATCAGATTGAGTGAAAAACAAATAAACAAAAGATATAAATGGGAAACTATATTTTTCGTGACCTGCGAACCCTAAAAATGAAGAAATGCAAAAATCGCGACGGATGATTTTTTTTCACGGATACATAATTTTAGTAGGAAAGGGGGTCAGATATCAGCAGAAGCTGAGTAATATTTCTTCTATCAGACGCTACTGACTCTTCGTTACCTCCCCCGTCTAGGAATCTTACTCACTACGCATACAGGGCATCTTAAAAAATAAATCATTATACCTACGAAAGTGAAATTATTCAAATAAGCCAGGTAAATACAGGTGGCGACTCCTGCCATCAAGCTGGCCCAGATTTTTTTTTACGAGACTGTTTTTTCTTTTGTTTTTTATCATCACTTTCTCATGATGAAAGGGTAAAGGAAGATCTTAAGTGGTCAGTTTTTTATGTGGATATTAGATGTATAATGACATCAGTAGAAGAGAAAAAAACGGGGAGAAAAAATAAGGGGAAACAGCTGATACTCGCCTGGCTTTACTTTTAGCGGATGTAGTTGATGTACAATAATTTGTAGATCGTAGATTTTAGTTATTTCTAAATATACTAGGTGCCCTTTTTATAGCCTTTTTTCTATTAATTTTATGTGATGATGTAAGATGGTCTTTGATAATGGTATCGTCTGCAGATAATGTATTATAAAAAGTATTTTAATTAAGCGAGATACCAAAAAAGCTTCTGGTGCTGATGGAATACCTGCCATATTACTCAAAAAATGCACGAGAGAGCCAATTACAGTTTTCTGCAGACTTTTCAACCTATCCTATAAAAAGGGAATATTTGCTTCCTGCTGGAAATGCGCTACAGTTCAGCCGATACCGAAAACAGGCAAGAAGATTTTGCCTAACAACTACAACGGATTTCTTTCTAATATGTACCTTCACTATCAACTCTGGTGTGCCCCAAGGCTCAATACTGTTCTCTACTCTCTTTCTTGACGATCTGCTGAAAAGGACCAGGAATCCAGTCTACAGCTTTGTAGATTACAGTACCCTTATTTCTTCATTGAATTTAAACGCTCAAACTTCGGCTACTCATGCAAATATCCGCAGACAGTAGTAAATCATTCAATTTTTTAGAATGACAGTAACTATGTAGAATTTAACGATAAAAAAACGCAGGTGCATTGTCATGATGAAAGATGATTTTTTTCTTCTGCAAATTTTCTCATCTAGTTGGTCCAAAAGGTTGCAATAATACTCCCTGTGATTGTTTTACCGGTTTGAAGGTAATTAATTAACAAAATTCTTTTTGCATCCCAGAAAACTGATGCCATAATTTTTTTGGACGACTTTGACCACTTGCGTTGCTTTGGAGCTGAACAACCGGACTCAGCCCACTGTGCGGTTTGTTATCGCAGTTCAGGATCATACTGGTAAACCCAAATCTTATCCATAGTTACAATCGATGCACAAAATCAATTTAATTCTTTGTGAAACGAGCCAAATATTATTTAGAAAGTTTCTCTCGAGTGCGTTTTTGTTCCGATGTTAGCAAATGCGGCACCCATCTTGTTAATAGCTTTCCCATACCCAAAACATTAGTTAAGATCTGATCTATGTAAGATGCTAAATCCTCCACGGTTAATCGACGGATTTCCATTACCATATCTTGTACTTGGACAATAGTTTTTTCGGTTTTTGGACGTCCTGAACGTGGATCATCATTGACGCAGAACTCTAGAATTCATCTGTGAATAGTTGGAAATAAAGGAGCAGCCTCCTTTAAAACTTTGCATGAATTTTAGCGGCCGATAAACGTTCCAAAACAAGGAATTTTATCACTGCACAATTTTCGATTTTTTCCATTTTTTAAAAATATTCGAACAAGTCTACTTTAATCAGCTGATAATTACTGAATGACTTGACGGGTCGACTTGAAATTTAGGGTGTGTTCATAAGACAGATGAAGCTTCAATATTTGGTTCAAGTGATGCTCCATAGGTGTCGCTTTTAAAGCTTATTGACTGACCTGATAAATTTTAATTTATTCGAAAGAACTCTCCTAGTTATTACAGATAAAGAGAAACACATCTGGCTTATTAGCAGTCGATTTTTTGTAGGTAAAATTCTTCTGGATTTCTCCTGCCTCGATTAAAAAAGTGATCCTGATGTTTCGCCAATGATCCTGCGGGTTCTTCAAAGCTTGTTCCGAAAACTGACTTCAATGGAAGTTTCCTATCAAAATTAGTGCATTTCTCAACTTCAAGAACATAACTGCAATTATTCACTTGACGAAACCCGGAGATGGCTATGCAGTATTTATTAAAAAAAAAAGTTCCAGATACGTCTGCTGGCAGTTATTGACGTCAATATTAAGTGCAAACAAAATAAAAGACGTAAAATCTTTAATCTATTTTCGCTTTAACTGAAAGATAGGAAAAAAATTAGAACTGTATTATTTTCTGGCTAACAACATTTGACGTTTTAAAAACCCGGATCCACTATAATAAGACTGTGATCAACAGAAAATTCAATAATTCATATTACACGAGGTTTGATCGAAAAATGCGCGGAATCTTCGTTCTTCTCAAAAACTATTTAATTATTCATATATATTAATTCCGTCTCCTTCAAAGTAGCCCCATTAGATATAATATATTTGTGCCAGCGTTTTCCCCATCTTCAAAGTACTTCTGGAATTCAAGTTTCGGTATGGCATAGCTATCATGGTTTTTTCATCTTCGGGAATAGGAAGAAGTTACAGGGATCATATCCGAAGAACACGGAGCCTGAAGCATCATAACGGTATTATTTTTGGCCAAAAAACTATGAACAAACAGTGAAGTGTGAGCAGGTGCATCATCGCAGTGCAATTGTCATGAGTTGTTTTGCTACGAATTCGGTCATTTTTTTGCTCCTTCGCAAACGGAGTAGAACTGTCAGGTAGTACTCCATATTGACAGTACGGTCTGGTGGCAAGAACTCATGGTACACTATACCCTTGAGATCGAAGAAAACAGTGAGCAGAACCTTCACATTCGATCTTGACAGTCTTACTTCTTTAGAAAACTATCTTGGGGAGGATTGAGTCACAGTTTTGACGTCATATTCGTGTTTCATCACCAGTTATGACCTGTATGAGGCGTTTTCTATCTGTCTGGCACACCCGATTTTCTCCGAAACTATTTGTTATAGAAAGCTGAAATTTGGTAATAATATAGAAATTGATGGCTTCATCAGAGCCGTGTAGTATTGAAGGTTAAATTTTGACTTAAGGGGTTAGTTTTGGGGGGTGAAATCGGAAGTGAATAAAATTTTTTTTTCTAGGTCATCGAGTGTGGTGTCAAATGAAAGCTTGTGAGAATACGAGTAATATATATATATATATATATATATATATATATATATATATATATATATATATACATACATATATATATATATATATATAAATATAATACTTGCGCACACTTTTCTTTGCATTATTTTTAAAAAATCGCGATAAATCGCTGTCCTTCCACCTTATCTCGAAAAGTACTGATCAAAAAATTTTGAAAAAAATTCTGGAATATTGAAAGCAAATTATCACCCTAAATAATTTATCTGGTATACAAAAAAAAACAAAAATTTCAAGGTCATCAGTTTTCAGTAAAGATTGGAAACAAACTTTGTTGAAAAGTCATTTGAAGTGTGTTTTGTGAAGTCACTGATCATTTTATACCACCGTAATAAAAATTTTTATTTTAAAAGTAATCAACGTACGGAACACTAATTGTGCAAGTTCAACTTGCACTTGGACGGTTATTTATTTCCTGTTTAAAATACTCATTGCTGTACTGTTGTTACTACTTTATATACTGAATATTATAACTTTTATAATGGGGTTTCCTGTTTATTTTATATTTTTAACTTTCATTAATTCCTATATTTGTGCCAAACTTCAACTTCCTATATCAAATAATTAAAATCGGGTGTGACAGAAGGAGGAACAGACAGACATAAGGATAGACACCGAAGTGGTTCCATATGTGTTCTGTAAGGCACCCTAAAAAGATCTTTTGGCTTAATGCATGAACATGATCGTAAATCACATTAAGCGATTACTGTGTGATTACTATGTTAGAATCCTAAAATTGTTCTTTTTTTTATTGTTTCGTACGGAACACTTATATCACTTCGGTGTCTGTCCGTCTGAGCGTCCGTACGCCTGTCTGAGCGTCCGTACGCCCGTCTGTAAAGCCCGATTTTCTCCGAAACTATTTGATAAAGAAAGTTGATATTTGGTACTAATATAGGAATTGATGGCCTTATCAGAGCCGTGTAGTTTTGAAAGTTAAATTTTGACATAAAGGTTAGTTTTGGGGGGTGAAATCGGCAGTGAAAAAATTTTTTTTTACTAGGTAATCGAGTGGGGTGTCAAATGAAAGCTTGTAAAAACACAAGTTCAAAAATATATATAATGTAATACACTTTTCTTTGTATTATTTTTAAAAAATCGCGAAAAATCTCTGTCTCCCCCCTTATCTCGAAAAGTACTGATAAAAAAACTTTTGAAAAAATTCTAGAATATTCTCCACAGGGTACAGATTGAACGAAAATTATCACGAGTACATTACCTTTAATAATTCATCTCGTATATAAAAAAAAAACAAAAATTTCAGATCATCAGTTTTCAATAAAGATCGGAAACACACTTTGTTGAAAACTCATTTGGGGTGTGTTTTGTGAAGTCACTGATCATTTTATACTTCCGTAATAAAAATTTTTATTTTAAAAGCAATCAGCGTACGGAACATTAATTGCGCAAGTTCAACTTGCACTTGACCGGTTATTTTTTTATCTAATCTAATCTTTTATAAAAGAAATTTCACTTGGGGGCTAAGCCCCCTCAAAAATATCTGGAAAACAATTCTATACAAAACTTTCAATGGCGATTAATATAGGGCAGAGAAAATTTGAGAATGTTGGCTCCCAACCAAAGGAAATCGTACAGATGAGTATGCAGCAAAAGCGACGGTTGAACCCTGCGTGCCAGCCTTTTTTACTAATTTTTCAAAAAACTCCGACATATTTCTATAACAAGATGAATGTTCATTTTAAAAGAAAACCTCCATTTTTTTGACACTCTGTAACAATTGATATAACAATAACTGTATAAAGCTCAAATTCGACCAACGATGGAATATTGCTCCCATGTTTAGGGCTCTGCTCCCAAACATACACTGTATTTGTTGGATTCTATTCAGAAGTGGGCTGTTTGCCTAATTGGAGACGCGGAACTGGCCAGCCACTTTGATTCATTAGAACGTAGAAGAACTGTTGATGATTTGAGTCTATTCTACAAGTATTCGATGGATATGTATGTATGTATGTATGTATATATATATATATATATATATATATATATATATATATATATATATATATATATATATATATATATATAATCGTATATCCCTTCTACCGTATGGTGTAGGGCAATTATACATTCTCCTTTTTTCCTTCTTAATCTTCACATATAAACTTCTTCCATCTGTCTCTATTCTTTGCCATTTTCACTGCTTCTTTCCAGGATTTTCCCTTCTCCTTAAGTATACCTCCAATACTCCCATTCCAGCTGTGTCTAGGTCTTCTTCGCTTCTGTTTTCCCTGCATTCGGGCTTCAAACACTTGTTTCACTTGTCTATCATCCTTCATTCTCTGTATATGTCTCCACCATCCCAGCTGTCTTCGTTGTATATATTCCATAATTGCTTGTACTCTCAGCCTTCTTCTTATTTCTGTATTCCTTATTCTGTCCTTCCTTGTAACTCCTCTGTACTGCTCTCAGGTATTTCATTTCGATGGCTTGTATCTTGTTTATCTGCCTGTCTGTTAGGGTCCATGATTCGTATCCATATGTTAGGATTATCCTATAGATTACTTTGTTTGTTTCATCACTTCCTTCTTCCTAATGAATTTATTATTTATTGCACAGTACGGTTTGTTCGTTTTTTCGATTCTTTCATTCATTTTTTTGTCTTGTTTTTCAGTTTCAATCATAATCACTCCCAGATACTTATATTGTTCCACTTGTTGTATTTTGTTCCCTTCTATGTAAATGTTTGTTTGTTGGTTTTCCATTATCATTACTTTTGTTTTATCTATATTAATTTTCATACCTTGTTCCTTAAACGCTTTATTCCAAATATCGAGGTTTCCTTGTAATTGTCTCTCATTTTCCTCCACCAGCACAATATCATCAGCAAAAGCCGCTTCAGGTACTTCTATTCTTTTCAGCTTCCAGTACCCAATTGTCATTCTTTTGACTTTTATTTCGTATTTCTTGATTATTTCATCCCTGTATACAGTGAACATTTTTGGGATAAAGCTTCCTCCCTGCCTCAAACCTTTCTGTGTTGTAAATCCCTCCGACTTCATGTTGTTTTTTATTACATACTGCACATTGTTGCTGTATATTCCTTTTATGATTCTTATTGTCTTTTTGTTTATTCCCTTGTTTTCTAGGCTTTTTCACATTTTATTTCTCGGCACACTGTTAAATGCTGCAAAGTCTATGAAAGCACGGTATAGATTTTTATTTTGTTTTGATCTTTTTTCGATAATCTGTTTCAGTGTAAAATATGTGGTCTTGTGTACTTCTTGCTGGTCTAAATCCACTTTGCGATTTCGATAGTTCTGGTTCTATTACTTTCTTTATTCTATTATTAATGATGCCCTCATAAATTTTGACAATTGTGTTCAGTATAGTAATTCCTCTGTAGTTATTGCAATCCTTATGATATTCCTTAGAATGCATTATTAATTATTTCTAGCAATATTGTTTTCCCTTTCTTCCCCATGTATTTAATCATTTCAGACGTTGTCTTATCGCTGCCTGAGACTTTCCCATTATTCAATTTTCTTATAACGTCTTCCAACTCTTTCCATTCTATTTGTTCCCTATTTTCTGTTTCTTCCATATTTTGTTGTTCCAATTCTTCATAATTTGTTTTCTCTTTTTCTTCATTACCTCCCATTAGTTCTTCAAAGTATTCTCTCCATCTCTTCGATGGATGTACCCCGCTTAATTCCTCCCAGAGAGGTGGATGCTAGAAGTACACATCGCGTTCGTACAACCCTTTTGTGTTTCCGCTCGAGTATCATCTACAACGATTTAAGAGCAACGTGAATTGCTCTTTCCGCACACGTTCGCTCCTGTAGCGCTTTAGGGATTTCCCTGCAGCACGTGTGCTAAGTCCATAAAAAAAAACAACGCAAAAAAGTTCATTTTCATAAAGAGTAACTTTCGATTTACAGTGCTTTGCTGAATATAATATTAAGAAGAAGCTGGAAAAAAAACTTGCAATTTTCATGAAATACCATTAACATTCCGCGGAATATTATGTAATATGAACTTTTCAAGGCACCTTGTTACTAGGGAAAGTTCACGGCATTTTACTGTTTATTTGTCACAGTGAATTAAAAGAAATATTAAATTGATATTAAGTCTCATAGAAGACCATGTACACTACCGTCAGAAAGTATTTGCCCACCTAATTATTTCAGTCCCAAGACAACAAAAACCCAGATAATATATATTTTTTAAAATTTCAGAAAAATATTCATGATTTTTCAGGATTTGTCTCATCTATGTGACCTCCTTTGTTTTTAATTACCGCTTTACAGAGTTTCGGTATTCTGTCCAATAGTTTCTTCAGAGTTTCTTTGGTTATTTTAACCCATCCTACTTGTAAAAGTTCCTACAAGTGATTTTCTGATGTTGGATTGAGTTGTCGAACACACCTGTCCAAATGGTCCAACAGCAACACGATGGGGTTCAAGTTGGGTGATTGTGGAGGCCAAGTCATCACTTCCAGGACGTTATCGGATTTCCATTGGTCCAAACATGGGAGCAGTATTCCATAGTTGGTCGAATTTGAGCTTTGTAAAGAATTAACAGTTGTTGTGGAGTGTAAAGCTTTCTGGTTCGAAATAATACTCCCAACTTTTAAGAAGCTCTCCTTGCTATGCCTGTAACATGTTCATGCCAGGATATATTTGCTCCCAAATTAACGCCCAACAAATTGAGTAATGATGCTAGGGGAATGGAGTGCTCCGACATAACTATGTCGGGTTCAGCAACTTTTTTAGAAAAAATTGCCGCCTGAGTTTTTGTAGCGTTAAATTCCACTTGGCTACTGTCACCCCAAGACAGAATTTCTTCCAGGTCTTTGTTAAGGTGAATGACTTCCTGCTGTCTGCGGATATTCGCCTGAGCTGCCGATGTCCGAACGTTCAAAGTGAATGCAGAGATAAGCGTACTGTCATCTGCAAAGCTGTAGATTGGATTCCCGGTCGTTTCCAGAAGATCGTTAATGTAAATAAGAAAGAGAGAAGGAGACAGTATGGAGGCTTCGGGCACTCAGGCGTTGATAGTGAAGTTTTAGAAAGAAATCGGTCGACTGCGACTCGTAAAGAACGCTCTCTGAGGAAACATGAGAGCCACAAACAGAACTTTTAAAGAGCAGAATGTTTAGGGGTCATTGTCATGCTGAAAAATAAATTTCCCCTGAAAAATATCTCTTCCAGAAGAAAGCATTTGAGTTAACAAAATTGCTTGATACTGTTCTTTTCGCATGATTCCTTCCATCCTAAAGATTTTTCCAACTTTATCGTTGCCAAAACAACCCCAAACCATTAATGAACCTCCACCATGTTTTACCGTAGGCAACTGACAGGCTTCCAACATCCTCTCGCCAGCTGACTGCCGCACGTAAACTAGTCGATTTGAACCGAAAAGTTCGAATTTAAATTCGTCGCTCCAAAGGACGGAATTCCATTGTTCTGATGTCCAGTTTTCATGTTCTCGGGCCCATTCTAATCGTTTACGTTTATTCACTTGCCTAAAAAGTGGTTTCCCTCACTGCAACTCTCCCGTGTAGTCCACCTTCTGCTAATCTGTTCTTCACGGTTGTTACGCTGATGGGGATGGGCCGCTCCAGGTTTACTTGAGTCTTGAATTCTGGTCCGGTTAGGCCGATATTACGTCTGCTGGACATTCTTATAGCTCTGTCTTCAGCGGGAGTCGTTTTTTCGGGGCCTTCGTGAACGTTTTTGGTTGGAATTCCATGTCCCGCAGATCATTGTTTTACGATGTAGTTCACCGTTCTCCTTGGCATCCACATATCACTCCCGATTTGTTTTCTCGAATGATTATTTTGATGTCTCGCAATTATCAGAGCCCGATTTTCAACGAAAACTTCTTTCGTTTTTGGCATTTTCACAACACAATTGAGCCTGTATCAATGACAAAGTACTGTTTGCGAATGATTAATTTCCAAAAGGGCAATGGTACTTATAGCATAGTTTTTATCATAAAATGTCACTAGGAACTTCCATAATCTCTAGAAACTTGAAATGAGTTCTTACTTCAACTGGATTTCTCAGAATTCGCCTCAAAACGATTATCATGCAAAACTTGGAAATTTGTTCTAATTGGTTTTTAATTTGTGATTTCTCCAAAAAGGCTTATCTAAACAATTTTATGATGGACACTTGTTGAGAACAATTAAATTTATCTAATATAATAAAAGGGTTTAATTAGGTATTAAATTTTGGCAGTTACATTGAAATTTGTAGATGGGCAAATACTTTCTGACAGTAGTGTACGAGTGACCTTGGGACATTTGAATATACGTAAAAAAGATAATGTCAAACAAAAGTAATATAAAAGAGACCCTAAAACATCCCATTTGAGATCAAACCTACAACTTCATCTATCTCATATTTTTAATATAAAAAACATCTCGAGTTAAATCTGAAATTCAAACAAAACACTATTGTATATCAAAACTTTTATTGTAGCAAAAAGAAACCAAGTGAAGAATAAAATTAAAAATAGTCCAGGAAAGATTAAAATCTGTTTTCTATTCATTAAAATACACCCCCTTGTCATCTCTAGAGTACGGCGTCGGTGATTATAATATAGATCTCAAGGTCACCGAGATCAACCGAGTTATTTTCTTTATCCGACTCGTTTTGTATTTATATATCTGTCTTATTTCCACCTGCTTGCTCCCTCGCCACCTACGATTTTCGGAATCGTCGCTCTCGGCGTTTTCTCACAGTCTCGGCTGGCAACAGCCCAGATGCTCAAATCGTAATAAATTTTAAGTTGAAAAATTAACCCCAGCAGGGTGGATGCCGACACGGTGGCTGTTTACTATTTTTACGAGTGTTTTGGGTCGGCTTTGTTATTATTTGAGGGTGTATTACTTAGGCTAGATGATGCTACTTTTTCATTCATTCCCTTTTGTTTGATTTTTGGATTAAACGAGTTCTACTTCTTAAAATCCATTAAATATTACATTTTTATGGTAGAATTTGCAATGATGCAGCAGAATAATAACTAATTATATAAAAAAATGTAAAAAACCCAATTTCGTTGCTTAATTAAGTTACAAGAATTAAACAAGACGACAGATATCCAGATTCCCCTCGCCACCGTAGATAGTTTTTTTGGTGCAAAACCACTATCACCAATGTTTAGTATATTGTGTAGGCAGTTGTTTTTTTCATTAGGTTGTCGTTTGGCGCCCCACGTCCTCTAAAAATATCTTGGCCTTTAGTGTTCTCTCCGAATAAGAAATATTATACAGTAGAATTTCTATGATAACTGCCGCGTAACAGTAGACCCAGGTAATTTTTTGGTAGTTTTTTTTATGTGTGTTGACCTATTTCTAGATTTTAAGACCAAGTGCGATTTTTTTTTTACAATTTTCTACGTTTTAAATAGCTACTAGTTTTACTATTTTATAAATTTTAAAATAAATAGTAAATTTTTTAACACAAGTATTGTTATTTTATATATACAGTAGAACCCCGATTATCCGAGCTTCGGATTAACCGAGCCAATCTAATAACCTAATTATCCGAGGTACGCGCGTCTATGCTGCGTATTAACCGAGCTTCTAAAATATGTATATACATATTTCCATTTAAAATCGTCGGAGCCCTCGGGGAATCCCCCTGGCCCGTGTGAGGGGTTCCCCTATTTATGTTTTTGGACTCTTTCAGCATGTAAATTTACGTGAATGCAGTGCGTTATAGCGTTTACTACGGAGAAGTACGAGTATAATCATATAATTTATTTGGTTGGAGTTCTGGTAGTAAAGTGTAATTAATACGAACTACTTTGTTTGAATTTTTGTTTGTCGTATTATAATGGAGCAAAACAAGCGTAAAAGAATCGTCGTTGAAGAAAAATTAAAAGCCATCAGAAGAATTGAAGCAGGAGAGACAATTAAAGTTGTTGCACGAGATTATGGAGTAGGTGAGGAAACAGTTGGAGATTGGAAAAGAAACCGATGACGATGATGAAGCCGCGGGGGATGAACAGTTTTTCCCACTAAGATCTCTCATCAAGAAGGTTTTGCTTCTTTGGAAAAAGCTTTGAGGTATATCGAACAACAACCAGAGGCAACCCCAGCGGATTTGCTTCTTCTTAATAGATGTAGAAATATTGCAGCTTCAAAAAGAAGATGCAATATGAAACAGAAGCGCATAGATACCTATTTCACTGTTTTATAATGTATGTACCTATTTATAGGTTAAAAACGTTAATACATCGGTTTAAAGTGTAGGTGTTTATTTTTTGAATGAATAAAAAACAAATCCGGATTATCCGAGTTTTCAGTTATCCGAGGAGGGTGCCCTCCACGTTACCTCGGATAACCGGGGTTCTACTATATATATATATATATATATATATATATATATATATATATATATATATATATATATATATATATATATATGAAATTATGGGTGTTATGAGAATCACTGCATATATTGAAACGGGGGGTCATGTAGAAGCAAAACTGGATTTTACCGCCAAACCAACCAGCACCTGAAAAGCCGCTAACCAACTAGCTTAGGCGCAGGCGCATTGTTGCTATTCGTAAAATGCGCCTGCGCTGAGTTAAATCTCACCGACACTGTAAACATCACGTTCTTGTTAACAATCGATCATATTGTTTAGTTATCTAGTTTACCAGTGGCGGAGCGAAAACAATATCTTCATTGCAAAGCAATGACATATGTTACTACACACTTGAAGACTTGCTTAATGAAAGGGAACTTCGCAACCAAAACCTTACGTAATGCTGTTTATTTTTATTGTTGCAGTATGTAGTAGTGACCATTACTTAATACGTGGGAAAACTTTCCAATCAGAAAACAAGATAATGTAAGACAAGAGGACATAAAGAAAAATGAAAAAAATTAGAAGAAGGCAGATACAATATTAACCCTTAGGTACCTACCCCTTAAACCAGTCACGTAACTACCTACCTGGAGTCTCTCAGACTCCCCTATTCTCAACTATATAAAATATAAACTATAAAATAAGAAGATGAATGAAAATAAAAAATCTATTTTTTAAAGCTTTTCATTTAAAAAAATAATTATGAAAGAAAAAAAAATTAAAGGTATATACTAAATAAACTTAAAACTGTTTTACAGCTTAGAAAAAAAACGATAAATTAACGAGTTACTCCAATGAGACCAAGAATAAAGAACAAATACGTAAATTAAGAACTTTTTTGCATTCATTTATAAAAATTTAGCAAATAACTAAGAAGTTTTTATAAAAATTATAGCCGAAATGGCCAAATTTCTATAAAATTGTAAGCCTCAGACCTCACAATTTTTCGTGGCAGATTCCACACATTCCACTTTTATAGCCGTTCAAGAGCGAGCGGGATCACCTGTATCATCGACGAGCACAGACGTGATAGTATGGGTAGAAAGCGGAAGGTACAGGGGCACGTGACCAGTAAAGATGCACATGCGACTAGTTATAACCAAAATAAATTCCGCCAGACTCCAGGTAGGTACTTACGGGTTAAAAGTCTAGAAGATGAAAATATCCAAAAGTTATTTCAAAAAAATAAGCATAATGTCCCAACAACGTCGAAGAAATATACGAACATTCAAAAGGATGTTTAGACGAAACTGCATTTGAATCACCTGGATATTATGAAAGAAATAGAACAAATACACCTTAGTTGTGGGATACCGAAATCGGAAGAGATGTAGAATACAAAAGAAATCCGCAAAGAAAACACCAAAAAATTGGAAGATAAAATGAAGTATTGCATTCAATTTATCCTTTCTTCAGGGTCAATTTTTTGCTTTATTATTGAGATGCACTATTTAAAGTGAATTTGTTGCAATCGCTCTTGCTACAAGAAGGTACCAGTTCCAATATACATAGTGATTTCTATAACACCCTATATATATATATATATATATATATATATATATATATATATATATATATATATATATATATATATAAATAAATAAATTACTGACATATCCAGGTTGAAGGGCTGAGGGCAGATAGATACAAAGACTGTTCCTTTAAAGAAGAAATAATATTAAAAGCAGAACTGCTTATAAAAATGCAGTTCGCCAATCAATATCTCTAAGGTTGGAGCCTTTAGAAAAAAAATCTCTTTTGTACTAGAACTCTAAAAATTTGGACTCGAAATCGATGACCGGACGTGGGATATATTTCACCAAGAAAAACTCTTTCATATAGGGAGACTTTGAAAACCTAAAACCAATTTAAACATCGATGACTGAGGAGAGTTAGAGATTTTTCACAATAGGACGTTAAAAGTTTTAAAACTTTCTAAGAGGGAGATATTTCCTTCCTGGTCATTTTTTGATTTTTTCTTAGCAAGTGTTCTTACACCGTCAACATTTTCAAGCAGCCACTCTACAAATTTTATTCAACGCCTTTATATCTTACGAAATGAATACAATTAAAAATCTCATAAAAATGCTTTTATTTGATACCCAAATTGACAAGTTTACAAAATTATGATCTAAGCAAAATGGCAACTGACGTTTACCATACTGATTTTTTATATAGCAAGTCTAGTAATGCCACAGCAGTTTAAACGCCTGGAAAGATTATAATTTTTTTGATATATTTTACGTACTCTTGCACACCCAGTATAGTTTTTCCTTAAAAAAGTATATATTTGACATCCCCACCAGATGTTGTATATATTGAATTCTTAGTATAACTATATCACTTCCGAAATTAGAATGAATCAAACTCGTCTGGTACTTGTTTTGTATGCTCCATGCACGTTTTTTTAGAATTTTTCAATTTCTTCCCCTAAAAATGCATTCCTATTGAGACACACCCAGAATTTTATAACTAATATGGTATGTTGGTGAAGACATTTTTTAAATCTATTGGGTGAAAATGATTATCTACTTTCGTAAAACATCATGGATACATTTTTTCAGTATCAAATGTAGTCCATAACCTGAGGCTAGACCTATTTTACCTTCATACAGAATTTCGTTAAGGTCCATTCAGACTTTGAGTGTAATGTCAAAAAAACAAACATATACACAAATGGTTGTTTTGTTTTCTATACCTATACACTAAATAATACCTCTCAACCATCCAGTTAATCACCTTTGTGAAAAAATCAGTAATTATTATGAAATAATGACGAAAAGACATAATAATCAGATTTGAAAGCACCGAAGACACTAAAAATGATGTATAAAATGCTATATTCGACGCAATCCCCTTCTTCACCTTTTTAAAACCTTATACATTTGACTGTACTGTCTCCTACTCTCTTTCTCATTTACATTAACGATCTGATGGAAAAAAAACAGGGAATCCAATCTACAGCTTTGCAGACGACAGTACGCTTGTCTCTTCATTCACTCTGAACGCTCGGACATCGGCCGCTCAGGCGAATATCCGCAGACAGCAGGAGGTCGTTCAATTTAACAAAGACCTGGAAGAAATTCTATCTGGGGGTGACAGTAACCAAGTGGAATTTAACGCTACAAAAACCCAGGCGGTAGTTTTTTCTAAAAAAAGTAACGTTGCTGAACCCGACATAGTTATGTCGGGGCACTCCGTTCCCCTAGCATCGTCGCTCAATTTGTTGGGCGTTAGTTTGGGAGCAAATATGTCCTGGCATGAACATGTTGCAGGCATTGCGAGGAGAGCTTCTCAAAAGTTGGGAATATTATTTCGAACCAGAAAGCTTTACACTCCACAATAACTTTTAATTCTTTACAAAGCTCAAATTCGACCAACTATGGAATACTGCTCCCATGTTTGGGGCTCCGCTCCCAAACATACACTGCATTTGTTGGATTCTGTTCAGAGAAGAGCAGTTCGTCTGATTGGAGACCCGGAACTGACCGGCGGCCTTGATTCGCTGGAACATCGAAGAACCGTTGGCGACTTGAGTCTGTTCTACAAGTATTTTCATGGAAAGTGTTTGAAGGATGTAGCCCGCTTAATTCCTCCCAAAGCGGTGCATGTTAGAAATACACGTCGCGCTGGTGCTTCACATCCGTATGAGGTTCAGCTTGTTACTCCGCGTATAACGCTTTTCAAGCAGTCTTTTATATAGAGAACATCATCCCTTTGGAATAATTTGCCCAGCGCTGTGTTTCCCACCGAGTACGATTTACAGCGATTCAAGAACAACGTGAATCGCTTTTTCCGCAAACATGCCGCCCCTGGAGCGCTTTAGGGACTTCCCAGCAGCACGTGTGCTAGACCCATAAAAAAAAAAACTTAATCATTACCTCAAGCAAAACCAAAAAAAAAAAAACCATAAGCGATATTGTTCCAAAACTATAGATTTCTTTCCTAGTTTAAGTATTATATGTGCAGCTAATTTGAACTTGATCTCAATTGGTTTGAAAGTTTTCGTGCCAAAAGAAAGTCGGACCGACGAAAATTGGCGATTGGGTAGACTCAACTCGATTTTATTGCATCTATGGATTTAGAACAGTGACCAATAGACGACAGAACAAATATTTTTGCTGTTACTCATACTCTAAAAAAAAGGCAGCCAGCGATTTGCTTTGTATAAAAAAGTCGTGTGCCATATACATTTATTAATTTGAAAATATCTTGTGACCTCATTTTGGATGTCTATTTTTTTTTTAAGCAAAAAAGTCTGTTTCGGAGTATAATAAACCTTTTTTGTGGCGATTTTTTGTGCCTACGACTAGTGTTACACAACGCGGTCTTACGGCAGGTCAGGATCGTTATTTATTGTCCTTGTTTTTCGTCTAGAGAGTTATCGCAAAAAAAAACCTATTCGTTACGACAGTCTACGATAAAATACAAAGGTCCTCAAAAAATCTCGAAACGAATATTCGAATGGAGAACTTTTTGAACACAACATCAATTTTCGAGAGATAAATTTTTAAAAGTTTTAACCCGATTTTTCACAATAGTTCGATAGATGTCCGCTCGTCACGGAAAGAAATTAGCTCAGGTTTATTTAGGTAAGACTAAACTGATTATTAAAATAAACAAAATAATTAATTAAATATTAGTTTAATTTGAATTTAACAAAACTAACCCGAAATAATCTTTATCCGTAAGCAATAGATTCACACCTACGCAAACTAGGCAGGGGCAAGTGCTCAGATAAATCGAAATGAAGTCACAATTCAACCCACTACGTTACATTACCTTAAAAGTTAGATTTTTAAAATAGGTGTCTGTTTTATTGGTTCCTTTTTACGAATATCGGACTTTAAGAATATTCCGTTTTTCGTTTATCCATGCTTTTGAAAATTTTAATTCGACAATTTTTATGGACCCGTACGCAATGAATGAAGAGATATAGGAGCAAAAAATTAATAAAATTGTAATAGGAATATTAGCTACGCTTAAGCTTTTGATTTATTATTCTTAAATAATTTTAATATTTCATTTCCAAGTAATATTTGTGATTTTATTGATGTGGGTAATATTTAAATAGATATCCTTTGTTGGTGGTTGTATTCCATTATTTAAAATTGTGGAATCCTTAAAATTGCATAACATTGTTAATTTTAAAATTTAACTAGGTTGTTTTGATTTAGACGTAAAAAAAATATCACTAAGGGAGCCTGTTTGTTTCTAATTGTTTTTAAAAAAGTATTTAACAATTGAAGGCCTTGAAATAGCTCAAATAATGCGGTAGTAATTTTGTAAAGAACTTTCTTTCTTTATCTCTGTCTTTCTTTCTCTCTCTCTCTTTATATATATATATATATATATATATATATATATATATATATATATGTATATAAATATATATATATATATATATATATATATATATATATATATATATATATATATATATATATATATATATATATATATAAATATTACTTTTTTTTTTAACCGTTTTCTTATATATTTTTCTTGTTGTCTATTCTTGGGTATATTGAGTACGGCTAGATATGTTCAAGGAACAACATGGTTTCAAGGTAATCCAAATATAAAAATAAAATTTGATAAACTCTAATACAATGGCAAAACATTATTAAAATCTGTTTGTTTAACATAAAAATATCCACAAACAAATCTAAACCAAAAATAAACCACACAAGACGTCATCAGGAAAAATATATTCTATGTATGAAGAGCAGTTAGTACCGACACTAGACAAAATAAAATTAAGATTGGTGCAGGACGGGACCAATATAAGAATGGGATTCACGTTCCAAAAAATCAACAAAAGGCAAGTAGTGATGGAGTTACAAAGATTACGAATTTTGTGACATACTTATTTACAAGAAATTAAAAAGTATCGATCAGAGAATTGGCCAATAATTTACCTTGACGAAACATGGTTCGATACCCATGACACTGTGCAAAAAGGGTTGGTTGACAGCAGTACAAAATGTCAGACTAACGCACCTTCAAATAAAGGTAAATGAATAACCTGCATGCTGAGTCTGAAAAGGGCTGGATTTCAAATTGTCTACTATTATCTGCAAAAAACATAAAAGATTTTAGTTTAGACTATCACGAAGACACGACAGAACTTTTTGAAAATTGGTTTCAAAATTCCCTTTTGCCAAATGTTCCCATAGTCGCCTACTAAATAAGGTTCCTAATGCAGCCAACACCAAATCGGAAATACAGGAATATATGTTAGAAAATGACATTTATTTTGACTTTAGTTATAAAAAAAGTGATCTTTTGGAAGACTATAAATTGAAAAAGAAATATGTTTATGATAGTATGGCTGAGAAAATGGGACACACTGTTTTGCGGCTTCCTCCGTATTATTGTGTGTTTAATCCAACTGAACATATTTGGCAAAAAGTTAAATAAAAAATAAGAGCACAAAATGTTTCTCCTACTTTAAGCGTGTCAGTGGTGGTTGAATTAGTAAACAAAGTTATAGATGATATACCTTATGAAAGCTAGAAGAATTCCACTCAGCACGTTTTTAAAGTTAAAGATTCATATATTTATGTAAATAATATAAAACCACTGATAATTACAGCTGATGACAGTGATAGTGAAACCGAATTAGGTTTAGGTTAAAATATATTTTTATTTATACAATATGTCCCCTCTTGTAAACCTCATTCATTCAAACTGTATATTTGTACTTCTTACCCATTTGTTTTTACATGCATCTATAAATAAACATCTCCAAAAACACTTATAATTTTATTTATTTACATTAAGGAATAAAATTCTTAAGTCCATCTCTGCAACCTATATAAATAAAAGGTCAGAATTTTTAAATTGCCCACTTAAAAACGGCAAAATTAGGATCTTATATTTTGGGACAAGCTATACATAGTTGATTGTTCGAGCCGATAGACTATTTAAAGCATATATGCCCAGTGGCGGCGGTACAAGTTTTCATATTTACTTTTGAAAAGTGTCATTTATTACCATTATCAAGATTCTTCTCTCGATTACCACAAAGACACCACTGCCGAATTAGTTGAAAATTGGTTCAAAAACAAGCTAATTCCGAACATACCTCCAAATAGTGTAATTATGAGGGACAACGCAAGCTATCATAGTAGACAGTTAATCAAAGCTTCCTGCTCAAACGATAGAAAAGCAACCATTCAAAACTACATGTACAATAATGACATTTACTTCCACGACGATTATACCAAACAGCAATTGATAGAAGTTTTAAAGACTTTAAACATAAAAAAGGAATATGTCTGTGACAATTATGCAATGGATATGGGGCATACAGTTTTAAGGATTCCACCATACCATTGTATATTTAATCCAATAGAGCAAATTTGACATCAATTGAAATCTGCCATTCGGCGAATTCTGTCATACATGTTGAAAAAGTTGAAAAATCATATATCCATATTGCAAATAATATAGAAAAAAGTAATAATTAAAACCAGTGATAATGATAGCGATAGTGATATTATTTTAAGTGAATAATGTAATCAATTTTAATGAGTAAAGTGATAATTTGTATTTGTAATAAAAATAATTGGTAATAATAAGAAGTTTTGTAATAAACATAAATAAAACATAGTATAAAAATTGTTTAATGTCTTTCCAAAAACCAAAATAATTAAATTCAGTTAGTCACTTCACTACATGTGTGGACGGACTTTACATGGATCGATAAAACTTAACGTAAACACAACACCGCGCGAAGCGCATCAGCTGGTCTGTCGGTCGCCTGGCGCGCGACGCCTCCTTTCTCCCGCAGGACCGCTCACTCGCGGTCCTTTCTTTCCCCACCGTGTTAGCTCTCTTTTGTCACACTCTCATAAAATCTAGCCTATGTTCACCCCAAACGTCTAGGCTACATACCAGTAAAAGATTTTTTAAAATCAGATTGGTAGTTTCAGAGATTATCGCGATTAAACAAACATACAAACTTTACTTCTTTATTATATTATTACAGATTTAGGTTTCTTTTTTAAATAAAAAGTGAACATGCTATGAGCCTTAAGTTGTTTAACATATACGTGGCGTGGCAAAAAATAAATAAATCCTAACAATTCTGTGCATGAACCTACAACTCAGTTGCATCTCGCTTTATATGACGATACAATCGCTACATGATTGTTGAAAGCGTCTGAACCGAAGCTGGGTGAAGTACTTTGTGAAGTACTTTATGCAAACGAACCGGTAAAATATTGAGCAGTCAGATTCTGTGCCAAGCTGGGAGAATCAGCTACTGTAACTTACAAAAAGCTGAAAAGAGCTTATGAAGGACATTCCTTATGTAGGACATAAATGTTCGTATGGTACAAAACCTTTCTAATGCGCTAGAAGAAGTGGAAGGCAAACTTCTTGAGCGAAATACTTCAACCTCAAAAACAGACAACATGGAAAAATTATGACTTTTGGAACGTCTGATGGTTGACCGATTTTGAAAATGATTAGTAGTCAGTTAAATTTGAACCCATTTATCGTTTATCAGATTGTCCAAGATTGTGCAAACGAACTTCACTATCGAACATTTTTTGATCTTCTGCACTACCTTGAAGGGAGTGACGGAATTTTGGAGTAGGAATTCAAAACAAAACGTCAAAGTCAGAGACGGCACACTGTAAAATATCCAGATTCCAAAAAAGTGTGAATGAGCAGGAAGAAAATTAAACCTATCATAATTTGTTGCTTTAGATTCGGACAATAGTCTACAAGGAATTTGGGCCTGCAGATGAAACAAAAAAATTCCCGTGACTCTTCAGCATCTATATTCCGTGAATCTCATTCCCTGTGATTTCTTTTTATTAGCCCAACTCAAAAAAAAAACACTTAAAAGAGTGATATTTGGGTACTTTGAATAATATTGGGTCTGGGAAAAAGTTCGTGGCGTTTTTCCCGATAGATCGCTTCAATTGCAAATAACTCAAGAAACACAGATCGCAGCGACATCACTAAACGCTCGTTGGAAAGGTGCCACTTCGAGCGTTACTTTGAGTGTATAGACATCGTACAGTGGTTGGAAAGTTGTTTGCGTTTGAAAATGGAGAAAAGTAATGAAAAATTGAGCTATATTTTGCAATATTATTATGACAAAGGGAAGAACACTGCGCAGGCTTGTGAAAAAATGTTTGCTGTGTACGATGAAGGTACTTTATCAAAATCTGCTGCGAGGAAATGGTTCTCTTGCTTTCGTTCTGGTAATTTTGATGTGAAAGATGAGTTACGCTTTGGTCGTCCAATCACTGAAAAAGCTGCTGAAATTTTTGAAAAAGTCCAGCAAGATAAGTAGATTAGCAGTGTCGATATTGGTATGGAGCTACACATTGACTACAAAACGGTTTTGAACCATTTACACAAAGCTGGCTACAAAAAGAAGCTCGATGTATGGGTTCCTCATGAGTTGAGCGCGAAAAACATGATAGACCGAATTAACATCTGCGATGCGCTGCTGCAACGCAATGAAATCGAGCCATTTCTGAAACGTGTCATAACCGGTGATGAAAAAATGGATCACGTACAACAATCGGAAGCGTAAAAGATCGTGGACAAGGGATGGTGAGTCGTCACAAGCGTTCGCGAAGCCAGTATTGATGCCGAAAACGGTGATGCTGTGTGTGTGGTAGAACTGGAAGGGAATCGTCCACCATGAGCTACTTCCAGTTGGTCAGACGATTGATTCTCAACTCTACTGTGGACAACTAGAGAGATTACGCCAGGCAATTGAAAGAAAACGGCCCAAATTGATTATTAGGAAAGGTGTTGTCTTCCATCATGACAACGCCCGACTACACACTTCTTTGATGACCCGTCAAAAATTGCGAAAGCTTGGTTGGAAAGTTTTGATGCATTCATCGTATAGTCCAGACATAGCACCCTCTGACTATCATTTATTCCGATCTCTGCAGAACTTTCTCAATGGAATTAAGCTGCTTTCAAAAGAAGCCTGTAAAACTATTTGATTCAGTTTTTCAACCAGAAACCACAGAAGTTCTTCATCGATGGCATCATGGCTCTATCCGAAAAATGGCGAAACATTGTCGATAATAATGGAGCATATGTGGTTTAAATAAATTCATTTTCACACTATAAGAAAACCAGTTGAATTTTACTAAAAAAAACGCGACGAACTTTTTCCCAGACCTAATATTTAGAAGAGTATAACCAACGAACTGATTAATGTTCTAGCGCTGTTACGAAATAGTGAAACAATAGCTCCATCGCAACTACCAACCAAGCGAACTACTTTAATTTAACATTGATTTGTAAAAGAAGCAAGTTTCATTATTTCTTTGTCGCCACATCTATAAAATTTATCACGAAGTGACGATTTTCAGACCTTATCGACATCAGTAATACCTGTATCATTAACATGAACAGAGTTAAAATTTCAGGTTTTAGAAAATAAAAAATTGTATTAGCAGACGATAAATAGGTGGTTACGTGCCCACTGGAAAACTTTGATTTATCGATTGCCATTAACGTGTCAATATTATTGTTACAAGATATCTCTAGATTTTTTTTTCAATTATTTTTTGCATACGTTTGTTGCAACAACAAATCAACCTCTGCGTTTTACGGTAATTTTATATCGATATAATTTGTTGCACTTGAACAGTAGCTAGTTATTTATGCGGTTAACTTTATTTTGATTTAAATTGAAACAGATAAAATACGGAGTTGGTTTTTATTTTTACAGATTAGTTATGCGGATGGGGCTTTTTTTCTCGATCGTGTTAGTTAGGCACGGTCACTTCTTCAATTCCTTATTTTTTAAAGATGGTGTTTTCAAGTTATTTTTTTCGGCTTTGAAACGTTAATCGGTAAGACACTTGTTTAAATTGCAAAAAGAAATTACTGTCCTATTTATCACGCGATTTCTTTCTCGTGCTAAAAATGTCCGGACTGTCATCCGGAAATTAGAGAGAAATAACCATCTTCAGTAGATTCGTAGATTCTACAAGGCGATTATGTTTTCATCTTTTTCCAACAAGTTTAATCTCTTGAAAGGCAATATCAATCAAATCTTGGTTCTGCTACTGGTTTTAAGTTCATGTTTTAACCTCTATCCTTGCTTTTGTTTGTAATTTGTCAAATCAAAGGTTATTTTTCTTGTTTAAATCATTTTACAGAAGACGAGGAAAGAAAGTAAAACTGCTATATTGAGCTTTTGTGTATAAAATTGAGAGTTCCCATTAAGGTGGCGCCCCGTGGATCCCGATCAGCAGATTCCTCTTTCCTTGCTTCGGCCCCAGATTAAGCTGAGTTGTCTTGACTAGCGTCAGCTTGGGAAGCATTAGCGGATTCATCTTGGATTGCTTCGGCCTCAGATTGAGCTGAGTTGTCTTGACTAGCATTAGCTCCAGGTTGAGAGGCATCAGCGGAATCGACTTGGCTTGCTTCCGCTCCAGATTGAGCCGAGTTGTCTTGACTAAAATCAGCTCCAGCTTGGGAGGCGTCAGCAGATTCGTCTTGGCATTTAAGTTTATTTGGCCTGACATAAATGCAATAACGTCCGTGGCAGTACTACTGCATAGTTTAAAAGGTGCTGTGTAATACAAAAGTGTATGTATCCTCAGGATATGAAAAAGGGTACAATCCCTACTCGGGCGGGGAAGTGAACAATAAAAAAATATATTTCTTAGGTAAATTATATTTGCTATATATATATATATATATATATATATATATATATATATATATATATATATATATATATATATATATATATAAAAACACGTAGGCTGAAAAGTTTTTGGTCTAGCTACTTAAAAAACATTTTTTTTTGCAAAACTCGACTTTATTCAGCAATATATGGTAGTCTCCTTCAAGAGCGATACAATATATACATTTCTATACCTTTCTTATGGAAGAATTTAACTTTGCCTTCAAAATAGGACTCAGTTTCGGCGATACCGTCTTCACTGGAGCCAAATCTCTTTCTCGCGAGCATTTTTTTGAGGTCTGCGAATAGATAACAGTCGCTGGGGGATCAAAACTCTGGAGAATACGGTGGATAAGGAAACAATTCGAACTTCGATTCATGCAATTTTGCCATCGTAACCATTGACTTGTGACACGGTGTATTGTCTTGATGATTTCTGCCCTTAAACGCGCCAATAACTTTATATAATATTCGCTATTGATGGTTTTTCCCTTCTCAGCATAGTCGATGAAAATTATTTCATGCGCATCCAAAATACGGAGGTCAAAACCTTCCCAGCTGACTGTTGTGTCTTTAGTTGTTTCGAGCTGCTTTCACCGGCTGGTGTCCACTCAGCTGACTGCCGATTTGATTCCGGTGTATAGTGGTGGATCCATGTTCCATTCATTGTCACATATCCCATGAAAAAATCCTTTATATTGCGTTTAAACAAGTCCACCAGTAAATGATGAGTGAATTTCTAAAGGCATACTTATAAAGCCATTGCTTTGCTTGAACGGTATTTTTTCCCATCAAAAAACAGTGTTTAATCAACATACGAAATTCGATTTTTTCCAATGTTTCGAAAAAAAAAGTAGCGTCACTAAAACCACTGTAACTTGTAAAGTAATCGTCGAAATGTCATGAAATTTTGACACGTATCATTTAAAGGTTGGTACTTCCTAAAAATCATATGATTTTTTGAAAATGGCCGCATCTATGTGTCAAACCAAAAAGTTTTACGCGACTTTGGATAATAAAATAGTTCTCCCTACAAAAATTGTCGATTTTTATTCACTTTCTAAGACAGCCACGTCCACTAAATCGAAGAATGGAGAACATATGACATCATAGGCAACACCATGTATTTTACAGTACATTTAGGGATCCCTACATCGTTTTGGTATCATCATGATTTAGCATCCAGGAAAAATATTGCATAAATGACGGAAATTTCGTTTGTCATTTCAATAAAGTAGGAAAAAATAACCAACAACGCAAAAGACAACTCATTTTATTGGCCTGTAGATTAACTAAAAACTATTCGGATATCCTAATCGACAAGTTACCATATATAAATAACACTCTAACTCTAATGGCCTCCAGAAGTACTAAAAACAACCAGGTAGAGATTTTTTTCACACAACTCTAATTTTCTTGAAAGTAATAAATATTTGATGTATACAGCGTATTTATAACCATCCAAATCTCTACCTATCCTTATGTATGATTCCCTTTGAAGAGGTCTTCACTGCCTTGTCTGCAAGTAAAGCTGTCCCGAGGGACTCCAGTGGCGTGAACTGTGTATCCAGGGCTGGAATTCTGCAACGAAGTTAAGGAAAAGAGTTCCTTTTCTCTTTGAAATTTCATATTCGTGACGTCATATTTCGGCTAGGCTTGAATTCTTATGTAAGTTAGAAACATTTTACATTGTTGGTTTCAAAAATATCGTCTGGCTGTTTTATTTCCCCAAACACCACAGTGTTTAAGCCTGAATTTCTAGTAGTTAGTTGTAGGGTCTAGCATATTGGTTTTCTCAAGTATTGTTTACGAAAAATCTGCTTAAATTTATTTTTTGCAGTCATGTTTCACGTACACAGTTTAGTCTTTATGCGGTTGTTTTCTTCACTATTGTAATTTATTTTTCTTTTTGCGAAAGGCTAAAACTTCCAAACAGCAGGTTCAAATACAGATTAGTTTTGATTGAGGTTGCATTCTTACTAGAAAAAGTAAAAATTATTTGATCATCTGAGGGGCAAAGATAAACGGTAAAGTGACATGTAATGTGCCTTCCCTTTCTCTTTTCAATTCGGAAATAGTTCGGCTCAAGCAATGATAATCGAACTCTGTTATTGAATGACGACATTCATTGCGAAAAAAAGGGATCTCTTTCCTTTTGTTTGTTACAGAATGCAGTCCTAGTACCGATATATTATCCTGAACTTTTAGTTGATATTAATTTAGAGCTATTTTTGGCGGATGTCATAATTTTTATATCCCTAGAATACACACACATACGCACGTATAATACGAGGGTGTTTTTTAAGTTATCTATGAAGAAAAACTCTCAAAACTTCTCAGAAAATCTACGCAACTACCGTCTACACTAATACCCATATTTTTTTTTTATGGGTCTAGCACACGTGCTACAGGGATGTCCCTAAAGCGCTCCAGGAGCGGCATGTGTGCGGAAAAAGCGATTTACGTTGTTCTTGAATCGCTGTAAATCGTACTCGGTGGGAAACACAGCGCTGGGCAAATTATTCCAAAGGGATGATGTTCTCCATATAAAAGACTGCTTGAAAAGCGTTGTACGCGGAGTAACAAGCTGCACCTCATACGGATGTGAAGCACCAGCGCGACGTGTATTTTTAACATGCACCGCTTTGGGAGGAATTAAGCGGGCTACATCCTTCGAACACTTTCCATGAAAATACTTGTAGAACAGACTCAAGTCGCCAACCGTTCTTCGATGTTCCAGCGAATCAAGGCCGCCGATCAATTCCGGGTCTCCAATCAGACGGACAGCTCTTCTCTGAACAGAATCCAACAAATGCAGTGTATGTTTGAGAGCCGAGCTCAAACGTGGGAGCAGTATTCCATAGTTGGTCGAATTTGAGCGAATTTTAGCCTAGCATTTCTCGAGTTGTTGTCCATCCAAAAGAATTATTTTGTTGGCGTCTCCAAAAACAACGCTCTAGCGGCTTTCAACTTATGAGCTGAGGAAAATTTTCGGCTCCGGAGGTCTTTTTTCAGATGTCTGAACAAGAAGTCACAAGGCCCTAAATCAGGGCTATATGGTGGATAACTAGGTGAATTCACAGCTTTTGATAAGGACTTGAATAGTGGGAGTCTTGTGAACACTGTAGTTGTCGTGCAATGAGTAAAATTCTTTCGGAGTCCCAAATACGCCAGTCTTTGGAGGCGGAGACTCCTTTTGAACCCCTTGCATGTCTCGTAGCATGTAACAATTCACCAAAAATAACCCTCATCATTGTCTAAAGCGACCAAGTGTTCTTGAGAATTTTTTTCATTGGCAGTTTCTGCTTTGCTGTAAGAAGTTGGAGGATTCGCCGAGTAGAAATTTATTTTTATTCCTAAATATTCATGTACAACCTTGAAAATTATGATTTTAGATACTTCAGCCTCTCCAGTTTCCTCAGTTTTTACCTCAACCGGATTCCCTGATATGGCGTAATCCTAAATAAAATATAATCTCATGGCTAATATACTGTTACTTGTTACGTTAATATTCCTTAAAAGCAGCTTCTTCATAAGTTCAAACAGTTCACATATTACAGGATTTTCTTAAGGGGTAAGGCCAATCCAGGTACCAAGAAAAAAGGCTAATTTAGGGAATTTTTTTCAACAGTATAATAAACATAACATAACATAATCGATAAACCTCTTTTACCCGTAGATGTCGAGGCTCGTTCTCTATTTTCTTTCCACAAATTTACGCCACTCATCTCTATTTACTGCTAGTTGTTTCGCCTCAGCCCAGGATTTTCCTCTTTTCCTCAGTATTTCATTCACACTTTTGTTCCATGTTTCGTTCGGTCGGCCCCTTCTATTTTTTCCTGTCCACTCTTGCCTTCCACACCATTTTAATCTGCCGATCATCATTCATTATCACTATGTGTCCAGTCCATTTTAACTTCTTTTCCTCTATTTTTTCCTTTAGCGATTTTACATTACCATAAGTTCCTGTCTAATATCTTCATTCCTTCTTTTATCAATTATTCTTGCCCCTACCACTTTCCTCAGATACTTCATTTCTGTGGCTTGTAATCGTTTTTCATACTTATCCGTCAGAAGCCAATTCTCGCCCCGTAGGTTATAACTGGCGTATATATTGTTGTGAAAATTGCCATTTTTGTTTTCACTGATATTTCCTTTTTACTTCTGTACAGCGCGCAGTATAATCTTGTTCCAGCTTTCATTCTATTTCCAATTTCATCCTCTTGTGATCCCTTGGAGTTCATTACTATTCCCAGGTATTTATATAGCTCCATCTGTTTAATTTTTTGTCCCTCTACTTTAATGTTCATAGTTTCTTGTCTGTTAGTTATAACCATCACCTTTGTTTTTTCCAGGTTAATAAACAGGTTATACTTTTTTAACTCTACAGTCCATATATTCATGTTCAGCTCCAAGTCTCCTTCTGTCCTTGCTACAAGTATAATTAAACAGTCGAAAATTTATTTGAAGTACTTTAATAAACAAATATTTAAGGGTACAAAAGTATATTTTTTTGTCTTTTTAGTTCAAAATGGCCGCTTCAGAATCTAAGACGACAAGGCACATTTTATGCGAAGCCTGAAACCGGTAAAATGATTATTCCCGTAAACCAAAAAATTTTCAATAATGTATGTTCCCCTTCCGGGGACTATTACCCTGTGGTGGGAGGGCTCAGTAACCTTCAATATCCAGGGAGCGATGCCGGCGGTAGCATAGCTACAGGTAGGGCCACCTTGCCGGTAAGGTCTCGAAGAGATGAAAGTGAAGCTAAGAATGTCCACAACAGATAGCGTCTGACCCAGAATTGGGAGGCAAAAAAACTGATCCGAAAGACAAGTTATTCATTGCCGCCCAAGAACAACTAGACAAACTAGAACTAGAACTCACGCAAATTAAATGGGATATTGTAGGCATATCAGAAACTAGACTAGAGGAGGAAAAGCTTATGAGATTAAAATCCGGCCATGTCTTATTTAAAAAAAATGATGTACACTCATACAGTGCTCTCTTAATAAATAAAAGAAGAAAACATCTAGTTCAAACATATAAAGCAATATTAAACAGAGTCATCTACAAACCATCAAAATTTCCAAACTTCCTTCAAGTTATCATATATGCCTGCTAGTACAGCAGATGACGAAGAAATTGAAAAATATTATGATCTCACCCTGGGAAAAGCTTTAGAAGAGATACATTACACTGTAATTATTGGCGACCTAAATGCAAAGATTGGAGTAAGCATAAATGACGAATCGCCCTATGTTGGACGATTCGGCCTTGGTAACAGGAATGATAGAGGCGAACGGCTGATACATCTAAATAATAAAAAAATCTTTTGCATGAACACCTTTTTTAAAAAATCACCGGAAAGAAGATGGACATGGTTCAGTCCTGATGGACGAACAAAAAACGAATCGATTACGTATCCACAAGGAGATAATTACAAACGTCTCAGTCTTAAATCAGTTCTACACGGGTAGCGCCCACAGGCTAATAAGAACAACAATTTCCATCAAAACAAAAATTGAAAGAAGAAAGATGTTCCAAAACAAAATACATCCGTCGACGCTAGAAAGACATAAATGTGAATATGAGAAGATGATAAATTATAAATTGTCAATTGCATTAGACAAAAAAAATATATTATATATTCAAAAGATATTTGTACAGTTGTCAAGATAACTTGCACCAGAAATAAAGAACAAACTAACAAATTAACAAAAGAAACTAAAGAACTGATCAAGAAAAGAAGAAAATTAGATCGAAACACAGCAGAATACAAAAACCTAAAAAAAAAAATAAAAAAAATATCAGAAACGACACTCGAAACTACAATATTCAAATTATCAAACAAAGCATAGAAGACAACAAGGGAACAAGAGTACCAAGAACTAAACTGAACAGAGGAAAAACTAAAATGGCTTGTCTAAAGACAAGGGATGGGGATGAAATAAATATCCCAAATTCCTTAAAAAGAAAAGCATTTGAAAGTTCTATCGTGCCAGTTCTAACATATGGAATGGAAACGATCACGTTATCGGAAGACAGTATCAGAAAGTTGAGAGTAGCACAACGTGGAATGGAACGAGTAATGCTGGGGCTGGGCATAAGAGACAGAATCAAAAACGCTGACATAAGGTCCAGAACGGGGGTTACAGATATCATAGAGAGAGCAGTATCCATCAAGTGGCATGTGGGCTGAACGAATGGCCCAACAGAACATCTCATTGAAGGCCAAGAACATTCAAGAAAAGCGTTGGCAGACCGCAAAAACGTTGGTTGAATGATGTGAGAAAATATGCAGGCAGGCGATGGTATGATGGAGGACAGGAGAAGATGGAGGAACATGAAAGAGGTCTATGTGCAGCAGTGGGCGGAGAGAGACTGATGATGATGATGATATAGTGGATAACGTACGGAAATTTGAAAACATCGATTTTTCCAAAAATGGTGTACAGGGTGGTCCAAATTGGACACTAAAGGAGATATATGAAAACTGATGTCGGTGTCTGAGGCTCAATTTTTATGATAAACTCAATGGTGAAAACCGCATATCGATATCTAGTACCGTTTAAGATATACAGGGTGTTTTTTTCATTTTGGAAAAATGTTTGTAATTCTTTTCCTGTTGAAAATTTTTGATTTCTGTAAAAACATTCTCAAAGCACTTTTTTACGTGGATTTCAACAGTATAAGTTACATTTTTTTACAACTAATATTTTAATAGTTATTATCGCAAAAATATATTTTTTAAAATGAATACCTTGTATATTTTTCCTTATCCGAATAGAGCTTTAAATTACCATTCTAAAAATATAGCACACTTTATATTTTGCTTAAATCTACTTCAAAATATAAAGGTTTTACGCGAGTTCTAAATGCACATTTTGTGAAGTAGGCTTTGGACGGAGCGGCCATATTGTTTAATTCAATTGTTTACTAGTAGCTGTCAAATTTTACTTCAGGATGAATTGTTAAATAAATCGCAATGAAGTTTGAAAATTACGAAAAATGAGATATGATAGTGTGTTTCATACAAACTGGAGAAAATTCGGAAGCGGCAAGTAATTTGAACCACGAACGGTATCCAGAAAGGCGTCAACCCCTTCAAGGGTATATTCGCTCGATTGCGACATAACCTAGTTAATAGTGGCCAGTTTGAAAAGGAACGACCCAAAAATTATACATCAAATAGGGATAAGGGGCTAGAAGAATTAGTAGTTTTAGTAACTATCGGAAATAATCCCAACACTTCAACCCTACAGTTAAAAGAAACGACTGAACTACTAAGAACTAACTAAGTCGTACTTTGAAGAACCACAAATTCAGGCCATATAGGACAAGAAAAGTTTATCACCTTAGAGACGGAGATTTTCAACGGCGTATGGATTTTTGCCAATGGTTTCTGGAGAATTGTAACCATGTTCCGAATTTTTCATTAAATTGCATTTGGACAGACAAAGCTTATGTAAGCAATGCAGGTATTTTTAATCGTTACAATTCTTATAGTGGGCACAAGAACATACTCATTTAGTTGTGGAGCAAAGAAATCAAGGCAGATTTGGATTTAATGTGTAGGCAGGGTTATAGATCCATTTATTTACGAAGGAACACTCACCTCTCGGAGATATTTAGAAATTTTAAGGCAATAAATAGAAACTCTTGTTGATGAACTGCCGTTAATGAACCTTAGAAATATATTTTTTTAACACGATAGGGCACCCCCTCATAACGCTGCAGTTATCAGTAATTTTTTATCGGCCAATTTCGACAATAACTGGATAGCCAACCAAGGTCCGAACCGTTGGCCGGCAAGGTCACCGGATTTAACACCCATGGACTTCTATCTCTGAGAAAGATTGAAAGATCTAATTTTTAAATTGCCGACAAACACCAGGCAAGAGTTAGAAGTAGCAGTGATACAAAGTTTTGCAGCTCTCACTCCTCTTGAACTAATCAATCGGTAAGAAGTGTCCAGAAAAGGTGCCGCCTATGTGTAAATGAAACTGATCGACATTCCGAACATCTCTTAGAGAAAATTGTTTTGTTTTAGTTTGCTCTACTCGGAATAAATTGTTTTATTGTTGTTTTGTTTTATTTTCTACATAGTTTAAAATACTATAGCATTTAGTAAATTTCATTGTAGTTATGACTCTTAGAGTTACTTCTGGAATTTTTTTTTCTACGATTTGACTGCTATCGGTAAAAAATTGATACTGTCACTCCGTCCAAAGCCTACTTTACAAAATGTGCATTTAAAACTCGCGTAAAAATTGAAAACCTTTATATTTTGAAGTAGATTTAAGCAAAATATAAAGTGTGCTATATTTTTAGAATGGTAATTTAAAGCTCTATTCGGATAAGGAAAAATATACAGAGTATCCCATTTAAAAAATATATTTTTTTGTGTTAATAACTATTACAATATTAGTTGTAAAAAAATGTAACTTACACTGTTGAAATCCACGTGAAAAAAATGCTTTGATAATGTTTTTACAGAAATCAAAAATTTTCAATAGGAAAAGAATTACAAACATTTTTCCAAAATGCAGATTTTTGAAAAACACCCTGTATGTCTGAAACGGTACTAGATATCGATATACGGGTTTCACCATTGACTTTATCATAAAAATTGAGCCTTAGACACCGACATCAGTTTTCGTCCATCTCCCTTAGATAAAGGGGCTCACCTTTAAAAGTGTCCAATTTGGACCACCCTGTACATTTGTACAATGGTTTATAAAAAAGGAACTTATCCGTACGTTATACACTAGTTTTTGACATATATTAATGACTTTTTTTTGGTTTTTTGTTCTAGGTTGAAATCAAAGGGAGCAATCGTTGCGCTCGTCCCAGGCCTCTTATAAAAGGTGACTTGTCATCTTGGATTTTGAAGCGGCCATTTTAAATTAAAAACATTTAAAAAATATTTTGGTGCATTTAAATATTTGTTTAATAAAGTACTTCAAATAAATTTTCGGCTGCATCTATCAAACTCTTCAAAAAATTCCCGAAATTAGTCTTTTTTCCTGGGTCCTGGAGTGGCCTTACCCTTTAAGTTAAATCAATTTTACTGCATCAAAAAATAAACAAAATTATTTTTATCGTTTACGGAATTAATAACAATGTTAAAACAATAACTTAATAAATTAAACAATGACATAGAATGTTCGATTACATCATTTTCATTGCCAAATGAAAGTGAAAAAATAACTGACTATTTAAAATTTAAATGTGCCTTTTGTTTGTTTATCACTGCGCCCAAATTCGCTCTAAATGAATCTAAAAATGAATTTTCAATTGGGAAAAAAAAAATGTATTTGATTTTTAAAGTATAAATATCTGTGAAATATGCACGTGAATCTATTAATTCTTGACCTGTATAAGGTCATATGGTCGTCTGTTTTTTTTTGTCATCATTTAGTAGCCTAAAAAAATAGAATTCATTGCGATCGTCACATCTATTATGACTTGTAATTTTAGACCTATAATGCATATTTCGTTACTTTAAAAAAATGACAACGTTTACTTTTAAATGATTTTATAGGCATCAAGTTTAAAAAGATGCAGCGTAAGGTTTTTTTGGATATTAAAGCAACTCAACGCAATTAGTTGCAGCAGCTAATATAAATGACAATAAAATCATCAATCCTAAAACGCTCAAACTTTTTAAGTAGGACCCGTAAGTACCTGCTCCTTTACTCCCAACTGTTTATCCTCTATATGAAATCACAAAAATCAACTCGCGTGCTGGGCACTCGCAAAAAAACACTCAATTCACAGTCACGCGAAAGTCAACCCTCACATGTTCGATTGTGAACTAAACCAATACAATACTCTTATCTTTAAATATAGATCACTAAATAAGCAACAATTTTTTACCCTTACCAGGAAGTAATTTCACCGATTTCGATATTAACCCTTTTTAAATTTCAACTCCCTTCGATATTCATCAATGCTGTATTTTGAAGGTGAGATGGTAGGGTTTCGGTACCAATCGAAAGCGATCGAAATGAGGGGTGGGTCATTATTCGCAACCCTAATTTCGTATATTGTTGACAGAATTAAT
Organism: Pachyrhynchus sulphureomaculatus; assembly: GCA_019049505.1. Classification (NCBI taxonomy): domain Eukaryota; kingdom Metazoa; phylum Arthropoda; class Insecta; order Coleoptera; family Curculionidae; genus Pachyrhynchus; species Pachyrhynchus sulphureomaculatus. The sequence continues at coordinate 95,143,860 of CM032448.1, forward strand.
AGTATTGGGTTACGGTTGGGGGCTGGGTGATTAGAAAGTTAAAACGGATATTAGAATAATTAAACTTGATTCGAATAAACTACTATCAAAAAGCATAAGTCATAAATTTTTGTCACGACATTTTGTTTAAGTAATTTTTGGAGAAATACATGAATTTGAATTTAGCATACATCAATCTATGTACATGTGTCATATATATATATATATATATATATATATATATATATATATATATATATATATATATATATATATATATATATATATATATATGTATGTATGTATATATAATAAATATATATATATATATATATATATATATATATATATATATATATATATATATATATATATACGAGGCTGGTTTGAAAAGTCCGTGCAAAGTCCGAGAGATGGCACCACCGGCGCGTATCGAGGTCATGTTTAGTTAGTAGCATCTCTTGAATGAACGCACACCAAGTTTCAGCCATATTGGTCTATTTCTTTGTGTTTGGCATTCGTGTGAATCAAGGAAGTCGAGTGATTTTCAAGAAATGGACGAAAAAGAATTTCGTGTGGTGATTAAACATTACTTTATGAAAGGCAAAACGCCTCAGGAGACTAAAGAGAAGCTTGATAAACATTATGGTGACTCTGCACCTTCGATTAGAACAGTTTATCAGTGGTTTCAAAATTTTCAGGTGCGTGAGATTGCTAGTGCTGTGGGCATATCGACTGAACGGGTACATAATATTTTGCATAAACATTTGGACATGAGAAAGCTATCCGCAAGATGGGTGCCGCGATTGCTCACGCTTGACCAAAAACGGAATCGTGTGAAGTGTTGCAAGGATGGTTTGCAGCTGTTCCAGAAGAATCCGGAGGACTTTAAGCGTCGTTTCGTCACTGTGGATGAAACATGGATACATTACTATACTCCTGAGACCAAACAACAATCTAAACAAAGGATTACCAAGGGGGAATCTGCACCAAAAAAGGCGAAGACCGTTCCTTCGGCCGGAAAGGTTATGGCGACTGTCTTTTGGGATTCGCAAGGGATAATCCTCATCGACTATCTGGAAAAGGGTAAAACTATTACAGGTGAATATTATTCATCGTTATTGGACGTTTGAAAACCGAGCTGCAAGAAAAACGCCCGCGATTGGCCCACAAGAAAGTCCTTTTCCATCACGACAACGCACCAGCACACACCTCAGCAGTTGTGGTCGCAAAATTAATGGAAATAGGATTCCAACTCGTTTCACATCCCCTTATTCTCCAGACTTGGCTCCCTCGGACTACTATTTGTTCCCCAATTTGGAGAAATGGCTGGCAGGACAAAGATTTTATTCAAACGAGGAGGTGATTGCAGACACTAATGGATATTTTGCAGACTTGGACAAATCCTATTATTCGGAAGGGATCAACAAACTAGAACATCGTTGGACGAAGTGTATAAGCCTAAAAGGAGACTATGTCGAAAAATAAAAAAGGTTTACCCCAAACACATAAGTAGTTTTTATTTTTGCACGGACTTTTCAAACCAGCCTCGTATATATATATATATATATATATATATATATATATATATATATATATATATATATTTGTACTTCGATCAGCAATAATTACTATTAAAGCAGAGCGCAATGTCGCCAAAAAAGTTTGAAGGTAGATTGTTGTTGACAGCGGTGTGCCATTTCCCCTCAATCCGCATTAAAATCTCACGCTCTCAGCTGACGAATATAGCTGTGACAAGGCGTGTGTCTCTAATTCACTCCAGAAGTCACCCATTTCAATATATAAAACCATTTTTAAAACACCCTATATATATATATATATATATATATATATATATATATATATATATATATATATATATATATATATATATATATGGTAAGTATAAGTTTAAGTATAATTTTATGTTCTAGATTCTGTATACAGGTATAGCGGTCAGAAAGTCATAAGCACATTTTTTTATTCACTTTTTTTTATTTTCTTTATTAGAGTTTATAATAAATCGGGAAAAAAGCCAAAAATTCATTTTCTAAACGATATTTCTTTGAAATTGGATAATTATGTTGGTAATACATAAACAAGAATTAATTATAGCAATAAAGAATGTCCCATTTGAAAAGTAATTTTATTGTCACCTAGACGCGCCCCATGAAATTTTATTGTTTATAACTATATAAGAAAGTTAATATCTGTAAAATTGTTTTATTATAACTCACAAAAAACCGTTACAATTTTTCGATTATACCTTTCTTCACACTTGTTAGTCCATTCTTCTATATAAATAAACTTTTTTTTGAAATTTTTATTATTCTTCTAATGTTAGAGGAGAGTCGGGTATTGGTGTGCATTTAAGTTAAAAACTATCACTTTTCTAGAAATAAAAGAAACTAGACTATCACATTCAGAAAACTACTAGTAATATATGAAAAGTTTTTAGTACATTTTCGATAAATAACACATGGGCTGAAAAGTCCCGGGCCTAACACATAGATGGCGCTAGTTTTATTGCAGTCACCTTTTTTTCAGTTAATACTAACCTTCAAAAGACAGCTGTTAAAATTTCATGATATTCTATTCATTAGTTTGTGAGTTATTGTGCTAAGAGTGACGCTACTTTTGTTATTTTCAAAACAATGAATCAAAAACAATTTCGTGTTTTAATTTTACACTGCTTCTTGATGGGAAAAAATACCGTTCAAGCGAAGCAATGGCTTGAAAAGTGTTATGGGGACTCCGCTCCATCAGAAACAACAATAAAACGTTGGTTTGCTGACTTCAAACGTGGTCGTAGAGACACCGATGATGCAGAACGCAGTGGACGTCCAAATGAGGCGGTAACACCAGAAAACATCAAAAAAATCCATAAAATCGTTTTGGATGATCGAAAAGTGAAGTTGCGTGAGTTAGCTGACATCGTAAAGATATCAAAAGAACGTGTTGGCTTTATATTGCATGAGCATTTGACTATGAGAAAGCTCTGTTCAAAGTGGGTGCCGCGTTTGCTCACTGTTGATCAAAAATAAGAACGTGTTGATGATTCTGAGCAGTGTTTGGCCATGTTTAAACGTAACAAACCGGAATTTTTGCGTCGATATGTGACAATGGATGAAACATGGATCCATCACTTCACTCCGGAATCAAAACGATCGTCATCTGAGTGGACAGCAACTGGTGAACCTCGTCCAAAGCGCCCGAAAGCACAACAATCGGCTGGAAAGGTTATGGCCTCGGTATTTTGGGATGTGCGTGGTGTAATATTCATCGACTATCTTGAGAAAGGAAATACCATCAACAGTGAATATTATATAGCGTTATTGGAGCGTTTGAAGGCCGAAATTGCAAAGAAACGACCGCATATGGCAAAGAAAAAAATTTTGTTTCATCAAGACAACGCACCGCGTCACAAGTCAATCAAAACAATGGCAAAACTACATGAATTGAACTTCGAATTGCTCCCACATCCACCGTATTCGCCAGATTTGGCTCCCAGCGACTACTGGCTGTTCGCAGACCTGAAAAAAATGCTCGCCGGTAAGAAATTTCGCACGAATGAAGAGGTTATCGCTGAAACTGAGGCCTATTTTGAGGCAAAAGATAAATCGTTCTACAAAAGTGGTATTTAAATGTTAGAGCGGCGCTGGAATGATTGCGTTGCTCTTGATGGAGATTACGTTGATGAATAAAGCTAATTTTGAACCAAAAAAACCGTGTTTTCTTTGTTAGGCCCGGGACTTTTCAGCCCATGTGTTATATAAATTACATGTTTCCGAGCGTGCGTATAAAAGCTTAAATCAGGTTTACTAGAAATTGAAATATCGTGGCCGCTTACCTTATTGAAAGCATAAAAATTTTTAAAGAATAGAAATGTTGCCATTTTCTTTGGCTGTCCTGGTACACAGGACTAAGGAAACGTACAAAGATTGTAGTTTTTCTTTCTACTTTCACATGCAAGGGAGGCTTTTATGGTTTTTTCTTAAAGAGATATCGTCGTTCTTGGGATTAGACCTGATTTCAGTGTTCTAATATCGAAGAGTAAAAATCCCTGAGGTGCCTCGTGCAATCGTAGACGAAACATCCAAGACTCGCTCCAAATTGAGATGGTATAATCTCAAGAATCACCAATTCCTCATCTATGCTTTGTTGTTTGCGAACATGACCGGCAAGCCCGACGAAGAATATCAAAATACGGATTGGAGATCAGCTTTGAAAAGATAGAATATCCAGTTGTTGAGGAAAAGTGTAAAAAATTCTTACTGAAGGAAGAGTGACCAGAAACTGTGCCGATATTGTAAATACGAATCTATATTTAGCAAACCAACCAAACACACAAAATGATATCAAATATAGAATAAGCCGAGAACGAAAACCAATAGAATTAAACGGTGTAGTAAAGACATAAGAAATATTACAAAAAAATAAATACATTGATCTATTGTAGAAAGTACGATTATCATCATCATCATCATCATCTATGCAGTCCATTGTCGGACATAAGCCTCTACCAAGTAAGCCCATCTTCTTCAGTTTTAGGTCTTGTTTATCCAATTGTATCCGACTAGTCTCTTGATGCCGGCAAACCATCGGGTTTGCGGGCATCATCTACTTTTTTTCTCATTCCAGGGCCTCCAGTTGACTATTTTATGGATCTACTCAGTATATATCACCACTACACCAAACATTTTAATTTTGCACTCGACGCGCGTTTCGCTAACCATGGTTAGCGAAACGTGCGAGTGAAAAAATAAAGGTGTAGTTTTGATATATACAGAGTAGTGTCATTGTGCCACAGATTCCACATTCCCAACTTACTTTATGGATCCATCGATTATCAGTCTTGCAATATGACCCGCTCAGCTCCACTTCAACCTGCTTACCCTCTCAGATACGTCAGTTATCTTGGACCTTCCTCGAATTTCTTCATTAGTCAGCCTATACCTCAACGATATTTCCAAGACCCTCCTTTCCATCGCTCGTTTCTTGATTCAAAGCCCACGTTTCCCTTCCGTATGTCAATACTGGCAACCGGCAACACGCATTGATCAAATCTGCTCGCTTTTAGTGCATTTGGGACATTGGAAAGGAAGGTGTTCCAGAATCTGCCAAACGCCGACCAAGTCAATGTTATTCTCCCTAATAAGCCGGCTTGTACGTGTTCTTTGGATATTACTATTTTTTGTTCAAAATATAGTATGAATCCGTTCTTGTGATTTTCGCGTTTTCAAAGTTCAGTATTGCTTCTTTATCACTGTCATCATTTGTCATTAACATGGTTTTGGTTGGATGTTTATTTTCAGACCAATCTTTCTGGATTTGTTAAGTTCGTTTAGGATTTCTTCCAATTCTTCCTTGTTGTTAGATATAAGCACAATACCATCCGCGAATCGCGAATGATTGAGTTGCTGTCATCCTATATTTATACACTTGTCCATGGAAATTGTTTGAAAAGATCTTTTAGCGCCAACGTAAATAATTTCGGCGAGATATATTGTATAGGTGTCTCGATACGTGCGATTTCAAAAAAGTTGATAAGTCTAAATTAACCAACTATAGACAATGTACAAGGTATTTATGAAAATAATAACTTCGAGACAGAAAGAAATTGGACGCTTACCAACCCAGAGACCAAGCCGGATTTAGAAAAGGATTTAATACACTGGACCAGCTTCAAGTATTAAGAACCTTAACAGAAAAGTCAAATGAGTATAATTTTAAGATTTGGGTGGCCTTTTTCGATTAGGAGAAAGCGTTTAACTCCCCTGAAATCTAGGCAACATTAAATAGTCTAGGTAACTATAGAATTGACAGCAGATACTCGCAGATTATTCAAAATATATATAAAAATACAATATCTCAGATAGTATTGAAAGAAAAGACCAATAAGATAGAAATAAAAAGAGGAGTACGTCAAGAGGACACCATCTCGCAGAAAGTATAGCGCTACATAATTCAAAAGAATGGACAATAAGTAAGAAAAAAACTTACGATAAAACCAAGCTGCAAGATATCAACAATAGAACTCATTCCAAATACGGAAATAAAAGATAGGATGAGAATGAAAGAATGTAGGAAGATTAATGTGGTACGGTAATCTACAAAATAGGTAGTCTAATCAAGTATTTTTTTATGGATCTAGCACATGTACTGCAGGGAAGTCCCTAAAGCGCTACAGGAGCAACACGTGTGCGGAGAAAGCATTTTACGTTGTTCTTGAATCGCTGTAAATTGTACTCGGTGGGAAACACAGTCCTGGTAAATTATTCCAAAGAGATGATGTTCTCCACATAAAAGACTGCTTGAAAAGCGTTGTACGAGGAGTAACAAGCTGAACCTCATACGGATGTGAACTATTAGCGCGACGTATACTTCTAACATGCATCGTTCTGGGAGGAATTAAGCGGGCCACATCCTTCGAACACTTTCCATGAAAAAACTTGTAGAATAAGCTCAAGTCGCCGACCGTTCTTCGAGGTTCCAGCGAATCAAGGCCGCCGGTCAGTTCCGGGTCTCCAATCAGATGAACAGCTCTTCTCTGAATAGAATTCAAGAAATGCAGTGTATGTTTGGGAGCGGAGCCCCAAACATTGGAGCAGTATTCCATAGTTGGTCGAACTTGAGCTTTGTAAAGAATTAACAGCTGTTGTGGAGTGTAAAGCTTTCTGGTTCGAAATATTGTTCCCAACTTTTGAGAAGCTCTCCTTGCCATGCCTGCAACATGTTCATGCCAGGACATATTTGCTCCCAAATTAACGCCCAACAAATTGAGTGACGATGTTAGAGGAATGGAATGCCCCGACATGGGCACGTTAACTTTTTTAGAAAAAACTGCCGCCTGGATTTTTGTAGCGTTAAATTCCACTTGGTTACTGTTGCCCCAAGATAGGTCTTTGTTAAGTTGAATGACTTCATGCTATCTGCGGATATTCGTCTGAGTAGCCGATGTCCGAGCGTTCAAAGTGAATGAAGAGATAAGCGTACTGTCATCTGCAAAGCTGTAGATTGGATTCTCGGTCTTTTCCAGCAGATCGTTAATGTAAATGAGAAAGAGAGTAGGAGACAGTATGGAGCCTTGGGGTACACCGGCGTTGATAGTGAAGGTGTTAGAAAAAAATCCGTCGACTGCGACTCGTAAAGAACGCTCTCTGAGGAAACCTGAGAGCCACAAACAGAACTTCTCAGACATACCATAAGAGCGCAGCTTAGCCGACAGCCCATCGTGCCACACACGGTCGAATGCCTTGGATATGTCAAGAGCAACCGTTCGAGATTCTCCAAAGTGTTCAATTACGTTGTTCCAAACGTGTGTTTGTAAGTATGGATCTGGATGCGAAGAATAGAAAAACAGAGACACACCTGTGGCCAAACATAGACGACACTGAATACCAGACGTATGTGGGAGAATGACATTCGGGAGAGGAAGAAATGACTCGGCGGATGCGATCTCTCTACTGTCCACTAACCGCTTTTGAAAAAAAATTGAGAACGAAATTTTGGCGTGTAGCACGTGGTATACTTTTTTACTTTATTAGAAAATAAATTGGCTTTTTAGGATTTAATTTTAACTGTATTAGGTATGGGTATTTCGCCGGGTTTATATTCGGAAGCGAAAAATTGACGAAATTAGTTTTTTTTTTGTAACATCAGGTTGTTTGTTATTAGCGGTAAGTGTGGTTTACAGATATTTTAATTATGTTTTTACTTGAAGAAGCTTAATGTATTATTATCTACACAAAATACTTTCCTTTAAAAATAATTGCAGTTATTTATTTCCTAGAAATTGTCGATTAAAAGTACAAAAAAATTATAATAAAAAGTGCCAGTTGACATAGGATAATCCTTAATGGGTAATGAGAAATTCATTAATCAATTATTAAATTAGTTTAATTATAAGCAGCAACAACAACAAGGGCCTTTCGTCAACTATTATAAATCAAAACACTATTTTATAAAATCAATTACCTCTAATTGTTATTGTTTGTAATAAATTAATTTCTGCTCTGTTGTAGTCATAACGTATTTTTGCAAAATTTAATTTGACTGCTTTTTTTATTTTTCATTACAAGATGACATAAAGTAGATAATTTTAATTTATAAAGTCTATCTATACTGAGATAACCTTTCGTTTCCTAAAAATTTATAGTTGGTACTAAAAATGGTATCCTGTACTCAACAGACGATTTTAACTATCATCTGTCACTGTTCTCGATGCTGTGCGTGCTCTGATGCTTCATGCAATGACTTCCCAGTGAACTCTTTCACCTGATCCACTCAACGTGAAGGTGATCTACTTTTACAGTGATTGCCTTCCACCTTTCCTTGTATGACCAGTAATTCCAACTCATGTCTTCTGCTGAGGTGGCCGAGATACCTTAAGTATATCTGCTTTATGAGTGAGTTACGTCTTTTAGTGATTTTTAGTTCTTGCAAAATAGACTGATTCGTTCGATATTCCAGAGATATTCTAAGAATCAGACGATATATCCTCATCTCAAATACAGCAATTCTAAGTCTATCCGTTGCTGAACCCGACATAGTCATGTCGGGGCACTCCATTCCCCTAGCATCGTCACTCAATTTGTTGGGCGTTAATTTGGGAGCAAATATGTCCTGGCATGAACATGTTGCAGGTATAGCAAGGAGAGCTTCTCAAAAGTTGAGAATATTATTTCGAACCAGAAAGCTTTACTCTCCACGACAACTGTTAATTCTTTATAAAGCTCAAATTCGACCAACTATGGAATACTGCTCCCATGTTTGGAGCTCCGCTCCCAAACACACACTGCATTTGTTGGATTCTGTTCAGAGAAGAGCTGTTCGTCTGATTGGCGACCCGGAACTGACCGGCAGCCTTGATTCGCTGGAGCATCGAAGAACGGTTGGCGACTTGAGTTTGGTCTACAAGTATTTTCATGGAAACTGTTCGAAGGATGTAGCCCGCTTAATTCCTCCCAGAGCGGTGCATGTTAAAAATACACGTCGCGCTAATAATACACATCCGTATGAGGTTCAGCTTGTTACTCTCCGCGTACAACGCTTTTCAAGCAGTCTTTTATATGGGGAACATCATCCTTTTGGAATAATTTGCCCAGGGCTGTGTTTCCCACCAAGTACAATTTACAGCGATTCAAGAACAACGTGAATCGCTTTTTCCGCACACATGCCGCTCCTGGAGCACTTTAGGGACTTCTCTGGAGCACGTGTGCTAGACTCAAAAAAAAAATCTGCTTTTTTTATTGTCCATGTTTCCGATGCCTATGCTGCAAGTGGAAATGTGAGCGTTCTTGTTATTCCTAACTTAGTCGACCTCGAGATGCTCCAGTCTTTCCATATTTTGATTAATTTTGTAGTCGTGTAGCGAGCAATTGAGAGTTTCTCAAAGTCTTAAAATTCTGGGTAACGCAGATACTAAAATCGATATTAAATATTGAAATTGCGAATACTTTAATAAAAAGTATGCCTTTCTCTACCTAATTGTATACAAATTCCCATTATTAGAGATGCTTATTTTTATATACGAGGCATATTCGAAAAGTAAGGGCCCCTTGCTCATATTTAAATATTGGCGGGTCTGAAAAACGTTGTACACATGCCGCGCCATCTATTGATTGTTTCCGAAGCCACTTAAGTTATTGTTTTGATTCAGTAGTCGTTTGCCTGTCGGTGAATGCAGACAACAATGTCCGCGAAAATCGTTGCTCCAACTAGTTGCGAAGTGAAAAAGGATCATCAGCAGCTCAAATTTATCGGTAGTTGTGTCTAGTTTATGGACCTACACTAATGAGTGAAGGAAAGGTTAGACAAAGGTGCCGAGACTTCAAAAATGGCCGCACAGTTGTACTTGATAAAGAGCGGAGTGGCAGGCTCAGTATCTAAACTGATGAAATCGTTCAACAAGTGGACCAAAAACTGCTGATTGACGATTGTACTTGAAACAGTGGCTTGGTGGACAACTTTGTAAAGACGACGAGTAACTCAAGACCGCTGTTGTCAATTAGGTCAATTCCCAGGCTAAGAACTTCTATACAGAGGGATTAACGAGGCTGGTGCAGCGTTACGAAAAGTGCTTAGAAGTGAACAGCAATTATTTGGAAAAGTGAAGTAGGTTTGTAGGAAACTAAAACCATCATTTAAAACTTTTTCTAATGAATATATATTTTTTTTTTATGATCAAACGTCTCCCACTTTTCGAATATGCCTCGTATTTAATAAGTTGCTGTTATTGGATTCGGACAACTTAAAAACTGAAGCATTAGTAGCCTTTGCATTCCGTAAAATTAATGACTTGGGCTACAATTTTAAAAGCAATGATGGGAAGAAACTACTTATAGCTTGGAGAAGGGGGTTAAGTAGATAACATCTGTTGTATGTATAAATTATTATATGACATATTTAGTAGTATAGTGCTAAATAATTTATCTATCTATTTATATATATATATATATATATATATATATATATATATATATATATATATATATATTACATAGTAGCATTGAAGAAAAATATTAATAAATTGCGCCCTTTAATAATAACATGTACGTATGTAACTAACTCAAAGAATTCTCCAACTTGCACTCGCCGCCCCTGTCTCTCAGACGGTAAACTGAAACTTACTTAATCAATCAATCAATTACTTAATCAATCAATCGGTTGACTATATGCTTTTAAATAAGTAACAAACACCTTATTTCTTCTTAAGAATTAAGAGTTTCACGGTAAACAATCTTCAAACACACCAATAAATAATTTAGGGCAATTTCCAAATTTTTTCTCTGGCATTTCACCGATGGGTGTCATAGGTGTCTGTCGCGTCTCTTCAATTTACTTTCAAAATTATCTTTTTTAAAACTCCCTCTTTCTCACTCATTCGCAGCCATTTCAATGGTTATCGCAGCTTACTTTTTAAAATTACGCCGTCCCTGTAATTTATAAAACTTTGAACAGTGTTCAAATTCAGGTGTGTCGACCCGAGCAGTCAACCATTTCAATATTAAACGATTTCATAACACCCTATATACATATATATATATATATATATATATATATATATATATATATATATATATATGTACTAAAAGAATTCTAATCTAAACATCTTCCGAATCCTAAAAATAAGGTCCGATTTTATGGTTATTACTATGTTATGTTTTTAAAATTAAACTATTATATTTGTAGGTCAAACAACAGCAACCAATAAAAACATAATATAAAGATATTAAACTATTAACTACCCATAAATAATGTGCGTGTCGACAGAATCCCATTCACCGTTGGTGGGCAAAAAAATCCAATAATTCCAACATTTTCGGCCACTCAACTTCCCATAAAATATATCTTCCAACGAAAAAAAACATGCCGATTATCTAACAAAAAATATTGTGTCGCATGGCCAAACTCGACGTAATCACGGTCTTTTTTATACACGGTTGTTAGGGTCAGATTCGGGTTCTTAGTTTTTTTACCTGCTACTTGTTAAGTCGCGATTATGGGTAGTTTTCGTAGTGAACAAATAATGGAGTATTCCACTGTAACTGAAGGTAAAAGTTTGAGTTGATTATTGTAAGTAATTTAAAAGACTTCCGTTCGACAGTACGAAGGCCAAGTTAAGGCGTTTTGGGGCTCTGGAGTGTGGAACGGTGTTCCACAAACTGCAGAGGGTTACGAAGCGCTATGAAGAGTGATTTCTAAAACGTAAGTTGAGGTTATGTGATTTGAGCAAGTGGCTGAAGACGTAAGGCCGTATTTTGTTGACAGTTACGTAATCGGACTGGCGGGCTGACAGAAAACGGTTATATCCAAAACCAGTAGCAGTTTTCTTTATTAATGCCTACGATTAATGAACTGTTTCTTAACTGATTATAACCTTCTATATAACAATGAATATTATTAAGATCTAGTAGAGTACAGGCTCGACAACATTAAACTCCCTTCGGGACCCGAAGAGGGGAAATCCAAACTCGAAGAAGTGTAATGCATCGCAGATGGATCGCTGGTGCTCTGCCTAAGCACGACACGGCACGGATCTTGAGCTGGCAAATTGCCTCAGCAGCAGTGCCATTAATGATAAAGCAAGTAATTTAAAACAACAAAATATATTATAGGGCACGTCATTAGTCCTTCATGGGTTAATAAAAATACAGTTAAATTAATCAGAATTGGAAAATTCTTTGACATGGCGATGAACGTGACGGAAGAGGCACTAAGTTACCTATTTTTTAAACTATTTTATTTTTATTGATTATTTCATGCTATTATAAAGGGTGTCCCAAAATTCACGTAAGATTTGAATTTGGTGCCATCTGTATGGTAAAGTGTTGCCAACAAAACAAAAAACACAGCGTGACAGCTGACAGTTCAGGGTTATTAAAAATGGGGCGCTTTTTTTATGGGTCTAGCACACGCGCTGCAGGGAAGTCCCTAAAGTGCTACAGGAGCGACACGTGTGCGAATCAAGGCCGCCGGTCAGTTCCGGGACTCCAATCAGAAGAACAGCTCTTCTCTGAATAGAATCCAACAAATAAAATACAGTGTATGCTTGGGAGTGGAACCCCAAACATGGGCGCAGTATTCCATAGTTGATCGAATTTGAGCTTTGTAAAGGATTAACAGTTGTTGCTTTTGAGAAGCTCTCCTTGCTATGCCTGCGACATGTTCATGCCAGGACATATTTGCTCCCAAATTAACGCCCAACAAATTGAGTGACGATGTTAGAGGAATGCATTGCCCAGCCATAACTATGTCGGATTCAGCAACGTTAATTTTTTAGAAAAAACTGCCACTTGTAGAAGAGACTCAAGTCACCAACCGTTCTTCGATGTTCCAGCGAATCAAGGCCGCCGGTCAGTTCTGGATCTCCAATCAGACGAACAGCCCTTCTCTGAACAGAATCCAACAAATGCAGTGTATATTTGGGAGCGGAGCCCCAAACATGGAAGCAGTATTCCATAGTTGGTCGAATTTGAGCTTTGTAAAGAATTAACAGTTGTTGTGGAGTGTAAAGCTTTCTGGTTCGAAATAATATTCCCAACTTTTGAGAAGCTCTCCTTGTTATGCCTGCAACATGTTCATGCCAGGACATATTTGCTCCCAAATTAACGCCCAACAAATTGAGTGACGATGCTAGGGGAATGGCGTCCTCCGACATAACAATATCGGGTTCAGCAACGTTAACTTTTTTAGAAAAAACTGCCGCCTGGGTTTTTGTAGCGTTAAATTCTACTTGGTTACTGTCACCCCAAGATAGAATTTCTTCCAGGTCTTTGTAAAGTTGAATGACTTCTTGATGTCTGCGGATATTCGCCTGAGCAGCCGATGTCCGAGCGATCAAAGAAAGAACAACGTGTTTTCATTGTCCAGCAATATTTTAAAAATAATGAAAGTTTGGCAGCTACAGTTCGGAATTTTAGTACAAAATATGGTCGGAATAGTGATTTAACCTCAGCAACTGCGAAGAGATTAATTGAAAAATTCAGGGAGACTCGATCAATTAGTGATCTTAAACCAGTGGCGTAGCTAGTCCTAAATGGGCCCTGTATCAAAATTTATTTGGGGGCCCTCCTTACCCGACAGCTTACACATTTCGAGGCCCCTGTTGCTCGGGGGCCCCGTATCATTCATACGGCGGATACGACGGTAGCTATGCCCCCGTCTTAAACGCTCTGGCAGTCCTTCAACAAGTCGTTCAACACAAAATATTGAAGCAGTTCGTGAGAGTGTTACTGAGACTACAGGAACATCAATTCGGCACCGTGGTCAAGAATTGGACATTTCAAGAAGCTCTCTACAGCGTATTCTCACGAAAGATTTGCATCTTCATGCTTACAAAGTTCAATTGACTCAAGAATTGAAGCCTACTGACTACGCATAACGAAGAGTTCGTTGATTATGGAACAACAACAAGTGGATACTGATTTTTCGAAGAAAATCATTTTCAGTGATGAGGCCCATTTCCATCTTGATGGCTTCGTTAATCGACAAAATTGTCGCATTTGGGGTTAAGACAATCCACACGTGACTGTTGCGAAACAAATGCATCAGCAACGTGTCACTGTTTGGTGCGGATTTTGGGCTGGAGTCATCATCGGACCATTCCTCTTCGAAAATGCGGTTAGCCAGGTAATAACAGTTAATGGTGATCGTTATCGAGATATGATAATCCAGTTTTTTCTGCCTAAATTGCAAGATATGGATGTGGACGACATGTGGTTTCAACAAGACGGTGCCACATGCGTCATTTCGTGGTCGTGTAATATCCCGTTTTGGTGATCAGAATTGGCCGCCCAGATCATGCGATTTAACGCCGTTGGACTTTTTTCTTTAGGGTTTTTTAAAGTCTAAGGTTTATGCCAACAAGTCCACGACTTGAAGGAGGAAATTAAGCGCTGTATCAACGAAATTCAGCCACATTTATGCAAAACGGTCATAGAAAATTTCGACAAAAGAGTGCGTATGTGCCAGCAAAGCCGTGCCGGCCATTTACCCGATATGTTATTCTATACATAACCCTATACTGTATACTTTATGAATCAATAAAAAAAAATTACAATTTTTAATTAAAAACCTGTGTTTTCTATCAAAATTACCTCTTGCGTGAATTTTGGGACACCCTTTATTATGGTGTACATTACGCCACAATTAAAAGTGCAAAAAAGCAACAAATTAGAATAAGAAACAATAAAATGCATATAACTTCGTCGCTCCTATGAATGTAGGAAATAACACCCTCTCAGGAACAGTTACTGAAGAAAACTTGTAAAGTTGCATTGTGTCGGAGGATTATTTTTTTGTGAAGTCTCTTTCTTCCGATTAACGGGCCTAAGATTTTAAAAATGACCCGGCTGCTAAGTATATGGGCAAGTCGAGGGCATTCATTGGCAAGTGTGTGAAACGATACTCTCAGTTAAAAAATGTTGATGATCTACCAGAACGTGGTTCGAGAGGAAAAGTTTCGGAAAGGGACTAAAAATTGATTATTAACATGAAACCCAACGTCGCATCAAAGGGCGCAAAAACTAAAGCAGAAAGGTTTGGATATATCGTATACCACCACTCACACGGCCAGATAATTCTATTGCAACGACACCTGTTGAGAAAGCGCACTTGTTAGCTGAACTCTTTTCTTCACATTCTATTGTCAATTTCCAAGGAAAAACACCACCTACTAATTCCCATAGTGCAGTCAAGGATGCCCGATATTGTCTTCAGACAGCGTATCATAAAAATGAAGCTAGACACCAAAAAAGCTTCTCGCGCTGACGGAATACCTGCCACAGTTCTCAAGAACTGTGCGAGGGAACTATCACCAGTTTTCTGTAGTCTTTTCCACCTATCCTACAAAAAGGAAATATTTCCTTCCTGCTGGAAATGTGCCACAGTTCGACCGATACAAGAAGACCTTGCCAAATAACTACCGACCAGTTGCACTGCTTTCAATAATATCGAAAGTCATGGAAAAGGCTATCAATCAGCATCTTCTAAAATATCTTGAAAGATTCAACATTATTAGCGATCACCAATATGGCTTTCGTAAACGTAGATCAACAGGAGAACTTCTGAATTATGTAACACATGTTTGGATTAACGCAACTAAACACTTTGGAGAATCTCGAGCGGTTGCTCTTGACATATCCAAGGCATTCGACCGTGTTTAGCACGATGGACTGTTGGCTAAGCTACGCTCTTATGGTGTGTCTGAAAAGTTCTGTTTGTGGCTCTCATGTTTCCTCAGAGAGCGTTCTTTACGAGTGGCAGTCGATAGATTTCTTTCTAACACCTTCACTATCAAGGCCGGTGCGCCCCAAGGCTCCATACTGTCTCCTACTTTCTTTCTCATTTACATTAACGATCTGCTGGAAAAGACCGGGAATCCAATCTACAGCTTTGCAGATGACAGTACGCTTATCTCTTCATTCACTTTGAACGCTTGGACATCGGCTACTCAGACGAATATCCGCAGACAGCAGGAAGTCATTCAACTTAACAAAGACCTGGAAGAAATTCTATCTTGGGGTGACAGTAACCAAGTGGAATTTAACGCTACCAAAACCCAGGCGGCAGTTTTTTCTAAAAAATTAACGTTGCTGAATCTGACATAGTTATGGCTCGGCACTGCATTCCTCTAACATCGTCACTCAATTTGTTGGGCGTTAATTTGGGAGCAAATATGTCCTGGCATGAACATGTCGCTGGCATAGCAAGGAGAGCTTCTCAAAAGCAACAACTGTTAATTCTTTACAAATCTCAAATTCGATCAACTATGGAATACTGCGCCCATGTTTGGGGTTCCAGTCCCAAACATACACTGCATTTGTTGGATTCTATTCAGAGAAGAGCTGTTCGTCTGACTGGAGACCCGGAACTGACCGGGGGTCTTGATTCGCTGGAATATCGAAGAACGGTTGGCGACTTAAGCCTATTATACAAGAATTTTCATGCAAAGTGTTCGAAGAATGTAGCCCGCTTAATTCCTCTCAGAGCGGTGCATATTAGAAATACACGTCGCGCTAATACTTCACATCCGTATGAGGTTCAGTTTTTTACTCCTCGTACAACGCTTTTCAAGCAGTCTTTTATATGGAGAACATCATCCCTTTGGAATAATTTGTCCAGGACTGTGTTTCCCACCGAGTCGAATTTACAGCGATTCAAGAACAACGTGAATCGCTTTTTCCGCACACGTATCGCTCCTGTAGCGCTTTATGGACTTCCCTGCAGCACGTGTGCTAGACCCATAAAAAAAAACACTGCTGAGCGAAAAACACAGAGAGAAGCGACTCGTGTGGGCAAAGGACCACATAGATCGAGACTGGAGCAATGTAATTTTTTTCCGAAGAAGCGTCATTTTGGGGTTGTTATCACCCCCACAAGCCTAGTCAATTTCCACTAACGATTGGTCCGGCACCGTGAAACACCCTATGAAGATCCATGTTTGGGGATATCTTTCGGAAAAAATTTTGGACGACCCTTCATCTTTACTTACAATTTGAACCCTGAAAAAAAGCTCCAGATTTACAAGAAGGCACTAGTACCAACTGCCAAACGGAGATTTGTCGATAAAAATGAGGAGTGAAGTCTCCAAGAGGATAATGACCACAAACATCGGAGTTAAACGCGTGGACAGTGGAAACGGGAATCCGGTATCCTCACACTAGATTGGCCACTCCAGTCAACCGATGCAAACCCAATCAAGAACGTGTGGTCATACATCAAGTAGAAGCTTCGTAGTAAAAAAAGGGTACACTGTAAAGCAGCTATCACGGAAAATTCGGGCAATTTGGGAATCTTAGCTTTAAGAATACGCCGAAAATCTCCTCGAAAGTATGACCCGAAGATGCTAGGCGAACATTGACGTCGATGGGGACTGGACGAACAACTGAATTATTAGCATTTTAATGACAATCCTTTACTGTCGTATAATGTAAAAAACTTTTAAATAAACATATTTTTTAATGAATAATGCGGGACACCTTCTTACTTGACCGACTGTATAGCTGTGAAGTTTCAAAAGTAAGTATTAATTAATTAATTAATTGATTTTAATGTGTCTTTCCAAATCTCTTATTTACTTAAATATTATTTCCTTTAATTAAATATTTAATAAGGTTGTTCCTTTCTTAGTACTTATGATAAGTAAAATATACTGTCACGTACTAACTATATACACATTATTAAGTAACTTATTCCTTCGGAATTCCTTCTTCATTTATCGAAGCGTATGACCTTACAAAACATAATATAAGAAAAAAATCCTGTTTGATCCACATATGGTTATTTCTTTCTACTGAATAAACAGAAAGAGAAAGTAAATCGATTATTTGACAATCAAGAGGGCGGACGGTCGATCTCCATTATGAGGTACAACCTGCGACCAGGTAGTTCTTCCGATGGTCTTTAAAAAATGTAACAATAAGAATATAGCACATAAAAGAGTTTTTGAGACAAATGAATTAAAGGTCATCATCGGACGGAATGTCCCTTTGTACGATGGAGTTTTATAAAAGCATTTAGATAACTTAAATTGAAGCTGATAAAAAAATATGTTTAGAAGTTTTGGAAAAACTAGGTTAACTTTAAGTAAATCTGGAACAGATCAACTAAGAACATGAAGAGGTGAAGTAAACGTGGAGTGTATTAGAGTGTTAGTTGGCGTGAATCTCGATCGCCCAGTAAGGAAGCAATCGGATAACATATTTGGGGGCTAAGTTGGGAATGTGGAATCTTTGGCACAATGATACTAATCAGTATATATCACCACTACACCAAACCCTTGATTTTTGCACTCGACGCGCGTTTCGCTAACCATGTTAGCTTCATCAGGAGCGATGATTGACTAAAGCTAAACTACAAATCTACCCTATTTATACTTAGCCTAACCCTTGAATTACTCAAGCGGAACTAATGACATAGGCAAGGCCATCAGTTCCGGTCAAGTAACCAGTAGAGGGGACTATAAGGAATAAGCCCTCTGTCTTTATTTAAACTACTTTTACATTTTATGATTTCCATACTTTTGTATGCGTTCAACAATCTCCTATCAGATACATTTTTTATTAATCTTAGATTATCTAATGTTACAGTATGATCAGCTTCAAGGGCATGTTCGGCAATGCTAGACTTTTCTGTTCTATTGTATCTTAAGTGTGCTAAATGTTCTTTAAATGGTATTTTAATTGACCTTTTAGTTTGCCCAACATACTTTTTGTCACAATCATTACAACTAATTTCATAAATTCCACTTTTCTCACAATTAGGAATCTTATCTTTGGGATTTCCTAAGACATTCCTCAGATTGTCTGATGACTTATAGACTAAGGTGAGGCCTACCTTATTAAATACCTTATTGAGTCCCTTGCTATATTTCGGATTATATGGTATATATGGTCCATACCATATAATCCGAAATATAGCAAGGGACTCAATAAGGTATTTAATAAGGTAGGCCTCACCTTAATCTATAAGTCATCAGACAATCTGAGGAATATTTTAGGAAATCCCAAAGATAAGATTCCTAATTGTGAGAAAAAAGTGGAATTTATGAAATTAGTTGTAATGATTGTGACAAAAAGTATGTTGGGCAAACTAAAACGTCAATTAAAATACGATTTAAAGAACATTTAGCACACTTAAGATACAATAGAACAGAAATGTCTAGTATTGCCGAACATGCCCTTGAAGCTGATCATACTGTAACATTAGATAATCTAAGATTAATAAAAAATGTATCTGATAGGAGATTGTTGAACGCATACGAAAGTATGGAAATCATAAAATGTAAAAGTAGTTTAAATAAAGACAGAGGGCCTATTCCTTATAGTCCCCTCTACTGGTTACTTGACCGGAACTGATGGCCTTGTTCATTAGTTCCGCTTGAGTAATTCAAGGGTTAGGCTAAGTATAAATAGGGTAGATTTGTAGTTTAGCTTTAGTCAATCATCGCTCCTGATGAAGCTAACATGGTTAGCGAAACGCGCGTCGAGTGCAAAAATAAAGTGTTTGGTGTAGTGGTGATATATACTGAGTAGTATTTGGGGGCTGTTCAATATTCGCTAATATATTTTTCTGGAATGGGACACATTTACACTTTAACGACCATGCCAATACAACAGAATTTTCGTTATAGGAGTCCAACAAATCCATATCAAAAATCTTTTACATTCTTTTAAAGTGATATGTGTTCCGGTCCGTATTTTCTTGAGAAAAACAGAGCCTATACAACTGTTATTTCGGAACGATATGCATGTATGTAATACTCCTGTATAGCTAGCGCTCTATCTTCGCCTGTAAGCGAAGCGAGTATCATTAAAGAGAGAAGCAAGAAGAGAGCAGATTGCTAACGTACATGCGCGCTTGTCAACGGGCATGCGCGCCTCTTATATACACTATATAATTTCTGGGAACTCGCACAAAATTAAAATGTTCTTATATAGCGTATGCGGAGTTAGTTCATTTGGGCGAGAGAGAAATTATCGACTAACGGCGACACACTTCTCTCTTAATCTAGCTATATAGGAGTATTACATATACAACGCTATGTACAGATAATCGTGAACTTCTTACTTACTTTAGGAAATCATGATAGGTATTACCAAAGAAACTGGTTTCAGAAGAATGGGGGCGATATAACATGCTTTAAATAAATCGTTCCAGTAATTTTGTCGATTGTTGTTGATTTCCAAAAGAAGGGATATTAGTTGGACTCCATGTAGTCTTGAATTTACGCCAACAAATTTTGCATTGGCGAAATATCTCTTAATTGCACTTAAAGTTTGAAGTAACAATTAAAAGAAAATATTCAACAAGGAATGGCGGCAAAGACGAAAACGATGTGACGAGCAGTGGTCAATAATTCGACTGTGCGTTGAAAGGAGTAACAGGAACGTAACGGCTCACATTTAGATGTCATTGTTTGAAAGAAATAATTTTCCTAGGACTGCAGTTGGATATTTGACATAACTATATTTGTATCTAGTGCGGGAAATTGTACTTTACTAGTCGAGAATAAAGCTGAATCAAAAAATCACTTGAGAAAAAGGGAAAAAAACTTCGCACATGAGTTACAAACGCCATTTTTTCTCCACCCGTTGTGTTTTCAGATAAATATTATAAGAAACAATTGATTAATTGGAAACAGCTAAATTTTTTACATTAAAGCAAAACAATTTATAATCCTAACTAGGGAAACAATAAAAGAGTAACTCCAAAAGCAGGCCAAAATTCGCCCGTTTTGCCACCCTCGAATTCTGATACAAATTGTATGTTAAAAGATTGTTAATGATAAGGAATTACTCATGACAAAGTTTTGAATTGAATATACTTTTGGTTTTTGAGGTATGAGGGATTGAAGTTACAATACGCAGGTGATGTAAGCAAATACGCGCGGTCAAATAAAGCCCCCAATACGAACTTGCAGAACAAACAAGACGTATTTTTGCCATTCCAATTTTGCACCCCTTTTGAACTCCAGTTTCGTCAGATTTTCACCCCTAGAAAATATGGCTCGCTTTTGGCAGCGCTATGTCTGTATGTGTGAAAATGTAAATGGGCTGTTTTATTATACACATAAGCTTTGTCTACATCGCTTATCATAACATCATTTGTGTAACATACGAGGCTGGTTTGAAAAGTCCGTGCAAAGTCCGAGAGATGGCACCACCGGCGCGTATCGAGGTCATGTTTAGTTAGTAGCATCTCTTGAATGAACGCACACCAAGTTTCAGCCATATTGGTCTATTTCTTTGTGTTTGGCATTCGTGTGAATCAAGGAAGTCGAGTGATTTTCAAGAAATGGACGAAAAAGAATTTCGTGTGGTGATTAAACATTACTTTATTAAAGGCAAAACGCCTCAGGAGACTAAAGAGAAGCTTGATAAACATTATGGTGACTCTGCACCTTCGATTAGAACAGTTTATAAGTGGTTTCAAAAATTTTCGGACTGGCCATATGGGCACAAGTGACGCTGAACGTTCTGGACGGCCTGTGGAAGTTACGACTCCAGAAATCATTGATCAAATCCATGATATGGTGACGGATGACAGAAGAGTTAAGGTGCGTGAGATTGCTAGTGCTGTGGGCATCTCGACTGAACGGGTACATAACATTTTGCATAAACATTTGGACATGAGAAAGCTATCCGCAAGATGGGTGCCGCGATTGCTCACGCTTGACCAAAAACGGAATCGTGTGAAGTGTTGCAAGGATGGTTTGCAGCTGTTCCAGAAGAATCCGGAGGACTTTAAGCGTCGTTTCGTCACTGTGGATGAAACATGGATACATTATTATACTCCTGAGACCAAACAACAATCTAAACAATGGGTTACCAAAGGGGAAATCTGCACCAAAAAAGGCGAAGACCGTTCCTTCGGCCGGAAAGGTTATGGCGACTGTCTTTTGGGATTCGCAAGGGATAATCCTCATCGACTACCTGGAAAAGGGTAAAACTATTACAGGTGAATATTATTCATCTTTATTGGACCGTTTGAAAACCGAGCTGCAAGAAAAACGCCCGCGATTGGCCCACAAGAAAGTCCTTTTCCATCACGACAACGCACCAGCACACACCTCAGCAGTTGTGGTCGCAAAATTAATGGAAATAGGATTCCAACTCGTTTCACATCCCCCCTATTCTCCAGACTTGGCTCCCTCGGACTACTATTTGTTCCCCAATTTGAAGAAATGGCTGGCGGGACAAAGATTTTATTCAAACGAGGAGGTGATTGCAGACACTAATGGATATTTTGCAGACTTGGACAAATCCTATTATTCGGAAGGGATCAACAAACTAGAACATCGTTGGACGAAGTGTATAAGCCTAAAAGGAGACTATGTCGAAAAATAAAAAAGGTTTACCCCCAAACACATAAGTAGTTTTTATTTTTGCACGGACTTTTCAAACCAGCCTCGTACATCCAAATAGATTTGAAGCCAAAAATGGCAACTGTCACCCCTTTTACCTCAAACAAAAGTATACTTAACTTGAAACTTTGTCATGAGAAAGTCATCATCATTAACAATCATTTAGCATATAATTTGTATCAGAATTCAAGGGTGCCAAAACGGGCGATTTTTGGGGTTACTCTTTGGTTACATAGTTTGACAATAAGATTTTAAGATGCTTTGGTTTTTGAATTTAGTGCCAGATATTTTTGATTGCTAATAATGTAAAAGGTTGAGAGTGACGATGCGATTAGCGGTACATCGCCAAATATAGCAGATACAACAAAATCGGTTATTTTCAATCTTCCACCGAAGAAATTCAAGACATAATATGAAATTACATATCAGCAATTCAAAAAACGATGTGACATAAATAAAGTAGGGAAAGTGTAGAGAATGTTTTATTGGCATATCTTACGAAAAATTTCAAAAAAGGTAAACCTTCTACATTATAATCAGTAGACTTCATGCCAAAATCAACACTTAATACTTACGTATGTGTATATGTTTACTATTTTGTTTCTTTATGTAATTTATAAGTAGTATTTACGAGTCACAAATAAATACTGATAAACATACAGTGTAAAATAAAAAAAACTGCGCATAAGACAAAAATGTGCTAGTACAGTAAACCTTGGAGAACAAGATACATACTAGATATAATTACAAAAGAAGCCTTCGGTATATGCTAGCAAAATGAAACAAAAAAGTGTAACTGAAGAAAGAAAAATTTCGTTTTTTGAATTTCTTGTTTTAAATAAAAACAATTTATTCCATCGATATATTATGTTCTCTAAAATTAGTCTAGGCCAGCTAGATTAGATCCACATCTTGAGGGTCCCCCGCGTGTTATGTACCAGCTTCGATTGTGGGAAGCAGCGTATATATAGAGAGATTTTTCAAGGTGATCACGGGAACAGGTGCATACTTGGGGTTGGTAGATTTTTTGGGAGCGTAATATAAGTCCGATCGGCCGGAATAATATATATATGTATGTACCATATATATATATATATATATATATATATATATATATATATATATATATATATATATATATATATATACATATAAATATATATATATATATATATATATATATATATATATATATATATATATATATATATATATATTATATATATATGTATATATATATATATATATATATATATATATATATATATATATATATATATATATATATATATATATATATGGTACATACATATATATATTATTCCGGCCGATCGGACTTATATTACGCTCCCAAAAAATCTACCAACCCCAAGTATGCACCTGTTCCCGTGATCACCTTGAAAAATCTCTCTATATATACGCTGCTTCCCACAATCGAAGCTGGTACATAACACGCGGGGGACCCTCAAGATGTGGATCTAATCTAGCTGGCCTAGACTAATTTTAGAGAACATAATATATCGATGGAATAATTGTTTTTATTTAAAACAAGAAATTCAAAAAACGAAATTTTTCTTTCTTCAGTTACACTTTTTTGTTTCATTTTGCTAGCATATACCGAAGGCTTCTTTTGTAATTATATCTAGTATGTATCTTGTTCTCCAAGGTTTACTGTACTAGCACATTTTTGTCTTATGCGCAGTTTTTTTTTTTTTACACTGTATGTTTATCAGTATTTATTTGTGACTCGTAAATACTACTTATAAATTACATAAAGAAACAAAATAGTATACATATACACATACGTAAGTATTAAGTGTTGATTTTGGCATGAAGTCTACTGATTATAATGTAGAAGGTTTACCTTTTTTGAAATTTTTCGTAAGATATGCCAATAAAACATTCTCTACACTTTCCCTACTTTATTTATGTCACATCGTTTTTTTGAATTGCTGATATATAATTTCATATTATGTCTTGAATTTCTTCGGTGGAAGATTGAAAATAACCGATTTTGTTGTATCTGCTATATTTGGCGATGTACCGCTAATCGCATCGTCATTCTCAACCTTTTACATTATTAGCAATCAAAAATATCTGGCACTAAATTCAAAAACCAAAGCATCTTAAAATCTTATTGTCAAACTATGTAACCAAAGAGTAACCCCAAAAATCGCCCGTTTTGGCACCCTTGAATTCTGATACAAATTATATGCTAAATGATTGTTAATGATGATGACTTTCTCATATATATATACATATATATATATATATATATATATATATATATATATATATATATATATATATATATATATATATACATACAGTAAGTCCAAAAAGTCTCAATACACCACCTGCTTTCTATATTATATTTTTCTATTTCTTCTGTCTGGGGGGCTGCCCCAGAATGAATCCCCTGCATATTGATAATAACGTCCTTCCAACAGTTGACACACTGAAGATACTGGGTCTCACCTTTGACAACAGACTTACCTGGAAAGCACACATAAATGCTCTTAGAACACGTACAGCCTCTGACCTAAACCTTCTGCGCCTCCTCTCAGGCTTGACCTGGGGAGCCGACTTTCCATCATTATTCCACACATACAAATCACTCATTCTCCCCGAACTCTCTTACGGCGACTTTATATACGACTCGGCTAGTACTCTCACCAAAAAGAAACTCGACCCGATTCAAAATCAGGCTCTTCGCCTTGCCACTGGTGCCTTTCGCTCATCTCCAATCTCCAGCATACAGTGCATTGTCGCCACCCCCGCATTACAACACACCAGAAACCTCTCCCTCCTTAAATACTACTCATCCTCTCTGTTCCGCTCGCACCCAAAATTTCCTTAAATCTAACTAACTCCCACCGAACAAACATAAACCTTCCCCCAAATTCAATCCCTAAAAGAATCAGCAACCTAATTACATCATACAAATTACTCCAACCAAAATACGAATACCCCTTTCCTCCACCTTCCCACCATGGCTCTCTCCACAACCAATTGTAAATCTAATCATGAGACAATACAACAAGACCGACTTCTCCAGTGCAACGTTTAATAAACTAATGCTGGAAACAATCTCCAAAAACTATCCTAACCACATACAAATCTTTACAGATGGCTCAAAGTCCGATAATGGGGTCGGCGCTGCATTCACCTCGCACAACTTCATAAAAATGTTCAAACTCCCAAAACACGCTACCATTTTTTCAGCCGAACTACTAGCTCTAAAAGAAGCCATCAAATACTCGCTAATAACACCCTACAAGAAACCAATTCTCATAATCTCAGACTCCCTCAGCGCCCTATCGGCCATCAGTTCAAGAAACTTAGATTACAACTATATCAGACACATCTATGATCTCTTATACACTGCATCACTAAAACGCAGATCCATCACGCTACTCTGGGCCCCCAGTCATATCGGCAATAAAGGTAATGACAGAGCAGACCATTTTGCAAAACGTGCCATCGAGTGGGGCATTCCAATCATGGCAGAAAATCACTACTCTGACTTCAACAAGTATCTTAGTTCTTTCCACAAAACACTGTTTCAACTAGACTGGGACTTACAAGATCCTAATAATAAGCTATGGTCCATTAAGCCTGAAGTCTACCCCCCACTCCACTCTACCAGCATGGGAAGAAAGGACAACGTGCACAGAAAAAGACTAGCGATAGGTCATACACACGCCACCCACTCCCATCTCATGAACAGGGAACCATCTCCTATATGCACAGGCTGCCACGCGCCCCTTACTGTCCTACATATATTTGAGACTGCGCATTACAAGAGTACGAGAGACAAACACAACATACCTTCAAACCTAAAACGCGTTATAGATTCCTACGAACAGATCAAAGGCAACATCAACAATTTCCTCCAAGAAATTCACTTTAGAGTTTAAATCACAATAATCTGTGGGGCGCTAAATGATCTCTGTAGTCGATGCGCCCGGACTCAATAACATCATCATCATCTGTTATGTTTAACTAATTAATTGAAACTATTAGAAAAAAGGTTTTAATTAATATTTGAAAGTTAACGAACGACGATTAGTATTAAAAACAACTACGGAACATTTTATTTAGAAGTTACATCATTGTCATAAAAATGTAAACAAAATTAATGTCAAAAAAGTCTCCATACACTTAACAATTACCAATAATAGTTTGACGGAGTTTAACGGAAAATAACAACTTCGTTTAAACTAATAGTTAGTGGGACCGCCGTTGATCTTCATAATCTCCTGTAACCTTTTTGTCATCCTTGCAACCAGCTTTCTAGTAACTTCTGTTGGCATGTTCTCCCATTCATTCAATATTCTGCTTTTTAATTCTTCTCTATTTGAAACATTATGTTTGCGAACGCGCCGTTTAAGTTCCTCCCATAAATGCTCGATGGGGTTAACATCGGGTGATAGCGGAGGTGTATGAAGCTGCTGTTGCACATTCTGAATCATCTATTCTGGCACCAAGTTCGCGGTATGTTTCGGATCATTGTCCTGTTGGAAAAAGTATCTTTTTTGAATGCTAATTTTTGGACACTTTCTCTTAAATTATCTCTCAAAATGTTCAGATAAACATGCTTATCCATGGTACCATTAATAAAATGTAAATATCCAATCCTTCCAGCGGACATGCATCCCCAAAGCAGAACACTACCACCCCCTTGTCTCACCGTGGAACAAATGTTTTTAATATCGAATGCGGTATTCTTCTTTCTCCAAACTTTAGTTCTGCCATCAGATCCAAGAAGGTTAATTTTAGTTTCATCACTAAAGATTACGGATTAATAAAATTAAGGAGGTTTAGTAACGTATTCCCTAGCAAAAGCTAACAGCATTTTGCGATTAGCTTTCGAAATTAACAGCTTCTTCCTGGCTGCACATCTCTTATAGCCCGCCCTGTGTAAATAATTTCTCACTGTTTGTGAACAAACATTTTTCGAAAATAGTACTTTTTCTTTTAATTTTGGTACGCTTTTCTCGGAATTTATAATTATTTGTCTAACAATACTGGCCTCTTTACGTGGAGTCTCTTGGGACGACTGGAGCAAAGTCGAATTTTATAGGAACCCGTTGATTTATAATGGTTTACAATGTACTGAACAGTAGCATGCGACTCTATTTTTCCTATATTTCTGTACCATTTTCCATCTTTCCACAAATCAATTATGATCTTTCGAACTTGAAATGAAATTTCACAATTTCTCTCGCTCATTTTTAATACTACTTTGAAAACTCACTGCAAAATGACTAACAACAAGTGATAGATTATAAAGTATGACCGAATTATTCATTTGTTTTCAGTTTAGCGAGCAATAGATAGCTTGATAACGTATTTTTTTCAATGCAGTTCTTGAGTATATGGAGTTTATTTTGACATTAATTTTGTTTATATTTTTATAACAATGATGTAACTTCTAAATAAAATTTTCCGTAGTTGTTTTTAATACTAATCCTAAATTTTGAATTAAGGCGTTACTGTGGGGTTGTGAAACTGGAAGTGAATTTTTTACCAGGTCATCGAGTGGAGTGTCACATGGAAGCTTGTGAAAACATGAGTTTAAAAATATATATGATGCAGTACTTTCACACACTTTTTTTTGTATTATTTTAAAAAAATGGCCAAAAAACCATGTCCACCCACCCTATCTTGAAAAGTATTGATCGAAAAATTTTTAAAAAATTCTGGAATATTCTCCATAAGGTGTAGATTGAATGAAAATTATCACGAGTGCATTACTTTTGATAACACTGGTCAACAAAAAAAAGAAAATTGCTTGTTTCCTGTGATTTTTTTTTGTTTCTATCTCAAATTGACGCGTATTTTTTAAATATGGCAACAATTTTTCTCTAACAGCTTTTGTTTTTGAGTTATAGCTAACTACCCTCATTTACTATTTTTATTTAGATTTTCGTTGTTTATTGGACACTAAAATATATTTTGTTGTTGTTTTAGATATGGCTTCGTCAAAAAGATGTTGTGTGCTTAATCCCGATTGTTTTTGCTATATTTGTGGTGAATATATATTTGCAAAATATCGAAAACCTATATCGGACTTTGTGAAAACTGCGTATCATCAATACTTTAAAATAAAATTGTGTAATCAGGACAAGCCATGGGTTCCTCATATTGTATGCCAGAAATGTGTGGTATGTCTACGGTTATGGTCCAGTGGAAAAAGAGATGCAATAATGTTCGTAACACCCATGATTTGGCGAGAACCTCGAAACCATCATGACGATTGCTACTTCTGCGTTGTGAAAATAAACGGAATTAACCCTGAAAATCGAAGTAAGTGGTCATATCCTAACTTATCTTCTGCTCAACGACCTCAATTAAAATCACAAGAGGTACAACCCAGCACATCTAAATCTTCTGATGATACAAATCTCTGTGAACCCGAACGAAATACATCAAGTGAAGATTCTGATTCAGACTACAAATGTAGCCTTTCAGAACCTCAACCATTTAATCAGAAAGAACTAAATGACTTAGTAAGAGATCTGAACTTACCAAAAGGAGGTTCTGAAATTTTAGCATCTCGTTTAAAAGAAAAAAATTTGCTTACTCCGGAAACCAACATTACATTTTATCGTACCCGAGAAAAAAATCTGTTACCGTATTTTTCTCAAGAGAAGGATTTAGTTTTTTGTAACGATGTTGGTGGTATTTTGCAGCAGATGGGATTAAAACAGTACCAACCTAGTGATTGGCGGCTTTTCATAGACAGCAGCAAAAGAAGTTTAAAGTGTGTTTTGCTTCATAACGGTAACCAGTACGGATCTATACCTATTGCACATTCGACGACTTTAAAAGAAGAATACGTAAATGTTTCTAAGGTTATGGAAAAAATTAAGTATCAAGACCACAAATGGGTCATTTGTGTTAATCTGAAAATGGTTAACTTTCTTTTAGGTCAACAAGGGGGGTACACAAAGTTCCCTTGTTTCATGTGTCTCTGGGATAGTCGTGACAAACAACACCATTGGTCACAAAAAGTTTGGCCAGTGCGGGAAGAGCTAAGAGTTGGTACAAAAAATGTTATAAACTTGCCTTTAGTTAGCCGAGACGGCATCATACTTCTACCACTTCATATTAAACTCGGCATAATGAAACAGTTTGTGAAGGCGCTTGACAAAAGTGGCGAATGTTTTAATTTTCTTTCACGCAAGTTTCCAGGATTAAGTTCAGAAAAATTGAAAGCTGGTATTTTTGATGGGCCACAGATTAGGCAACTCGTGAAAGATCCTAATTTTGTCAAATCAATGACTGAAGTCGAATCCAAAGCTTGGAATTCATTTGTTTTGGTTATAAATAGCTTCCTAGGCAAAAAGAAATCTGACGACCATGTCGAGCTTGTCGAGTGCATGCTATCGAACTTGCAAGAACTAGGGTGCAACATGAGCATAAAAATCCACTTCCTGCACTCGCATTTAGACCGATTTCCACAAAATCTGGGTGATTTTAGTGAGGAGCAGGGTGAAAGATGTCATCAGGATCTTCGGACAATGGAAGAGCGTTATCAGGGGCGGTGGGACTCACATATGATGGCAGACTACTGCTGGAGTTTGCAACGAGATCTACCTAGAGTCGTTCATTCAAGGAAATCTTATAAAAGATCATTTGCTAGTGTTCAATAGAAATTTTGTTAACATAATGTATTATTGTTTTGTATTTTTTTGGCAAAATAATAAAACTGTATATTTCAAAAGGTAAAGCTGTTAGCAATCTCCCCAGTATTTTTTTCATAGTCAGGGCCATAGAAATACCCAATAACAGAACAAAAAATAAAGGAAACAAGACTTGTGTTGACCAGTGTAATCTATCTGGTATATAAAAAAAAAAAAATTTCAAGGTAATCAGTTTTCAACAAACTTTATTGAAAACTCATTTGGGGTGTGTTTTATGAAGTCATTAATCATTTTATACCTCCGTAAAAAAGTTTTTTATTTTAGAAGTTCGCGCAAGTCCGACTTGCACTTGGCCGGTCAAGATTAAGAGAAAAGGTAAAAAAATCTTATTTAGGGAAACAATTAACCTTTTGAAAGAACTGGACAGTATCTTATCGGATTTAGTAACAAACACTGGAGGTGAATGTGTATTAGAGTAAAATGTACTTTTGAAAAGGATATTTGTAAATATTGTAAATACGAGGGTTGTGTAAGAAATAAGGTTCCCAACGCTGTAAACTCGCTGCGAGAGATGCTAGGCGAAATCCGGCAACACCGCCGTGTGCGCTGATTCCCCCCACTCTAGATCCCGCCTTGGTAGAACTCGCTGCGACGTTCAGTGCCGGCCTGACAGCCATCCGCGATGGAACCCCCGATCGCCGTGACCGCCAGGTGCGAAGTTCGTGCGGTAATCCGATTTTTGCACGCTAAAAAGTTACCACCGGTTGATATTCATAGGCAGTTGTGTGAAGTTTATGGAGAAGCTTGTATCAGCGTTCAACACGTCCGCAAATGGTGTAGGGAGTTATCCGAAGGACGCACAGACATCCACGATGAGCAAAGAAGCGGAAGGCCATCGATCTCCGACGAAGTTGTGTCGAAGATTGAGCGAATTCTGCTCGAGGATAGGAGGATAACGATTCGGGAACTGGCTGCCCGGGTTCCTGAGGTTTGTGAAAAAAACAATCCACACGATTTTGACTGAAAGGTTACGTTATCACAAGGTGTGTGTGCGGTGGGTCCTGCACATGCTTTCAGAAACCCACAAAGCCGATCGCGTCAAGTGTGCGCAGGAGTTTCTTCGAGAATGCGCCGAGAATACCGAAGATTTCTTAGACTCCATTGTTACCTGGGATGAAACGTGGTGTCATTACGTCACCCCAGAAACAAAACAACAATCGCGACAATGGCGCCATACCGGATCGCCTAAACCGAAGAAGTTCAAGCAGACGCTGTCCGCAGGGAAAGTGATAGTTACGGTCTTTTGGGTGGGTAAGGGTGTCCTGCTTGTTGAGTTTATGCCTCGAGGGATCACAATAAATTCGGAAAATTATTGTGAGACCTTGAAAAAACTCAGAAGAGCCATCCAAAATCGCCGGAGAGGAAGACTGACAAAAGGTGTTAGACTGCACCACGACAATGCGCGCCCGCACGTCTCTCGCCAAACCAAGGATTTGATCGACAATTTTGGCTGGGATCTCGTTGAACATGCTCCCTACAGCCCTGATCTTGCACCGAGTGACTTCCACTTGTTTCCAAAATTAAAGCAACACTTGGGTGGACAAACGTTTCGAGACTGATGAAGAAGTGCAGGAAGCGGTCACCAAATTCCTCGACGGACTGGCGGCGGACTTCTTTGAAGCGGGATTCCAAAAGTGGATTAGTCGTTAACGAAAATGCGTGGAAAAATCTGGAGATTATGTTGAAAAATAGCTAAGAAATTAAGCTTTCCAATGATGTATTTTTTCAGTTCAAATAAAAAATGCCTTACACCTGAAAAAAATGTGGGAACCTTATTTTTACACAACCCTCGTAATTAAAACATATAAATACAAATTATAAAGAAAGGTTAATTTTATTTGTACATTTAGGTTAGTTTTTGTAAATTTAGCTGAGCTAGGAATGTCAATAACCTAAATTTTTAGGAATGGAAATAAAAAAACGTAGAACAAATATTATTTATAAAAAACCCAAAAAAAAAATGAACAAAATTATGTACTATATTTTGTCTAATTTCATTTTTTAGAACTCATTTTTTGTATTCATACCCACAATGTGACGGCGTTTTATATGCAATGACCGGTCCTGCCATCAACTGTCAATTAAACGGAAAAAATTGAAATCTGACTATTAGAAAAATCATGCATAGTAGGCCCGCGGCCGTCGATTCGCAGCCGTCTTGATTTTCCCATAACATTCGTAGATTGAATGTGACGCAGCGAGAATCCAGCGTCTAAGTGAGCAAGACGTGAGGGGGTGTTACCAACTTATATATCACCTTAGAGAAGTTTTTAAAGATCTCCCGTCCTAAAAATATCTCGTTTCAAGTAAAAAACTAATTTCGCACCCTCTTTTTAAACAGGAAATGCTATGGCGGAAACGCGCAGTTCGAGAATCATTTTATTTTGTTTCGGATGTTGGTATAGTTTGACGAACGGGGAGAATCGAGAGAAAAATTGCTACTTTTTAAGATTTTATGGGAAACAAGAATATTAAAGTAAGAGGAAGTTGCGGAATTAATACGAGGAAGTGGATATCGGTATTATAGACCGGATAATTATATAAGTGGCTTTTAATTAGTGATGAACTTATACTGGGGCAATTAAAATTTTGTTCGCACAAGGAGATGTGCATCAATATTTCTGCCAATTGCTTATATCAGGTCAGTCAATAAGTTTTGAAGGCGACACCTATGTAGCATCACTTGAATCAAATACCGAACACCATTTTAAAGGTTCATCTGTCATATGTGCACATCCTAAATTTCAAGTCGATCTGTCAAGTCATTCATTGTTTATCAGCTGGTTAAAGTAGACTTGTTTGAAGATTTTTTAAAAATGGAAAATTCTTTGTTTTGGAAGGTTTATCGGCAACTGAAATCCATGCAAAATTCGTGAAAGTGTTAAGGGAGTCTGCTCCTTCATTACCAACTGTTCATAGATCGACTCTAGAGTTTAAATGTGGTCGTACAAGCGTCAATGATGATCCACGTTCAGGACGTCCAAAAACTGCAACAACTGAAGAAACTGTTGTGCAACAACAAGATATGGTAATGGAAGACCATCAATTAACAGTGGATAATTTAGCTGAAGCTATAGGCATTTCACATAAATCAGAACATGAGATCTTAACTAATGTTTTGGATATGAGATTTGGGTTACCAGGAACAAAGCTTTAGCTGAAGGATCACACTAACTAAAAGTTGATGTGCTCGTTAAGCTGCTCGAATTATGGGAAATCTAGACGAGATTGCTTTTTGTTGTAATCGTGCAAGAGACTGCTTCAAATTAAATTAATCTTTGCCGTTTCGGTTTTACACGTTTCAGCTAGGTTTTCCATATCTCTTGATAGTCAAAATTTGCAAACCAAAATTGGCCGAATTCACCAGATTAAACGATTTCTAAACTGTCGAGAGTTCTTTGTCACTTCGGCAAATGATTACTCACTAGAAATAAAAAATTATAACTATCACTAAGATAAAAATACAATTTTTAAGCGTGTTTTTAAAGAACTAAGCCCAAACTCGCAATATTCAAAGTACAAAAATGAAATCTGGCGAAATCGGTCATACGTTGTAGTTTGACACATTGACTTGTCACTAACACCCGTGTTTTGATTTTCTTTTTATAGTTGGTCTGGTCGCGCACAACTCGGACGAGCTGCGCGCGGCCGTAGGCCGACGGCTCGCCTCGGCCGAGTACCACGGGTCGCAGGTTGAGTTAGGAGTCGCGAGCGCAGGAGAAGATAGGCCGTTGCAAAGCAACCATCGATCTAGTACGTCTCAATTTAGTTCGTCCGAAAACTGCAACCACTGAAGAAATTGTGCAAGTACAAGATACGATACCTGAAGACCGTCGATTAACCATGGATGATTTAACTGAGGTTATAGCCATCTCACATGGATCAGTACATGTGGTCCTAACTAATGTTTTGTGTATGAGAAAGCTATTCATACGATGGATGTCGCATTTGCTAACATCGGAACAAAAACGCATTCGAGAGAAACTTTCAAAACAGCATTTTGCTCGTTTCATAAAGAATAAAACTGATTTTTTGCGTCGATTTGAAACTATGGATGAGGCTTAGATTTACTAGTATGATCGTGAACTGCAAGAACAAACCGCACAATGAACTGGGCCCGGTTATTCAGCTCCATAGCACCCAAAGTGGTCAAAGTCGTCCAAAAAAATTATGGCACCAGTTTTCTGGGATGCAAAAGGAATTATGTTAATTGATACCTGATGATTGCAACCTTTTGGAACAGCTGGATGAAAAATTTCGTGAGAAAAGGCCCAGTTTGCATCTCTCATTATGACAATGCACCTGCTCACAGAGAAGCTTTCAACATGGCAAAACTGATCAGAGTAAAGTACAAATGGTGGCAACATCCACCTTATTCGCCAGATATGGCTCCGTCTCACTTCCATCTGTTCCCAAACCTGAAAAGTTGGAAGTGTTTTTCAACAAATGATAAGGTCATAGCATCCGTAGATGGGTATATTG
The DNA here is from genome assembly GCA_019049505.1 of Pachyrhynchus sulphureomaculatus. NCBI lineage: Eukaryota > Metazoa > Arthropoda > Insecta > Coleoptera > Curculionidae > Pachyrhynchus > Pachyrhynchus sulphureomaculatus. The sequence goes on from CM032448.1 coordinate 95,178,402, forward strand.
ATGGTCTTCCGGAAAACCACTTTAGAGATGGGGTAAATGAATAAGAAAATCGCTGCAGAAAATGTAGATTATACTGAATAATAAATGTATTTCAACTCATTAATTCATCTTGTTTCATTTCCGCTTTTAAAACTTATTGACTGACCTGTATTTTATAAAATTTACAAGACAACTTTTTCCGTTTGCCTTGAAAACTATAATAGAAATAATACACAGTTGTAGTTCGCAGGACCCACACAACAACTCATAAAATAATTCTTTCACTTTTAAGAAGATTCAGAGTTGTGCTTTTTTTGATTAACTACATACAACGTGTAACGCCGCTTTGGAAAACACATGTTACCATTACATCAGGTATTCGAAAGGTAGAAACTGAGCTGTAAGAGAAGACGACTCGTTAAGCTCATTTTATTGTGTGTTTATGTATTATTTCCTTTTTCCCACCTTGTTCACAAAACCACATTTCACCAGAATAATACCACTTTCGTGTATTCCATATGAAAATTAGTCATGTATCGCCAGCTAAAGCAGCTTAACAAGATCAGGCTTTTTTCAGTCAGTTGGAAAAGGAGTCATCTCCGATAGATAGTGAAGGACATGCGCAGACCCTACCTTCACTCCCATCTGTTATGATCGAGTATATTGCCCTATTGCCAATGCTCAGTTTATTATATCCTCTACAAACACTCAGAAATTCCAAGTTATTTGGTGGTCAGATTTTTTTAAAAAGAAAGTTCTGCCACAAGAAAGTTAAGGAAAGTAAATTTCCAAGGAGTAAAGGATTCAATTTGCTGACAACAAGTTGCACGAGTTCGTTTTTATGAGTAAAAAGGAGTGGTTGTTACCAACCCTTATATTGGTAGTCTTGTGCAACACCGTTTTCTTCTACAGAAAGCATACATCAAGAGCTCCCATCGATTCCTATCATCACCTGAAAGCAACCCTGCTTATCAAGGAACACTTCCTATTAATAAAAAAAGCAAGACATCAGGAAACTGTATCAGTACACTTCTAACGATAAGAAAGTTTTCTGGGATGAAATTAATGAGTGGTCCACAACAATAGCAGAAGAACAGCCAGAAGAGTTTTAACTAGCTCTTCTAATGCAATTTTAACTTTTTTTACTATTTTTAATTTGTCAAAACAGAGTTTTTTTAAAAAATAAATTAAAGTTTATCTATGAAAAACCTAGTTCATTTTCAAAAGGGGTCATCTCCTCTAGAGAAAAAAAAAAATTCTGGGGCCTCCCTTAGTTCCAAGACATTAAAAAGACATTTTTGCATCAGGATTGATGCCTTATAAACATTAAAAAACACTACGTTACTCTAACTAATAATGCATGGAAGTTTAAGAGTTTTTGGTTTCTCCTGACAAATTTGAAAAAAGGGAGATGACCCCGTTTCAAAATGACTGATTTATTCACCGACATAATTTATGTATTATTTTCTTTTTCAGTTGCTCTACGCCAAACCAGTGGGTATAATAACGACATAACGGCACTCAAGTATTTTATGTGGATGTCCTTGAACTTTATGCCTCTTCAATCCGAGAATTAAATCAATCACTTAGAGTAGAAGAAGTAAATGGGTTATTGACATTGAATTTAGAATGGATAAATGTGTCGTTATCACGCTTGAAAGGGGACATTATCGTGAACATCCAGAGAAAAAGATTACCAGATCGAAATATGTTAGATCGTTTAAATATCGAAGGAACTGATAACTATCTAAGTGTTACAGAATATCTCACACACAATCCAGGAACTATCAAAACCTTCTCTGTAGCAAGTATAGGAAACGACTAAAACAGATTTGATCGTTGTAACTTTTAAGATGTAACGTAAGTTGCTGATACCGACATGCTGGCTATACTAGGATCTTTCCATTCCTTTGGATGAGTAAAATGGACGAAAGAACAACTGCAAAATCTGAATGTTGGCACACGGAAAATCATGCATATGAATAGAAGTCACAATCCTCTGTTCCTCGAATATGCCTGTCACGTCATAAAGGCGGCTCTTGAATTTAGAGTATCTGCATAATAAAATTCTGATGGAAGCAGAGTGTAAAGTTGCAAAGAGTTCCCATTCTCTACTGGAGATGGGTTGCGGCTATAAACAGAGAGTATTAGAACCGTTCTATTTGGGTCGATTCGGTGCAGCTACCGAAAAAATTAACATTTATTTTCCTTCAGTCAGCAAATCCTAAATCAGAGATATTTCTATTTGCTTGTTAGGATGGTGTAATTATTACCTTATTATATTGTACTTGATTTACTAATCAAGAGACCGAATCATTATACATTTACTGTCAGTGCATGCTCTATCATCCACAGCCATCTACAGTTGGGTGTCTCGTAATAACATCTTAGACATTCGTATGGTATTGATGAAATGTACAGGCTGCCATATTTTCCGGTAGAAATCGAATCATTTATTTGAAGCTTGTCTCTACAAGACGTAAACAGGTCAACAAACCTGGCTATTACTTTTTGATAAAACAAAAAAAAGATTTTGTAAATAAGTTTCCATCGTAACCTATGTAAAGGTTCTAAGTACAAGAATATACAATACGAACTTCGCGCCTTGTTTCTAGTTCATTCACTAATACTGGTGATCCAAGTCCTAGGAGTTTTGAGGGGACACATTCTTAGAAAGCTTGAATAAGATAGCAGCGTGCTGTGTGTTACCAGTTGTCCTTGGTCCCTTCAGAGTGCCCAGGCAGATGAGAGCCACAGGATCTGTAGCGTCAGATTTTTCTTTTAATAATAATAATAATAAAATTTCGAAGAGTTACCTCTGAAAAGCTTTAACAAAATCACAAAAAAATCTGTTCTAGTATTAATTATTTTAGGGAATCTTTGGTTCAGTGGCGAATTAGGGGAGATGAAAATCCACAGTTCCGTCAAATTTCTAAGGCAGATAACCGCATTAACCTAATCATCACTATCTGACCATTCTGCGTGAAAGACTGTGTGGCTTGGACCCATAGAATCTAACGCGTCCGATTTTTCCTTTTTTTCAAAGATAATAAGGCTGACAGATTCTAAAAATATCACAAAAAAAGTCTCCTCCAGTATCGATTATGTTAGTATCTTTAGTTCAGCGGTGAATTTAGAGGAGGAGCAAAAGGGGTACGACCACTACCCTATCGAGGCAAGGATGATATGTCAATTAATTCTTTTTTTGTGCTTCATTTAATTATATTTTTAAATACTTAGTATCTTGTTCAAGTATTTTCAAATTCCGAAGTATTTATAGTTTATGTATATTAGTTAATCGTCTATTTGTTGTTTATTTAAATTTGATATTAAAGGTAGATTTATTTTTTCACGTATTATTAAACGAATATACCTACATTTATCTTTGGCAACTCAATTTTATTTTTCTTTATTATGTAAACACTTTTTTCCCTGGAAAACAGAGAATTTTTAACGTAAACTCTATGATTATCATGAAGACAGTCAGTTCATAAATTGATTAAAAATAATTTTGAAAAGCGATTCTAGAACATGAAATTTAAAAAAATCAATAGTATGGATATAACAGTCGTTAAAATGATTATAAAAAATAACTTACAATATAAAAGCAGTGAAAGAAAATAAAAGAAACAAAACATTATAAAGAAAATTTAAGAAAATAGTTAATTAATAAAAAACAGAAGAACATACAGTGAACAGTTATTTTTGTTTGAACGTATATATATATATATATATATATATATATATATATATATATATATATATATATATATATATATATATATATTCAAACAAAAATACTACATAGTATAATATATGTACCGGTAAATTATTTTAGAACGAAAAAATCGTAAAAAATAACGAATTGTTAAAAAATGCTTTAAAAATTCATGGCAATTTTACGAATAAAAACAAGTATTTTTTGTCTCCTACATAATTTCTCTAAAAGTTTTAGTTTTCGAGTAAAAAATTGTTGAATATCCAAAAGAGGCAAATACGCTGTGATAAATATCTCTGAAAATTGAGGCCATAAAAAAAACACTTTTCCTACAAAAGTTGTAGGTTTTTTGGGGTAGAATAAGATTATCAGAGAAAACTTTTGGTTATATTACATTTTTACTTTAGTTTTTCTGAAATTTTTTGAAATCCATTTTCAGATTTGGGTCGGTATTAAGCCCAAATCAGCACAATTTCTTAATATGCCACTCAAAATTCAAAACTACATATCATAAGCTTTAATTTGGACCAGATTGTGTCCTTAGAAATTGCGTCAATATATATATATATATATATATATATATATATATATATATATATATATATATATATATATATATATATATATATATATATATATATATATATATATATATATATATATATACATATATAAAATATATATATATATATATATATATATATATATATATATATATATATATATATATATATATATATATATATATACACATATATAAATATATATATATATATATATATATAATATATATATATATATATATATATATATACATATATATATAAATATATATATATATATATATATATATATATATATATATATATATATATATATATATATATATATATATATATATATATATATATATATATATATATATATATATATATATATATATATATATATATATATATGTAAAGTCGTCTAATAATAGTTAACAATTCGTCTAATTATCCTCTTGGGGTTTGTCGTTTTCCTCTGATGTAGGAGTAGCAATCATTGTTTCTATTATTGCTATACTATAAAGATCTAAACTACATTTTGGAAGATTTTATTTTTTTGTCCATACAATAAGACTAAATGTGTCAAAAACGGACAAACCTAGAAGTATTTATTTGGGTTATCCAGTAAAGGTATTTTAGTAATTCAGTGTAATTTGGTTCCGGTCCTTAAAATCTTATCAAGTACAAGTTTTTCTACAAATAAGTTTTTGCGAAATGGTGAATGAATCCTCGAAATATCCTAGACCGCCCTCACTCTGGTTGTATGCAGTATTCGCTCTAATAGTTGAATCGCATGCTCAGAACAAAAAAAAACTCTTATGCAATGATGAAAGTAGTAAATAAAGTCACTTACACGTACCTGAGGACACATCTTGCACTGGTACTTCCTTGGTTGAACACCACCATTTTGCATCCCGCCCATTTTGGTTGCATTGATTGGTTGCGGTACTACGAGCAGCGCGGGACTCGAACCCGCGACTCCCGGGCTAGAGCTGCTCGACGTCGATCTGCCCGATGTGTATAGTCCTGGTGTGCCACCCATGTGATCTTCCATACCAGCGTAAACTGAAATACACAAGGGAATTTTTTTATATTATTAGCCGACTGTATCTGTAAAGAAGGTAACGTATGTACGCTTTGTCGAAAAAGAACTTTTAATAAAAAAATAATGTTATAATTGTTGAAAGTATTTATTTGAATCTATACTCCGCTTCAGCTTTAATACAGCCCTAAATGAGCGTTTTATATTGGTTACTGATGAGTTATTGTTGAGGATTGTGGTCAGTGCCGTTTGAACATTTTCAATGGTGAGTCGTTTTTCTTTATCGGTAAATGAAGTTGGAAAAGAGCGCTAAATATATATATGCATATATATATATATATATATATATATATATATATATATATATATATATATATATATATATATATATATATGAGGTTTGATAAAAAAATTCACGAAATTTTCCGCAAAAAATATTTATTGATGTATATTAATTTCATTCCCTTCAAAGTAGTCATCACCAGATACAATACACTTTGCTCCTTCTGCGATTATATCTCTATCTCCTTAATGTGGGCAAAACTTCGTTCTTTCATGGTTTTTTTCATCTTCGGGGATAAAAAGAAGTCGCAGCTGGCAATATCCGGCGAAATGGAGACTGAGGCATCATAATCGTGTTATTTTTGGCCAAAAACTACGAACAAGTAGTGAAGTTTGAACAGGTGCATTATCGTGGTGCAATTGCAATGAGGTGTCTCGCCAAAAAATCGGGTGCTTTTTTTCGAATTACTTCACGCAATCGACTTAGAAGTTCCAGATAGTACTCCTTATTGACCATACGACCTAGTACCAAGAACTTAGAACTCATGGTACAGTATGTCCTTGAAGTCGAAGAAAATAGTGGGCAAACCTTGACATTCGATCGAACTTGGTTATGCCACTTTGGGTTTTGCCTCTTCTGGAAGCTTTCTTTGGGACGCTTGGGCCTTAATTTCGACGTCATATCCGTACACCCATGTCTCATAACTACTCATAATTCGTTTTGGATGGTCACTGACTTAATTCGGCAATTCCTGAGCATTGTACGTTCAGTACTAATTCTGATCGAAATTCAACAGTTTTGGGACACATTTTGTTACCGTAAGTCTCATGTCTAAAACTTATAAAAAAAACTTGCTTGGTATGAACCAAACAATATGCCAACATTATCAGCAACGTCTCTGATAGGGGGTTCGGCGATAATCCATAATCATTTTTTACTTTTTCCACGTTGTCATCGGTTGGTGATGTTCTGGGGCACGCAGAACCTTCATCTTCTTCATGGTCTTCTTGGAAAAGTTTATACCACTTGAAAAGGCCTGTTTTATTTACAGAAGACTGCACTTTATTCAGTTCTTAAAGCAAAATTTCAGGCAAATTCTTTGTTCCATTTCCCCCCATTTCCAGTAAAGTATACGAAAACACGTGTAACCTTTTTGACAGCTGGCAATATACTAAGCATTTAATATGACCGTCAATATCAATACATTAGGGACAAGTGTACCAATAGAACAAAAAAAAAAAAATTAAACTTCTACAACCCGGGAAATCAGAAAATTTTCGTTATTTATCAAACCTAATATATATATATATATATATATATATATATATATATATATATATATATATATACTATATATATATATATATATATATATATATATATATATATATATATATATATATATATATATATATATATATATATATATATATATATATATATATATATATATATATATATATATATATATATATATATATATATAACACAGAATACAGAGAGAGTGCAATAAGCAAAGCTAAAGAAGCATTAACACTTAATAAATATCCGATGTACCTTATAAACAAAATATTCAAACAACGAATACATAACTTTTACAATACCATAATAAGTAAAAAACCATCAACCATAAAACATATATTGCTTTACCGTTTATAAATGGACTATCCCAACCACTCAAAAAACTTTTTAAAAACTACCAAATTCGATTATGTCACAAATCATATAATCTGCTCTCATCCAATTTTTCCAGGCTTAAAACCAAAACCCCAAATAATAAAAAAAAGTAACATAGTCTACGAAATCAAATGCAATAACTGCGAAGGAATATATGTCGGGCAAACAAGCCAATATCTAAAAAATAGAATCAAAGGCCATAAATACGACAAAAAAAAGTACAGCTCTTACAAATCATGAAATGAATAAAAAGTCATACCTTTGATTTCAAAAACATCAAAATTATCAAAACCTAAATAAATACAAAAAAAAGAGAAATCCATACACATACAGATGACGCCCACTGCAATAAACGAAAAAAATAGATGTAAATAACCTAAACCGTATCTACCTACCAGTCATATAAAGTCCTTCAAGTTAAGTGGTTTGTTTGTAGAAAGTAAAAAATGTGTTTTTGACAGTGATTTAAAATTAACACCCCATACAATGAACTACTTTCTAAGGTAAGATCCTCATTAATGTATACAGTTAAGTGTCTTAAATTAAAAATCACGAAAAGCTATAAATATTTTAACCCCGAAATAGACGACAAACTGATTCATTACTTATCTATATTTAATTCTTCTAAATGTCATCTTTTAGAGCAAATTTTGAAGAAGACCTCTTCCGAAGGTCGAAACGTCAATAAATATATAACAGATCCAAGAATAGTTCTAATGATCTAATTCCAAGAACACGTAAATTATAATATATATATATATATATATATATATATATATATATATATATATATATATATATATATATATATATATATATCTCAAATAAAAACCGGGATTCTTCTCTTAACTCACATTAGGTAATCCGATCGCCTCGTCCTCCCATTATCAGTTGAGTAGAGGTGTCAGGAATAGAAGGGACCGCTAGATCGACTCTCTCGATCGATTTTGTCGTCAGTAGCGCCATGTTAGAGAAGGAGGTACTTGTGAACAATGCATTATTATCAAGTTTTTAAAGCTAGAAAACGTAAAACATTTTGAAATTTTGCAAAGACTAACGAAACTGTTCGATAAAAAGACGTTTTCAAAAACCGAAGTCTATGACTGGCAGAAGAAATTTCTCTATGGCCGGAAAACGACCGAAAATCTGAGTCATTCTCGCTGAACCAGCATCACGATTTCAAACATTATGGCGGTTGATTTTCTCCATGAGAGACGTTCCATTAACGCTGCCTACTGCTGCGAACTCCTCGATCAAGTTAGACTCGATTATCGACAAAAAAGGCGAGACATGCCCATTTGGAGTGTGGAACTGCTGCCCGATGACGCTCGGCCCCACACAGCTGTATTGACTCAACAAAACCTGGAACAAATGCACTGAAAACCCTTGAAACATCCCGCCATACAGTGCAGATTTGTTGGAAGTGACTTTTATTTGTTTGGCTCTTTGGGAGGCAAGCATTTTGAAAAAAACGAAGGCGTAGAATGGTCGTGCGTAACTGGTTCCTGACGTGATCTGCTTCATTTTACGATGACGGTATGAAAAAACTTCCTTTTCGGTGGAAAAAAATTTGTTTTGAATAGGGGATACTATGTAGAAAAATAAGTTTTTTTTTGATTTACTCACGTATATATATATATATATATATATATATATATATATATATATATATATATATATATATATATGTATATGTATATGTATATATATATATATATATATATATATATATATATATATATATATATATATATATATATGTATATATATATATATATATATATATATAATATATATATATATATATATATATATGTATATATATATATATATATATATATATATATATATATATATATATATATATATATATATATATGTATATGTATATGTATATATATATATATATATATATATATATATATATATATATATATATATATATATATATATATATATATGTATATATATATATATATATATATATATATATATATATATATATGTATATATATATATATATATATATATATATATATATATATATATATATACGAGTATATATATATATATATATATATATATATATATATATATATATATATATATATATATATGTTACAATAGAGGTTTTCACGGATGGTGGAACGTAATACATTAAAATTCCGGGTTTCAATCCGTTCGTTTAACAATGAATTTGTACGACGTTTCGTCAAAATCTCATCTGTCATTTCTAAGTGCTCTTGCTGCTACGAAGCTAGCTTCGAGCGGCAGCAGCAGTAAGATCTCAGTATCGGATAGCAGCAGCAGCAAGAGCACTTGAAAATGCCAAATAAGATTTTGGCGAAACGTCGTGCAAATTCATTGTTAGACGAACGGATTGATACCCGGAATTTTATTTATATACATATATTATATTATATATTATAACTTAAGTGGGTTATTCGACACTAGCACTAAAACTCTTTATAAAAATCGCCTGGTTCCAAATATCGACGATCTATACAAACACGGTATTGATAATATACGTGCGTCAGCATACGAAGCTTTGTGTGTGGAAAATAAACGTTACAGTATACGAAACAACGGCATAGCCTTGAATACAACATAAGAAAATCAAAGAAGCATAAAATAAAGAGTGGTTGAGTTTAAATGACATCTAGAATAAAATAATATATAAACACTATCTGGAAAAATTTCAAAGATGGTAAATTAAAACAAAATTAGTGCCTGGGAAAGAAAGTGCAAGAAGTAAATGGAGGATCAAAGCCGTCTGACACATGAAAGGTCATCAAATTCCTTAAAACTGACACAACGAATAAAATATCCATTCACTCCATCTTAATGGACAAATGGAAACAACACTATTCACAAGAACTAAAAGAAGATAGAGAACCAAAGTTAAAAAATTCTCCTAAGCAAATAACCTACAAAGACATAGACATAGATGAAAATTAAAACAATAAGGCAAGCGGACTGGGAGCTTTCCCTACTGAGCTAATTAAAAATAGATCCCAAAAGCTGTTTCAGTTCCTAAAGGAGATATTTATAAAATACCTTAATGAAAAAACAATCCCAGATATCTGAAAAGACGCATGGATAACTCCAATTCACAAGAAAGTAAGAAGGAGTTATGGAATAAGTTACAGATTAATTTGGGGCATTAGCACCAGAAGACGATTATATGGGAAAATCCTAGAACAGTTAACAGAAAAAGAATATGGCCCGTATGGAACTGAATAATAAGCAGGTTTCCGAAATGATCGCTCTTGCGTCGATTGTACACAATGGGTCTCAAAGTAAACAGGGTTCTTCAAAAGGAAAACAAAAACTTATTACTTTGGGAAAGTTCATTTCTTATGTCCAAATAATCCCCTTCGAACTCGATACAGCGTTTTACATGGTCAATAAGCATGTTATGAGTTTTTAACTCTTATATCTTTTAAGATGTCCTTCATTATCCCTGTCGACGCCTCATAACACCTACAGACTAAGAGGGTGAGACGAAATTTTGATCGCTCTGCCTAGTTGTTCAGTTCAGTCGAATAAAGCCTTTAACGTTAATTTTGCGGCCCCGGTGCCTTGGAATGCCCAGATAAGGTCCTCCGTCGTTTAACCACTTGAATCAAGTACCATAACATTGGTTGACACTAAAAAAGTCGAACGCCCCAAAGGGCGGAATCCGTCGAGGTCGTATCCAGCTTTAGGGCCCAAAAAACGTCAATTAACAATATAAAAACAATAAATTTAGTTTGTTCCTGATAAAATAAGAGGGAACCTGCAAAAGGCAGACACCGCCAATACCGGAGGACGAAGCTGGACCCGCTTTTTCCAGCCAGAAACGACCGATAGCTAAAACATACCGTCACTTTAGGTGCAATATCTTATCCGATTGTAATGAAAATTAGATATAATGTCAGTTAAGCCTTTCCAACCCATATTATTTCCGATAGGTGGTGCCACTAATATTGACTATTTTGAAAAAATCTTTTTTACTTTGAAACACACTGTGTATATTCATTTAAACGAAAAAAAGAGGACACCTGTTATTTATAGACTTTATAAAAATTGATGATAGTATACTTATAATAAATTATGCAAGTACTGGATAAATCCTCAATTAATAAACCATAATAATATCAATAAAACAACTATACTATGAGTCAAAGTTAGCTAACAAATAATTTGTCCGAGTGCTTTATGTAAAAAAGGCAGGGATGTTGCCTCTCGCCAATACTATTTAAAAACTTCCTCACCGAAGATCTAAGAAAAATAAGCCTATGGTAGTATGGGAAACATTTCACCATAGTTTATCCCTTAGGAAGTGGTCGCCGAAGACAAGGAAGACTTAGAGTTTATGTCAAGGAAACTATTTTCACACTATGAAGGGAGAGGCATGTAACTTAACCAAAGTAAAACTAGATACCTGTGCACACTATTTTATTGTATGCTGGCATACTTTTGAAATAAAGAGAATTTTGAATTTGAATTTGGAAACGAAGTAACTGCCGACGAAGAAAAAATAAAAGCCTATAATGAGTATATATACGAGGCTGGTTTGAAAAGTCAGTGCAAAAATAAAAACTACTTATGTGTTTGGGGTAAACCTTTTTTATTTTTCGACATAGTCTCTTTTCAGGCTTATACACTTCGTCCAACGATGTTCTAGTTTGTTGATCCCTTCCGAATAATAGGATTTGTCCAAGGCTGCAAAATATCCATTAGTGTCTGCAATCATCTCCTCGTTTGAATAAAATCTTTGTCCCGCCAGCCATTTCTTCAAATTGGGGAACAAATAGTAGTCCGAGGGAGCCAAGTCTGGAGAATAGGGGGGATGTGAAACGAGTTGGAATCCTATTTCCATTAATTTTGCGACCACAACTGCTGAGGTGTGTGCTGGTGCGTTGTCGTGATGGAAAAGGACTTTCTTGTGGGCCAATCGCGGGCGTTTTTCTTGCAGCTCGGTTTTCAAACGGTCCAATAACGATGAATAATATTCACCTGTAATAGTTTTACCCTTTTTCAGATAGTCGATGAGGATTATCCCTTGCGAATCCCAAAAGACAGTCGCCATAACCTTTCCGGCCGAAGGAACGGTCTTCGCCTTTTTTGGTGCAGATTCCCCCTTGGTAACCCATTGTTTAGATTGTTGTTTGGTCTCAGGAGTATAGTAATGTATCCATGTTTCATCCACAGTGACGAAACGACGTTTAAAGTCTTCCGGATTCTTCTGGAACAGCTGCAAACCATCCTTGCAACACTTCACACGATTCCGTTTTTGGTCAAGCGTGAGCAATCGCGGCACCCATCTTGCGGATAGCTTTCTCATGTCCAAATGTTTATGCAAAATATTATGTACCCATTCAGTCGATATGCCCACAGCACTAGCAATCTCACGCACCTTAACTCTTCTGTCATCCATCACCATATCATGGATTTGATCAATGATTTCTGGAGTCGTAACCTCCACAGGCCGTCCAGAACGTTCAGCGTCACTGGTGCCCATATGGCCAGTCCGAAAATTTTGAAACCACTTATAAACTGTTCTAATCGAAGGTGCTGAGTCACCATAATGTTTATCAAGCTTCTCTTTAGTCTCCTGAGGCGTTTTACCTTTCATAAAGTAATGTTTAATCACCACACGAAATTCTTTTTCGTCCATTTCTTGAAAATCACTCGACTTCCTTGATTCACACGAATGCCAAACACAAAGAAATAGACCAAATGGCTGAAACTTGGTGTGCGTTCATTCAAGAGATGCTACTAACTAAACATGACCTCGATACGCGCCGGTGGTACCATCTCTCGGACTTTGCACGGACTTTTCAAACCAGCCTCGTATTTTGGCATAAAAAATCGACTCTAGAGACTGCTGAAATATTTCCTTTGTCCATTTTCAGTGGCTTTACATTTGAACATACATATGTGGAACTCTTGTTGAATTACGCTGCCTGCAGTGAATGTTGGTAATTTACTGCCCATTCCTCTCTTGCCCTGTAGCCGTAAACGTCCTCCGATTGAGGGCAGGTATGCTTTTTAATTCTAGGTACAATTTATTGTACATTACCACGTTGTTACGCTAGTAGAGAAACAAATACTCGAGGTTTTGTTCTCTCGTTTGTCGATCCTAGCTCGACTAATGAGCTGTGATATGGCGAAAGTCGTCTCAGGATGGACTGACGAATAAGAAAACAGTTTGAAAGAAATAGAATAGTTACTTTAAATTATATTCGTCTTTAGAGTTTCGGTCTGGGACCGCCACTGAATTAAAAGAAATAACCGGTAAAGTGCAAGTTGAATTTGCACATTTAGTGTTCCGTATGTTGATTGCTTCTGAAATAAAATTTTTTGTTACGGAGGTATAAAATGATTCAACAAAGTTTGTTTCCGATCTTTACTGAAAACTGAACTTTTTGTTTTTTTATATAACAAATAAATTATTAAAGGTAATGCACTCGTGATAATTTTCGTTCAATCTACATCCCGTGGAAAATATTCCAGAATTTATTCAAAATTTTTGGATCAGTACTTTTCGAGATAAAGGAGGGGACTGGGATTTTTCGCGATTTCTTCAAAATAATACAAAGAAAAGTGTGCGCATGTAAGACATTATATATATTTTTGAACTCGTGTTTTTACAAGCTTTCATTTGACACCCCACTCGATGACCTAGAAAAAAATTTCTTTTCACTTCCGATTTCACCCCTTAAAGTCAAAATTTAACTTTTAAAACTACACGGTTCTGATGCGGCTATCAGTACCAAATTTTAACTTCCTACGTCAAATAGCTTCGGAGAAAATCGGGTCTGACTGATGGACAGACAGACGAACAGACAGACAGACGGACAGACAGATACCGAAGTGATCTTATAAGTGTTCCGTACGGAACACTAAAAAGAAATTATTTTAAACATAATTTTTTTTAATATCGATTCTGTAAGAATTATATTTAATTTATATAATATAATATAATCAAAAACGAGTTGTCTGCGTTTTTCTAAGAGTTTATGGTTACGTCGTAGTCGTAATTTACATGAGTCTATATTAATACGGGTAATATTTACGTATATGATAATCAAGGTGATAGCTGACGTATTTTTGATACAGTTTGTCAAGTAAAAACGTGACCGCTCGTACTCTTGAAAAATGTGTTTCGAGAACATTTTTTGCCATCAATGTATTCTTTGGTGTGCTAACAACGGCGCAATTACCTTAGTAAGTTGTCCAATCGCCTTCTGCATCAATAATCGCCTGGAATGTTCGAGGCATGTTGTCGACGAGATTTTCTGTATACTCGGGCAATGAACTCTAAATTTTTCGAATCTCGTAAGACAACTGAATCAAGGGACAAACGTTTTCAATAAGGTTGGCGTCCAGGGGTTGTGAAAACCACTATAGTATCTTATAGTGGGCCCAAGCGAGGCTCTTCGCAACGTGATTTTCGCTCAATAAAGGTTTCTTCAACGGGCTTCGGAATTTGATATTATGAGCACGAAGATGTTGTCGAATGATCTCATGGAACACATTCGAACCCGATTTCCTTAATTTTTTTTTTTTATGGGTCTAGCACACGTCCTGCAGGGAAGAAGTCCCTAAAGTGCTACAGGAACCGACACGTATGCGGAAAAAGCGATTCACGTTGTTCTTGAATCGCTGTAAATTGTACTCGGTGGGAAACACAGTCCTGGGCAAATTATTCCAAAGGGATGATGTTCTCCATATAAAAGACTGCTTGAAAAGCGTTGTACGAGGAGTAACAAGCTGAACCTCATACGGATGTGAAGTATTAGCGCGATGTGTACTTCTAACATGCATCGCTCTGGGAGGAATTAACAGGTGACTGCCGATCTATATTTTTGAGTTTGTGGTTGACGCCGGTATTGTGGTAAATATGAATTAAAATGAGTCTTGGATGTGTTTTTTTTATGTGCCATTCAAAATATTAGAAAAAAAAAAATTTCACTCCGATCGGAGTAATCGGCATTGCAAGTGAAAATTTTTACTAGATGCCGAACACTCCGATCGGAGTGTCCAATTAAATAAGAAAAAAAAATAATAAATCGAACTCATGAACTCAAAACATTTATTTCTAAATCATTTTTGTACATTTTTATGGTAATCCTCAAAGCAATTAAGGCAAAAACCTGGTTGTCCGGGGCACATTTTGCATTCATACAGTTTGCTTTCTTTTTTTTATTTTTCCTGCATTCTTTGCATTCCTTTCTGCTTACCTGTTTTGTTTCTTTAGTTCCTTTTTTTCACTAACAATTTTTTTCTACTTTGCTAATGCTGTGGACATTTATTTGGCCTGGAGGAATTTGCGGCAAATTAGTAATTGGTCGTCTGGCTAGTAAATTTCTTATGACATCCAATCGGAAGTCATATAATCGTAACTGGTCAGACCGCGAATATTTATTGTATAAAAAATAGGCGTTTATCATGCTCATTTGCAGCACATGCATGAATAACTTTTTGTACCACCGAATGGTTTTACGGCTGCAAGGATAATATGCCATCATTTGATCCTGTCTATCTATACCGGACATAAAAGCATTATATCCAATGATTGCGGAAGGTTTTTCAGATTCTTGATTTCTTTTGTTTTTAAAAATGCCCATTTCGCTTCCAAATTCTGTTGAAATGTATTGAAATTTGCGTTTATCGCGCCATTTTCCGACATGCACTCCATTGCAAAACAGATTTATTCTCACCACGTTTTAAGTTTGCACTCATTACCTCTTTCGGATTATCTTTCCTCTCAGCTCTCAGCGTACCAGTGCAGTATGTATTTTGTTGAAGTAATTTCTTAGCTAAATTAACACTATTGTAAAAATTGTCTAGATAAACAGCATGTCCCACACCCAATTTTTCCTCCAATAAATGTAAAACAATCTTTTCAGTATGTCTGCTTCCACCATAAACATCTGACGCACCTTCGTAGACACGAAATTTCAAAATAAGTCCATTAGGCTCTGTCAGCATGTATAAACTTCATACCATACTTATGACGCTTATTCTTGATATACTGTTTAAACTGGAGACGATCCCGATAAAGTACCATAGCTTCATCCAAAGACAACTCTCTTCCAGGATAGTAAATTTCTCCCATCTTGTTGTTAAAAAAATCTGCCACAAATCTAATCTTTCCTAGCCGATCTGCCGGATCCATATCTGGAGATGTAAAATGCAAACACCTCAAGATAAGCAAAAATCTATTCCTTGACATATATTTTCTAAAAACAGGTAGATTAAATAGCGGATCAGTTTTCCAATAATCGTTAAGACGGCTCAAGGATATTGTGCCAGTGTGAAGTAACAGGGCCAAAAAAATTTTTAGTTCGTCAAGAGTAAGATCTTTTAAAAATAGTAATATGTGATTTTGTACTTGTTTCTGGGCGCAGCAAAACCTCGACTGCGTAAGAGTTCGTTCGTTCTACAATCGTTTGTAAAAAATCATCATCAATGATCATTTCGAAAAAAAAAAATCGATAGGTGCACCCTGTCCTGGAATTTGCACCAATAATTCCTGGGTTTTCTGGAACAAAATTTGTTTTTAACGCACCTCTGTCGTTCCATTTTATCTCATCAAGGCTAGAAAGTGTTTGATGTGGCCGAATAGGGTCTATAAAATTCTCTTCTTCGGACTCGGAGCTTGAATTTACATCACTATCGTCTGTGTCTGGTACGTAATGTTCGTCACTACTACCTCCGCTTTCTTCCAATAGTTACAATAATTCAGTGTCAGTTAGCTTCTTTTTCTTATCATATACCTTTTTTTTCATCACTACAATGTCTTCTTTTAATACCAGAAGGCCCAGGTTGATTGTCCATATTGTACGGCAGATTACAACCAAACCAAAAGCAAATCCGCGGAACCACTTAAGCACCTGTTAGAACTTGCGTTTTTAAGCAACGCCACCACTAGAAACACGTTTCATATACAACGCCGATGGAATACTAAAACGTTTCGTAAGAACGCATGTCGAACTCCGATCGGAGTAGACGGCGTTGGCGAAGAGACCCGACGCACTCCGATCGGAGTGGTCGGCAGTCAACCTGTTAAGCGGGCCACATCCTTTGAACACTTTCCATGAAAATACTTGTAGAATAGGCTCAAGTCGCCAACCGTTCTTCGATGTTCCAGCGAATCAAGGCAGCCGGTCAGTTCCGGGTCCCCAATCAGACGAACAGCTCTTCTCTGAATAGAATCCAACAAATGCAGTGTATGTTTGGGAGCGGAGCCCCAACTGTGGGAGCAGTATTCCATAGTTGGTCCAATTTCAGCTTTGTAAAGAATTAAAAGTTGTTATGGAGTGTAAAGCTTTCTGGTTCGAAATAATATTCCCAACTTTTCAGAAGTTCTCCATGCTATGCCTGCAATATGTTCATGCCAGGACATATGTGCTCCCAAATTAACGCCCAATAAATTGAGTGACGATGTTAGAGGAATGGAGTGCCCCGACATAACTATGTCGGGTTCAGCAACGTTAACTTTTTTAGAAAAAACTGTCGCTTGGGTTTTTGTAGCGTTAAATTCCACTTGGTTACTGTCACCCTAGGATAAAATTTCTTCCAGGTCTTTGTTAAGTTGAATGACTTCCTGCTGTCTGCGGATATTCGTCTGAGTAGCCGATGTCCGAGCGTTCAAAGTGAATGAAGAGATAAGCGTACTGTCATCTGCAAAGCTGTAGATTGGATTCTCGGTCTTTTCCAGCAGATCGTTAATGTAAATGAGAAAAAGAGTAGGAGACACTATGGAGCCTTGAGGTACATCGGCGTTGATAGTGAAGGTGTCAGAAAGAAAACCGTCGACTGCCACTTGTAAAGAACGCTCTCTGAGGAAACATGAGAGCCACAAACAGAACTTTTCAGGCATACCATAAGAGCG
The DNA here is from genome assembly GCA_019049505.1 of Pachyrhynchus sulphureomaculatus. NCBI lineage: Eukaryota > Metazoa > Arthropoda > Insecta > Coleoptera > Curculionidae > Pachyrhynchus > Pachyrhynchus sulphureomaculatus. The sequence goes on from CM032448.1 coordinate 95,196,537, forward strand.
TAGCTTAGCCAACAGTCCATCGTGCTAAACACAGTCGAATGCCTTGGAGATGTCAAGAGCAACCGCTCGAGATTCACCAAAGTGCTCAATTGCGTTGTTCCAAACGTGTGTTACATAAGTCAGTTGATCTATTTTTTAGAAGATGCTGATTGATAGCCTTTTCTATGACTTTTGGTATTATTGAAAGCAGTGCGATTGATCGGTAGTTATTTGGCAAGGTCTTCTTGCCTTTTTAAGGTATCGGCTGAACTGTGGCACATTTCCAGCAGGAAGGAAATATTCCCTTTCTGTAGGATAGGTTGAAAAGTCTACAGAAAACTGGTGTTAGTTCCCTCGCACAGTTTTTGAGAAACTATGGCAGGTATTCCGTCAGCGCCAGAAGCTTTTTTGGTGTCTAACTTCATTAAAGTACGTTTTATGATACGCTGTCTGAAGACAATATCGGGCATCCTTAACTGCACTATGGGAATAGTAGATGGTGTTTTTCCTTGGAAATCGACTGTAGAATGTGAAGCAAAGAGTTCAGCCAACAAGTTCGCTTTCTCAACAGGTGTCGTTGCAATAGAATTATCTGGCCGTGTGAGTGGTGGTATGGTGGATTTGGTGAAATTTTGACTGACTGCCTTAGCAACTGACCAAAAGGACCTGGAATTGTTGGGACAAGCGCTCCTTGATGCAACGTCAATTTCGGGACCCATGAAAACAAAGACACTATTCGTTTTTTGACTTTCGGAGTGACTGCTTACCGATTCACGTTTTGGCAAGTCGTCTATATTTTTCGTCTCGTTTAAATGATTTACCCACTTATTCACTAATGATACCGACTTTTTAATATACTTAGCAGCCGCGGAATGTGTCATTTTAGGGTCCTTTAAATGGGAACAAAGAAAAACTACCTCGAACCAACGCGCAAGCAAGTGACTCATTTTGGATTTTACGTGATTTCGACGAAAGTTCGGAATCGACTGACACTTTTACTGCGTCGTAGACAAAGGTTCCCTCTATTGATTTTTTGATGAATCACTAAAATAGCATCTACCAAAAATGAATTATCGCGGACACGTTCTTACTTGACAGACTGTACGCTACCAATGCGTATCCTTCGATTTAATTCACGTCACAACAAAAATTGAAACAACTGAAAACTTTGTCACGAAATTAACGAACAGAAAATGTTGAATTTTAGACCAAATGTAATTATTTCTCATTTTTTTCACAAAATTTCTATAAATAAAGGTGCATCTGGGCCCTTCTTCTACAATTAAAATTGTTTAAAAGAAAGAGTAATTAATTAAATAGGAGAGTCGCTCACTATCGCTCCAACGTAGTTTTGACGTGCTGAGTGTGACGTTTTCGTTTTATAATTAGCACAAAAATTGACATAAACATTTAGATCGCCGGTTTTTCCACATGCTAATTAATGCATGAACCGATTAGTTCCCAAATAAATAAATGTCAGCCCAGTAATCATTTTTTGATCTCATCTGGACGTTAAAATTAACATTAATTTTAATTTTAATGGCTTGGCTACTAGCATTAGCGCCGTGCAGTGGCCAGAATAACTATTTCAAGCCGAAAAAAAAAACAAAACACATTTTTTTAGGGCTTGCAGGCTATTTAATAAATGGCCATAAAAATTAACTAAATTTTACTGGATATCTGAAAATTTGGTATATTCTGTCCAGATGTTAATAATTCTTTGCCAACATAGAAAGGGAGCTTTTGCAGCTTTGCTCTAAAAGCATTCTATGAATTCTTAACTAGCTAGCGTGCCCTTGCTACTATTACTGTCTTCGTTTTAACTATGTGTTAGTTAGAGTGGACTTTACGCAGAGTCAAACGCCTGATGTGGCAAATTCTTTTTTCTATCTCTAGCGGTGGTCTTATGTTCTTTTTTCGTTCTTTTTTATTTTATTGGTCTCACGAACTTAGCGTATTAGCCACGAGGTTGTATTCATATGACTTCTAATTTAAAATCTGGACCTCATACTTCTATCTATACACAGTCTGTCAAGTAAGAACGTGTCCGCGATAATTCATTCATGGTAGATGCGATTCTAGTGATTCAACAAAAAAAATCGGTAGAGGGAACCTTTGTCTACAACGTATTTTTAGTAAAAGTATCAGTCGGTTTCGAACTTTCGTCGAAATCACGTAAAATCCAAAATGAGTCACTTGTTTACGCGTGGGTTCGAGTAAGTCTTTCTTTGTTCCCATCCAAAGGGGCCGAAAATGAAACATTCTGCGGCCGATAAATATATTAAAAAGTCGGTTTCGTTTGTGAAGAAGTGAGTAAATCATTTTAACGAGATGAAAAATATCGATGACTTGCTAAAACGTGGCTCGGTAGGCAAAGTCACTCCGAAAGTCGAAAAAAACGATGGGACCCGAAATTCACGCTGCGTCAAGAGGCGGCAAAATTTAAAAAATCAGGTTTGAATGTATCCCATGAGACCATTCGACAACATCTTCGTGCTCATGATGTCAAATTCCGAAGCACGTTGAAGAAACTTGGGAGAAAATTATGTCGCAAAGCGGCTCGCTTGAGCCCACTATGAGATAGTAGAGTGACCCTCACAATCGCCGGACGCCAACCTTCTTGAAAACGTTTGGTTCCTTGTAAAGAGACAGCTCAGAGGAAAGACTCTGAGGACTTGTCTCAGTTGTCTCGCGAGATTCGAAAAATTTGCAGGGTATGCAGGAAATCTCGTCGACAGCATGCTTCGAAGATGCTAGGCGATTATTCATACAAGAGGCGATTACACTTACTAAGATATTTGCGCCGTTGTTAGCACACCAGAGAATACATTGATGGCAAAAAATGTTCTCGAAATCACATTTTTTCAAGAATACGAGCAGTCACGTTCTGACTTGACAGACTTAGGGTCACTTGACACCTATTGCGCTACCGAGGCAGACGTCTCATGTTCTTGCGTTGATTAACCTCGGTATGGTAAATAGGTTTGGATTTCTGCTGGGTTGAATATTTCAAACATCCCCTGTATGGAGGTGGGTGTGAGCCGCCGCACAAAGGGTTCTTTGTTATTTTATTGCAGGACGTACAGTAGTGAAATATTTTACGGAATTGAGTTTAGATTTGTACGTGTATGTGCCCGAACGACTGACAGTTGTAGCACTGAGTTATACGGGTTTCAGTCTTCTAGCTTCAATTCTTATTGTGGTCAGTTTATTTTTTTTTAGATCAGACTTTTTTCCGCCCTGAAGCAGGAAATAAACTAGTGGCATTTGTGTGCTGTGCTTATGGCCCTAATGGACCATTTTCGTTGGAAAAATGATCGAGAACGATGAGTTCTGTTATTGTCTGAAGAATATTCCTAATAACGATACACCTTTCTGAAGTTTTTAATACTTAAACGGTAGAATCTAATTCCTACCTGTCGTGTTACAAATTAATCAACCACAAGTGTACTGCACTGATTTAACCATTAACGAAAGAAAACTTTCTGAAAGAATTAAATATTATAAATAATGGGTACAGGAGTAACTTAGTAGATAATATTTTAATGAAAATACAATTTAAAAAAGCAATAGGAATGGTGTACCCACATAAACAATAAGTTTCATACACTCACAGCTGTAAATTGACCAATATAATTCAATATTTTTTCCATAGAAATTAAGTAAACATTCCCTTCCGTACCAATAACAAGTTAGCTCGACATATTAAAAATAATAAAAGTAAAACCAATAAAACAGAAGTTTATGAATTGTGCTGTGGCACTTGTAATAAAACCTATATAGGACAAACAGGCAGATCTTTTTATAAGAGAATAAAGGACCATAAACAAAGTTATAGAATGAAAATAACATAACTCACTACGCTAAACATTTAACAGATGAAAATGATACCTTCAATGAAGATTTCAGAATTTTACACAATGAAAAGAAAGGGAAATTACCGAATTGTTTAGAGCAGGTAGAGATTAACCGGAAAAAATTCACAGGTTTATTTATCAATGATCAATTAGACAAGGCGAAATCGGCGCCATCGTTGGAAAAAATTTTCTAATTGAATTTTTTTTCATAACCTTCTCCAGGAGATGCCCCTGAAAGAGGATCAACATGTTGCCGGGCGGTAACCTGGTCCGAATTTGTTTAAACAAATTTTTTTTAAACAAAGTCCAAAAATTGAAATTTTCGCCCGGAACAAGTTTTTTTGGGTAAATTGGACCATTTTGAACAAAAAATGTCTCTTGTGAATTTTCTCTAAAATGCGCCGTTTTCGAGATATCGGCGATTTTAGGTGCGAGAAAACGCGAAAATGGCCACTTTCACCTCCCAATATCGGGGTCAAAAATTAAAATTTTCAATGTTGCCAAGTGTCCAAATTAAAGTTTGAGATCTCCTCTACAAATTACCGTAGGAAATATTGCAATATCTTCATTTTTTAAATATTGTTTTTTAACAGTTAACAAAATTGCGTTCGAGCGCCCGCGGCTGCATCGAAACTGTATACATAGATATATACGCAACGCCCGTACGTAGGCGCACGGAACTGTATACGCACTGCGATGCTCTATAAAGCTTTGTTTCTTGATTTCTTATTAAAATTAATATATTTGAAAAGTATGTAAAAAATATTTATTTATTAAAGAGTAATTGTTATATCAAATTTAATTATTATAACAAATGAATATAAATAAAAATTCAATATTCGATTAGGATGGTAGAAGAATTAAAACAATTTTATGAAAATATAACTTATATATATTTAATAGAATTTTCGCAAATATTTAAATTACACCCACACATGAGTATACAACTTACGTTGTTGCTTTTGCAATTACATGCATTAGTTTTACAATTTTTTGTACATTTACATTGCCTAATTAACGAATCTGGTATCGAATTTTTTAACATGAATTTGGGTAACAATTCACCTGTTTCTATAGTGTAACCAAATTCTGTTGCATCTAAATGTCGATACCGAGAATACAATGACATTTTCCATATGTACGTTTGTAGTGAAGCTCGTGCTACCTACTGGTTCATTTAACGGACTAGCAATATAGTTGTAATCTTGTAAACATTTGGAATGATACTTTAGCTTTTGAACTAGTAATGACGTAGTTGAACTATATATGCAAATTTTCGTATAGACTTTGTCCATTTTAAGACGAGCTGTTGCCATTAGCTTTTCCGCTGCATTATAATCAGAAAGTGTATAAGTTGTACTGTCTTTATTTTTATAAATTTTTTTCACAGATCATGCACTCTGCTTTTGACACACTTTTGATCGCAATGTTGGTTTTTTCTTTCTCTTCGGGTTCAATTGATAATAACTGTTTTTCATTATTAACAGCTTCATTATTTTCTGCTTCCAGTTTTTTGAGAGCATTTTCCCGATACAATTTTTTCTTTACTTACATAGGAAGCATAACACTTTCTGTGCCAAGAAAAAGTTTGTTCACTGCTACTTGGATTATATAAATCGTTAAATTTTGTACTTATGTCATCTTTCCGACGATTAGCTGCTTGTTGAATTTTTTGAAATGATTCAAAATTTGGTTGTTGTACAACATCATCACACTTACCACAGAAAATGCACTTATGATCACATTTAATTCGTTTAATAGAAAAAGACATAATTACACATGTACATACTTGTAAGGGCGGAAAAGAAATGAATAAACTATTAAAGTGTCCGACTCTTATTTAAGCAATAGCATGTTTGAACTTTTGCATGATACTTCACGTTACAGCGAGTTGCAGCGCGTATACAGTTCCGCGCGCCTACGTACGGGCGTTGCGTATATATCTATGTATACAGTTTCGATGCGGCCGCGGGCGCTCGAACGCAATTTGTTAACTGTTAAAAAAAAACAATGTTTAAAAATAAAGATATTGCAATATTTCCTACGGTAATTTGTAGAAGAGATCTCAAACTTTAATTTGGACACTTGGCAACATTGAAAATTTTAATTTTTGACCCCAATATTGGCATTTTTTGTTCAAAATGGTCCAATTTACCCAAAAAAAACTTGTTCCGGGGCGAAAATTTCAATTTTTGGACTTTGTTTAAAAAAAAATTTGTTTAAACAAATTCGGACCAGGTTACCGCCCGGCAACATGTTGATCCTCTTTCAGGGGCATCTCCTGGAGAAGGTTATGAAAAAAAATTCAATTAGAAAATTTTTTCAACGATGGCGCCGATTTCGCCTTGTCTAAATTAGATGGCGGTGGATCTCCTTTATTGAACTTGTTTTAGTTATTAAGGTCATTAATTGTTAATTAATTTAACTCTTATAACTAGGTAACCTATATATTTTTGTAACATACTTCGTAGTTTTTTTACATCTTGCTCCAGAAGAAGACACAATGTGTCGAAAACAATTGTCAGTTCTAATTCAATATACATATGTGGTGATCTTAAACAGTTGTTTAAATTTTTGTTCCTAGTTGACCTCAAGTGTGTTTTTAAATGCTATGTTAATTCGGTGTACTTATCTTTTCAATACTATTAGAGGTTCTTTTTATCAGGCTATAGCCTTTGCTTCGAATTTCTGTCAGTCACATATGGTTCAGATGTGTCTCATTCATTTTTTGATGTACACTACCGCCAGAAAGTATTTGCCCACCTAGTTATTTCAGTCCCAAGACAACAAAAACCTAGATAATATTTTTTTTTTAAATTTTATTTTCACATTATTTACAGTCTAGAAAATCAGAAAAATATTCATGATTTTTTAGGATTTTTCTCATCTATGTGACCTCCTTTGTTTTTAATTACCGCTTTACAGAGTTTCGGGATTCTGTCCATTAGTTTCTTCAGAGTTTCTCCGGTTATTTTAAACCCATTCTATTTGTAAAAGTACCTACAAGTGATTTTCTGATGTTGGATTGAGTTTTCGAACACACCTGTCCAAATGGTCCCACAGCAATTTGATGGGGTTCAAGTCGGGTGATTGTGGAGGCCAAGTCATCACTTCCAGGACGTCATCGGATTTCCAATGGTCCAAAAGTTCTCTAATTTGTTTCGCAGAATGTTTAGGGTCGCTGTCATGCTGAAAAATAACTTTCCCTGAAAAATATCTCTTCCAGAAGGAAGCATTTGAGCAAAATTTCTTGATACTGTGCTTTTCGCATGATTCCCAGATTTTTCCAACTTTACCGGTGCCAAAAGAACCCCAAACCATCACTGAATCTCCACCATGTTTTACTGTAGGCAACTGAGAGGCTTCCAACATCCTCTTTCCAGCTGACCGCCGCACGTAAACTCGTCGATTTGAACCGAAAATTTCGAATTTAGATTCGTCGCTCCAAAGGACTGAATCCCATTGTTCTGATGACCAATTTTCATGTTCTCGGGCCCATTCTAATCGTTTACGTTTATTCACTTGCCTAAGAAGTGGTCTCCTCACTGCAACTCTCCCGTGTATAGTCCACCTTCTGATAACCTGTTCTTCAGGTTATCACGCTGATGGGGATGGGCCGCTCCAGGTTTACTTGAACCGTGATTTCTGGTGCGGTTAGACGGCGATTACGTCTGCTGAACATTGTTGTCTGCCTTCAGCGGGAGTAGGTTTTTCGAGGCCTTCCGGTCCCGCAGAAAATTTTTTTACGATGTAGTCCTTGGCATCCGCATATCACTTGCGTTTTGTCGACTCGAGTGACCATTTTGATGTCTCGCAATTATCAGAGCCCGATTTTCAGCGGAAACTTCTTTCATTTTTGGTATTTTCACAAGACAATTGAGCCTGTATCACTGACAAAGTACTGCTTGTGAATGGTTAATTTCCAAAATGGCAATGATATTTATAGTATAGTTTTATCATAAAATGTCACTAGGAATTTCTATAATCCCCAGAAACTTGAAATGAGTTCTTACTTCAACTAGAATTCTCAGAAATTGTCTCAAAACGATTATCATGCAAACTTGAAAATTTGTTCTAATTGGTTTTTTAATTTGTGATTTCACCAAAAAGGCTTATCTAAACAATTTTATGATGGACACTTATTAAGAGAAATAAAATTTACCCAATATAATAAAAGGGTTTAATTAGGTATTAAATTTTGGCAGTTACATTGAAATTTCTACGTGGGCAAATACTTTCTGACGGTAGTGTAAGGCCCTGCTTCTGGATGGAGGATGGAATGTTTATCGAGATGTCTAAATCGGTGTTATTAGGCTGCTCATCTATTATGTTATGTTTTCTTTTTTTCTTTAGACTTTTAGTTGGTAAAATCGATAACTGAAGCAAAGCAGCGTCTTTGTAAGCGCATCTCATTAAGGAACGACTTTTGTTTATCTATCTGGACCGGATAGGCCGAGAGGTTTAATTTCCATGTCTCTTCGCATAAGCTGCATCACTTTCGCAGTGCAATTTACTGTTTACTGAAGAGTAACAAGAATTACGATTTCTTATAATTCTCTACTAATTCAGATATAAAAGAATAATCTATTAAAATTTTGCATTTAAATACTGTTGTTTCAAATTTTAAAAATTCTATTAATTTTTATTAAATTTTATTAATTTTAATGCCCAGTACAAAAAAAAAACTACACAAACCTGTTTCAATTGCCTTGCTGATTTTATTGGTCCTAACCTTTTTAACTATGGCCCACTGTATATTTCCTATTACTAACTTCTATGTCATTATTATTATAATAATAGTAATAATTTTTAATTTATGTGGGCAAAACTTTTGACCAGGTGAATACAGGATTTAGACTTGTTTATGTATTGCGTCAAATATTGATTGTCTTAATCATTATCCTGCTTTTTATTTCAAATTATCCATAATTTTACGTGTTTTCTTTTTTACTTGCCTGATTAGGGAAAGCATTCTAATTGTGAAAAAGCACTCTCCGATATTTTTTCATTTTTCGACACGTTTTAGACATTAGGAAAAATATATTTATTAATTTTTATTAGTGTGCTCTATAACTCTGGGTTGAAATAAAGTACCGATTTTAAATTTGGTAAGGGCGTATAGGAGGGCCGTGTATTAAGTTTTTACAAACGACCACTAGACGGCGCTTCTGAAATGTGACGTTACCATTGTTGTAAAATTGACATTTGTTATTGTTAAAACAGTGGCTGCTCAGAAATGGGTAGAGCAGCCTTTAAAAAAAACCGGTCAAGTGCAAGTTGAACTTGCACAATTAGTGTTCCGTACGTTAATTGCTTTTAAAATAAAAAATTTTGTTACGGTGGTATAAAATGGTCAGTGACTTCACAAAACACACCCCAAATGAGTTTTCAACAAAGTTTGTTTCCAATCTTTAGTGAAAATTGTTAACCTTGAAATTTTTGTTTTTTTGTATACCAGATAAACTATTAAAGGTAATGCACTCGTGACAATTTTCGTTCAATCTATACCCCGTGGAGAATATTCCAGAGTTTTTTTCAAAACTTTTTGATTAGTACTTTTTGAGATAAGGTAGGGGGACAGCGATTTTTCGCGATTTTTTAAAAAATAATACGAGTACTAAGAAAAGTGTGCGTAAGTATTACATTATATATATAATATATATATATATATATATATATATATATATATATATATATATATATATGTGTATATATATGTGTATATATATATATATATATATATATATATATATATATATATATATATATATATATATATATATATAATGTAATATATATATAATGTATATATATATATATATATATATATATATATATATATATATATATATATGTGTATATATGTGTATATATATATATATATATATATATATATATATATATAATGTTCTTACTTGGCAGACTACAATCAATTCAAAACATCATCAAAAAGACCTTTTTTTTATGGGTCTAGCACACGTGCTGCAGGGAAGTCCTTAAAGCGCTACAGGAGCAACACGTGTGCGAATAAAAAATAAAAATAAAAAAAAGAAAAAGCGATTTACGTTGTTCTTGAATCGCTGTAAATTGTACTCGGTGGGAAACACAGTCCTCGGCAAATTATTCCAAAGGAATGATGTTCTCCATATAAAAGACTGCTTGAAAAGCGTTGTACGAGGAGTAAGAAGCTGAACCTTATACGGATGTGAAATATTAGCGAGACGTGTATTTCTAACATGCACCGCTCTGGGAGGAATTAAGCGGGCTACATTCTTCGAACACTTTCCATGAAAATACTTGTAGAATAGGCTTAAGTCGCCAACTGTTCTTCGATGTTCCAGCGAATCAAGGCCGCCAGTCAGTTCCGGGTCTCCAATCAGACGAACAGCTCTTCTCTGGACAGTATTCAACAAATGCAGTGTATGTTTGGGAGCGGAGCGGTCGAATTTGAGCTTTGTAGAGAATTAACAGTTGTTGTGGAGTGTAAAGCTTTCTGGTTCGAAATAATATTCCCAACTTTTGAGAAGCTCTCCTTGCTATGCCTGCAACATGTACATGCCAGGACATATTTGCTCCCAAATTAACGCCCAACAAATTGAGTGACGATGTTAGAGGAATGGAGTGCACCGCCATAACTATGTCGGGTTCAGCAACGTTAACTTTTTTAGAAAAAACTGCCGCCTGGGTTTTTGTTGTGTTAAATTCCACTTGGTTACTATGACCCCAAGATAGAATTTCTTCTAGGTCTTTGTTAAGTTGAACGACTTCCCGCTGTCTGCGGATATTCGTCTGAATAACCGATGTCCGAGCGTTCAAAGTGAATTTAGAAACAAGCGTACTGTCATCTGCAAAGCTGTAGATTGGGTTTCCGGTCTTTTCCAGCAGATCGTTAATGTAAATGAGAAAGAGAGTAGGAGGTAGTATGGAGCCTTGGGGCATACCGGCGTTGATAGTGAAGGTGTTAGAAAGAAATCCGTCGACTGCCACTCGTAAAGAACGCTCTTTGAGGAAATATGAGAGCCACAAACAGAACTTCTCAAACATATCATAAGAGCGTAGCTTAGCCAACAGTCCATCGTGCAAAACACGGTCGAATGCCTTGGATATGTCAAAAGCGTTGTTTCATAGAGTATAACAAGACATTGTAGTAGTGTATGTTCAAAATAAAACGAAAATGGTAAAGAAGCAACCAGTTCACTCAGAGAGAAGAGAAATTTAAATTAAGGAGGTCAAAGGCGGGGAGACCTCATTTCACGCTGGCTTTTCAAGTTGCTGGTATACACACACAAAAATTAAAACAGACTAAGATGTGGTGTAATTTACGGAGGATTGCTTGGAACCGCAGAAAATGGTTTAAACAGCTAAAAGAAAGATTAGAGGAAATAGAGCTGAGTATAAATATAAACAAAATAAAAATGAATCAATCATGATGAATGCAATGAGGATAGAATAATACATATACCTACTTGGAACAAAACAAAGTATACCGTAAAATTCAAACGGTAGATTTAAATAAAACTCGCACAACAAACTTTTGGGAGATTAAAGCATATATTATAAAACAAAAGATTAAGACATGCATGAACACAAAAATATTAAATCAATAACTTTTCCGAATTCGGCTGCATGTAACTAAAATGTGGACAATCCCAAAGAAAGTAATGAGCAAGATGCAAACTATTGAACGCCACATGGAGAGGGCAATCCTAAATATACGGCTAGAAGATAAGAAATCTATAGAATGGATGAGAGAACGTACCAAAATGGACGACATCAAAATCATGATATTAAATGCAAAATGGCATGGACACGACAGAATGGAAATGGGCAAAAAAAAAAAGAAATCCAGGACGGTCCAAATTAAGATGTTATGATGCCATCAAGGAAGGAAGTGGCGTAACTAGGTTTAAGGGGCAAGGAGCATATGGATACAAAGGTCATATCCTTAAGGTAAAAAAGAGTTCTCTGAAGGCACAACTATTGTAGAAAAGGGGGTTAACAACTACTGGGGTGTCAAACCCCTTTAAAGAAAAAATGAGACTCTGTTGTACCGAGACTACGCCAAAACAAACTCATACCTAAAATGGAACTGTAAAAACTTACTTCTACTTTATTTCAAAATCGATGATATTTTTTACAAAAAACAACACTCAATAAAAAAAGTTCTGCTCTTCTACCCCCCTCCTCTTCCATGGGTACGCCACAGCGGAGAGGGTATGAAAGAACAAAGCATAGGATAAAAACTGATACAGAGAAATGGAGCATATGTCCACTCATGACAATTAAAGTTGGACAGGGAAGAAAAGAGATAGTATGGAGGGGTAGTATGCTCTGAAGCCCTTCTGCACCTCTTTTAACTTACTGGGCCCGTATTAATCAAAAACAGGCTCAATATTAGGTAAATAACTTGCTATAGTTTCGAAAATCTCTATTCAAATTCCAATAATCAAATATTAGAATTAATTGCAACTTGTTGTGTCTCCCTCTTTTATAATAAACAAAAAAAGAATAACAGACCCTAATTAAATATCCACTTTTTACCGGTTATCATTTTGTTATTATAAAACAATAAGGAACTAATTAGCATAAAAATAAAAATTATAAAACCTGGTTTAATGAATTTAGGTTAGTTCTTTAATCAATATTTTTTTTCTTCCTCGAGGTAAACTGCCTATTGTAATAACTGCATAAAAATGAAGTAAAAAAAAAATCGGCCAAGTGCAAGTCGGACTTGCACAATTAGTGTTCCGTACGCTGATTGCTTTTGAAATAAAAATTTTTGTTACGGAGGTATCAAATGATCAAAGACTTCACAAAACACACCCCAAACGAGTTGTCAACAAAGTTCTTCTCTGATTTTTACTGAAAATTGATGACCCTGATTTTTTTTTATATATGTATACAAGATAAATTATTAAAGGTAATGCACTCGTGACAATTTTCCCTCAATCTACAGCTTGTGGAGAATATTTCCGAATTTTTTCAAAATTTTTTGATCAGTACCCTCATGGAAAAAGAAAGCGAGGAAGACCACGCCAAAGCTGGAGAGCAGGAATCAACAAGGAAGTACTAGAGAGAGATCTGGAGGAGGAGAGATGGAGAAACCGGAAGGAGTGGAAATTAGGCATCGGAAGACGGAAGACGTTATAAAACCGATTAATATATATATATATATATATATATATATATATATATATATATATATATATATATATATATATATATATATATATATATTTTTGAGATAAGGGGGGACAGCGATTTTTCGCAGTTTTTTAAAAATATAAAGAAAAGTGTGCGCAAGTATTACATTATATATATTTTTGAACTCGTGTTTTTACAAGCTTTTATTTGACCCCCCACTCGATAACCTGGTAATTTTTTTTTCATTTCCGATTTCACCACCCCAAAATTAAGCCCTTAAGTCATAATTTAACTTTTAAAACTACACGATTCTGATGAGGCAATTAATTCCTATATTAATGCCAAATTCCCACTTTCTATGTCAAATAGTTTCGGAGAAAAAATCGGGTGTGACAGACAAATACCGAAGTGATCTTATAAGTATTCCGTATGGAAATTTCAAGATTATTTGTTCTGAAAATAATATATTTCGGACTAGTGTAGGAAAATCAATTTGCCGTATGGTTTCAACAGGCAGAAATAGGTCAAGACATGCCTTTGTCTGTCCTTTTATCTCTTATGCAAATGTTGGCAAAATGAGAATTTCATCAGGACTCGGGGCCCCTAGATCATCAAAAACATATGGTCTAATTTCCGTTGCCCTGTTCGTCTGTCGGTCTTCAGTTGGTAACGAAATGAAATATCAATTTTACACTGTCTAGTCAGAAATTCTGTTAATCCCACGCAGTAGTCTGAAATTTTACGCACTACAGACGCATTAGACCAACCCTCGTGAGTACTCAAGTAACCTACACAATCCAGTTCCATTAATCTCTGATCGCCATAAAGTGAGGAAAATTATGAAATGTTTTTGCAGTTTTAGTATTGTTCAAAGGGAAGAAAAGTGCGTAGTTGGATTTTTTGTTAAAATCGCTAGTTGCTGAGAAATTTATATATCTTATTATTTTAGGGTAAAAATAAACTCAGAATTTTATTAATAGACGGCTGCTCTTTCTGAACAAAATAAGTTATCACAGTCTTACTTTCCCATATCGACAGAAACCACAATCAAGAAAATACAAAGTAAAATAAACATCGTTCTGCGCATATTATTAAAGAAGCTTTAGGAAAGAAGAAGTATAAAGCTAGCGCTTTATTAGGGAAAATTAAATACAATCAGAAAGGCTGAGAGTAAGATAACACAACAAGAAAGAGATATTCCATTATTTATTAAAGCCAAAAACATTTCGTCCGTTAGCCCATATTTGAACTCACTTGACTAGAGACTGCGGTTGAGATATTCTCGATGAAAAGGCTAGTCAGAAGTCCCAAAGTAGAGCAATCTAAAAATTATGTTATTATTTCATTGTATTCAGATTTAACAAAACCAATATATGAATATAATACGAATGTGATTATAGCGTAATCTTAAAAAAACTTTAGAACTTGTATGTACCAGAGAAGTACTGGGAAAAAAACTGCACACATTTTTTAATACTTATATAACCGATAAAAAATTAGTCATAGTATAGTCATGGTAACAGCATCGACCAGGCCTCCTAGATGTTAAAAAGGATGTATACTTCATCAAGAGAGGTTGAACTAAAAATAAACTTCACAAAAACGCAACTTATGGCAAATCCCATACTGAATGATTATATATCAATCACAGGCGAACCTGTCGAACAAGTTACATCATACAAATCTTTGGGCCATGAAATCCATATCGGTAGAGACAAGCAGACCTGCGAGCTCCTAAGAACAATAAAATCGGCAAATAAACTGCGTGTAACGCACAGGGCTATGGAAAGACCGATGCTGGGTGTTACCCTCAGAGATAAGACATCCAACAACATCATTCGATAAATGACAGGTGTAACCGATGTCATCGAGAGCTTCATCAGAAAACGTTATTTTGGATAAAAAATTTGGATCGGCCTCTATTGCTCCATTCCTGGTGGTACAAAAGTTTACTCGTCGTTTAAAATCACGGTCTTGAAGTTCTTGGTGTAGTTCCATATGAAAGGGATGATACTTGTATTTTCCCGTGGTGCGATTAACCGTAGATTGGGATATGTCAGATAAGTCAGCTAGTTGACGGCTGCTGACCTGGAAATTATCTTCAACATGAAGTATAATCTCCATTTTTTTTTCTTCATTGGTAGCATTCTGGTTTACTACTTTCCGTGTCGTATACTCAACGTTACCACTACCATCAAACAGTTCTATTAAGCACCGAAAAAATTTTCTAGATGGTATACGTCTATTAGGGTACTTCGCTCCGTAAAGTCTTACTGCCAAAAGATAATTTTTTCTCGCCCCGCCCAGTATATAAACCATATCAATTAATTCATTTTTAGGAAAATCCGCAACTATTACCTTTATACGTCACTTTCTACAACAAATTAAACTATTTCTACTTGCTTAATAGACATGTCAAAATTTGACAATGCCTACATTTTGGTTTTGTCTTGGCAACTACGATGTTATAGCGTAAGTATATTAAAAACAAGGGTAAAAATTGAAAAATTCGAAATAAATCGAAAACTATTAGAAATAGGTATATGACATACTTAACAACAGTTGGAAGGTTTTGTAAAATCAATCAGAAAAAATAATAATTTACAGGGTGTGCCATTTAAAAAATTTGAGATTTTTCAATTCAACACCCTGTAGCATCTAACTCAAATTTCTTTACATATACCTTTTTCTCATCTCTATAGAACGCTCGTACCAATTATGAGTATTCCACCTTCAGAAACAATGGCTCTTTTTTACAAAACTGAAAACTATTTTTTTTTTTTTTAAAAATTGAAATATTAGAAACTACTAGGTTTAGGTATATAACATTATTAATAAAAAAGTTAAAAAAAATCCTGTAAACTCAAAAATAATTTTAAACTGTGGACCTTAACATTCCCTAAAAGTATTATATTTAACATTTTTTCGTCATTCCCGAAACAAATGAGATAATGAACTTTACTTTATCGTTGACTCACCCTGTACGTATATCCAAGAGTGAAAAACCAAAGTTCTGCTAAAAATGCCTCCTGAAAGTGTATCGAATCCAGAGCGGTGCTACCGGAATTAGCAAACTTTTTCTTGTTGGCAAAAACGGGTTGATTCTAATAGTTTACTCAGACCTGGATTATATGCGAATAACGTTAAAAGTTAAAAACCGCCATTATCTGCCTACTAACATTATACTGCCCGAGAAGTGCAAGGTATTTTACCATTTTTTCCAAACATATGTTTGAATGTATTAGAAATATTTATTACCTACTAAAATTAATTAATCACCATCGTCAAGTGTTGAAAATAAATCTCCTTTTTCAGCAAAAAATTTTTACTGCAAACTCGTAGACATAAATAATTCTTGCATCGAATTATGCTTGATCTTGAATAATATTATAAATTCCTGTTTATTAACGACCATGGCAAAGAACTTAAGATTTACCATGTATATATTTTTAAGATGCCCTCGGGGTACTAACAGCAGATTTCAAAATTTCCTGTTTGACTGGTACCTAAAATTTAATTCTACTAATCATGAGGTAACAGTATGGGTTGAATTAGGTGTCTATTGTATGTTTAGATTGCCAAATATGAATTTAATGTTGGCATTCGACGTAATAAAGAAATATTCTGAGTATAATAAAAAGTTTCGGCGTAAATACCGCTTATATTTAGTGCCAGATTCCAACGCAATAACCAAAATGGAGGTAGATAAATTCCTCGTCAAATGTAGTGACAATAACGAAAGACTTGGTAGATAGCATGCTGATTTTCACCATCGTCGTTATTACATGGAAAATTGCAAAAAAAGATCCTGCTGAATCAGTAACGAAATCTTGTTTCTACTAATCCTGCGATACCATAATTTTGGCGTTATAAGGTCAATAAGATGTGAATTCGGATTTAGCGAATTAACAGTCAAGAAAAAAAATGGTTCTGTTATATCTGAAATTTCTTGAACTTCTTATCGATTCATTAAAAGAAAACATTCAGTGATATTGGAACTAGCAGCATCCACCTAATCTGTATAATTCTCTAAACCCTCTAAAATTGTTAAAATACCAATTTTCTAAAAAACACCCACCGCATAAATAAACATAGAGTTGATTATACACATAGAGTTTTTCTTAAATTATGTCTTCATTTTAACCTGGTTACATTATTCACAAAAAAAAATATATTTCGCCAAATATTAGCTATAAAAGAGTTTTGAAACAACAGTTTTAAAAGTTGTTGTTAATATATAATAAGACTGTTTTTAGTCAATTTCCACTGGTTTATTTAAAATTGTGATGACGCGTTTCGCTGTCGATGCAGCATCTCCGGATCTACATTTTACACTGATAAGGTGTGTGTGTCAAATGTAGATCCGAAGAAGAAGCTGCATCGACAGCGAAACACGTCATCACAATTATAAATAAACCAGTGCAAATTGACTAAAAACAGTTTTTTATTATATATTTATAATGAATTTCCAGCAAGTAGAAGCTACAACCATCCGAAAGTTGTTGTATTTAGCCTGGTCGATAGTATTTTTACAATAACTACTATCTGTATATAAGCTGACTGTCTTAACAACAGCACTGAACTTTCACAAGCGGTCAGCTACTTTAGGACTAACCGATGATCGCCTGTTGCAAAGCCAAAGCAACCAGACACCGAACAGCTTTAAGGCATATGAGTCGTATAAAAACATCGCCTTTTCAGTGTTCGATCCGGAACACTTATGGGAACACTTCGGTGTCCGACTGTCTGTCGGTCACAAGCGATTTTCTCCGAAATTATTTGACACAGAAAGTTAAAATTTGGCACAAATATAGTAATTGATGACCCAATCAGAGTCGTGTAATTTTGAAAGTTAAATTTTGACTAACCCCGTTTTGAAGTAAGTGAAGAAAAAGATTTTTTACCAGGTCATCGAGTGGGATGTCACATGAAAGCTTGTATGCGAATATTATTTTAAAAAAATAGCCAAAAATAGCTGTTCCCTCCTTATTTTGAAAAAAATTCCGAAATATTCTCCATAAAGTGTAGGTGGAGCAAAAATTATCACAAGTGCATTAAGTTTGATAATTGATGGTATAAAAAAAAAACTATTTGGCTTGACACTATGGTGGAGGTGGCCAACGGATAGGTATGGAGACAAAATAATTTAATTTTATTTGTTTATAATTAAAGAAATATTTAGGTAGTAAATATTTGTTTTACACTTTTATAACTAGATTCTACATTGAGCTAGATTGGCTATTCGGCAGCTAAGATGTTATAACTATTATACATTACTGACTAAGCAAAAACGTGAAAATACATGTTGGATCTTAAGATATATACCTAATTAACTTAGTCTAGGCAAGGATTTTAATTTATTTTAATGGCAATTACCGAAAGGAACACTAATTGCACAAGTCCGACTTGCATTTGACATTTACTTTACGACCTTACAATATTATTTTGTCTTTCTTTATTATCATTCTGCTTTTAGAAATTTAGATGTGTAAAAAGTGTAGAATGAACGAAGTGGAATCTGAATGATGACCAGCGATTACGGCACACTTAAGATTTTTTACTGACGAAGAAATGTAAACGGATGTGTCTTAATGATACCGATAATATAGAAGTCAATGATCTATTAGGGAAGCTATCGTATTAGTAACTCTTTGAGGACTGCAACTCAATCTTTAAATAATTTTGAGAGTCTGTATCTTCTAAATTATTTAACTTTTATACAAAGTACGTGCATATTGAGCAAAGGGACTTATTTTATTCAGTACTATAACCTGATCCAATTCAGAAATCATCATCATCATTAGCTTATTCTATCCATATCGGATGTCAGCCTCCCCAGGTTGTCTCCAATGAGCTCTGTTGTTTGCTTTTTGCATCCAATCGTATCCCGCTAATCTTTTTATATCGTCCGTCCATCTTGTCTGTGGTCTACCTCTGCATCTTTTGTGTTTTCCAGGCCTCCATTCAACCATAAGGCGTGTCCATTTGTTATCATTCATCCTTGCGATATGCCCCACTCAATTCCACCTTAATGTATATAGTGTAGAATATATATTCGTTGTATTACATTTGCTACTTTTGATATTTTTCGTATCTCGATCTTAGGAATACGATCTTGGAGTCTAATATTTAGCATTCTCCTCTCTCCTCTCCTCTTTGGGTCACCTGGAGTCTATATATTATACTTTTAATGTGCCATACGTTAATAGTGGCAGTACATACTGAACGAACACTCCGGTTTTTATTGTATTTAGGATAACCAATTTAAATGTGGATTGTCACCTTCCGAAAGCAGACCAAGCTAACGAGACTTTTCTATTTAAGTCAGCTTTTAAATTATCTTTTGATATTTCGATTTTTTTGTCCTAATTATAAGAATGTTTAGTTTCGGATCGCGATGTGTGTACACGTGAATCGAACGCCCGCCAATAGTCAACTCCGTTCAACGAGCATTATTACGGTAGTGTTTCGATCGATGTAATTATTTGGTCGAGTGCAAACGAGATGGAGTAGAAATAAAGCAGAGTGTAGTGTTAGATTTAGAAAATAAGTAAAAAATTTGGAGATTTATGAGAATAATTTTGTGAAATTTTATGAAGCTAAACGATAAGCGACGACTTTGATCATTTTACTGTTTACGGTGATAAGAAATATAAACAACAATTTTTTTTCTTTTTCTTCCGTGTTTAAAAATGGAATATACGAGGAACACACGTAAAGTTTTTATAACAGAAAGAACAATGGATAGCGATGATTATACCTCAGGAGACTCGAAAAGAAGAAGAACCGAAGAAAAAGAAGAGCCAATGGGATTATTCAAGAAGAGTAAAAAGCTGATAAGAACACCACAGAAAGAGAAAAACGAAAAAGTAGATAAGATAGACAATTTGATAGAAATGATCAGAGAGCGAATGTCAAATATAAAGGATATGAAACAAGAACAGAAGAGATACCAACAAGAGCTGAAGGAACTAAGAAAGCAGAATGAAAGAGGAAAATAAAATAATTAGAGAAAACATGAGAAGTATGGATTTGAAGATGAGTAGACTGGAAAAAGACAACGTAAGGAATAATATTGTAATATCGGGAATGAGTTTTGAAGCGAACAGCCAACCAGATCTGAAAATGGGTGTAGAACTTTTTATGGAGAGGAGTATGGACACAAAAGTACAGATTAAAATGTGATAAAAATGGGAGCGACTATATACAAGATAGAACTTGGAAACACGGGAGATAAGGAAGATGTAATGAAAAATAAAAACAAACTGAGAAAGCTAAGGAAGATAGTCAATATAAACAACGATTTAACAAAAGGTGAACGTGAAATTCAAAAGAAATTGAAACATATAGCAGAGAACGAGAGAAAGAATGGAAAAAGGATGAAAATAGGAAATCAACAAATCGTAATCGAAGGAAGAGAATATAAATGGGACATTGAGGAAGGAAAACTGAAAGAACACCCCGTGGGGGGCGGGATAGAATTTCTCCCCCGGTATGTTCTGCCTGTCGTAGGAGGCGACTTAAAGAACAACCTAGATGGTAGATGCCCAGATAACACCAGCATCGCCCGGTAAGATACCATCGCATCGGCCTAGGCTGCGTGAAGTTGCTTAACGTTTCGTGGCTGTGCCGATGTCCCGGACTGTGGCACCAAATAGCATGATGATACAAAAAATTCCGGAGGTAAAATAGCCCCCCGTTCGGATCTCCGGGTGGGGGCTGTTTCAGGGGCGTCGACATGCAGAGATCAGAATTTCAAAATGGATTTTTGCAACATACGAGGTTTAAACACGAACATAAATTCAGTGCACCAACACCTGCAATCAAATAAACCTCATGTACTCGCTCTGTGAAACTAAGGTCAGTTCATCGACCAGCACAGTAAACTATCTTTATCCTGGGTACGACTTCTATTCCCGATTTAGGCGTAACTTTGGAATCTGTCTTTATGTCAGAAGCGACCTCTCTTGCCAATGAGAAGAGGCTCTGAAGCCCCCAAACTTTGATGTTATGTGGTTAAAAATAACGACTCAACCAACCACAAGGTTCATCTGTATCCTCTATCGACCACCAAGTGATACTAACTTTAGAACACTTTTCGCTTCCCTTGCAGACACCATCGATCATTTACAAATTAACTATCCAAATGCCGAAATTGCCATCCTGGGCGACTTTAATATCCACAACATCAACTGGCTTAAATATTCAAATACTACCGATGAACAAGGTCGTGAAGCCGAATCATTTTCAATCAATTGTGGCTTAACTTAGCTTATTGACGAACCAACACGGATCCCTGATCGAGACGGAGAGTTTGCCAGTCTTCTTGATCTCTTTTTAACCACCAATCCGGAGATTTACACAGTCAGCGTAAATCCGTCGTTAGGTTCTTCCGACCATAAACTACTTTCGACATCAAGTATTCTACCAATCAATGACAGAGAGGCGCCTAGACCGCGCAAGATTTGGCACTACAAGTCTGCTAAATGGGAAGATTTCATGGAATATTTTCGAACTTTCCCTTGGTTAGACGTTTGTTTTCGATCCGACGACCCATCTGACTGCGCCAGGGAGGTTTCCGATGTTATTTTGGCCGGTATGGAGGCTTACATCCCTTTTTCGAAGAAATGCCCTTCCAACGGCAAGCCTTGGTTTGACCAAAAATGCAAAGAAGCTGTTGCTTCTAAACATCTAGCATACCGACAATGGCGCGAAAATCCTAACACCATAAATCGTAACACATTTGTTCGTGCCAGGAACAGATGCAAAGAAATTATCCACGAAACCAAGGAGGTACACAATCAACGGATTAGAAACAAACTTCTCGCCTGTCCCGGCAATTCAAGGTCCTTTTGGTCGGTCGCTAATACAGTTAGTCAAAATTTCACCAAATCCACCATACCACCAATCACACGGCCAGATAATTTTATTGCAACGACACCTGTTGAGAAAGCGAACTTGTTGGCTGAACTCTTTGCTTCACATTCTACTGTCGATTTCCAAGGAAAAAACACCACCTACTATTCCCATAGTGCAGTCAAGTATGCCCGACGTTGTCTTCAGACAGCGTATCATAAAGCGTATTCTGATGAAGCTAGACACCAAAAAGGCTTCTGGCGCTGACGGAATACCTGCAATAGTTCTTAAAATCTGTGCGAGGGAACTAACACCAGTTTTCTGTAGACTTTTCAACCTATCCTACAGAAAGGGAATATGTCCTTCCTGCTGGAAATGTGCTACAGTTCAGGCAAGAAGACCTTGCCAAATAACTACCGACCAATTGCAGTGCTTTCAATAATATCGAAAGTCATGGAAAAGGCTATCAATCAGCATCTTCTAAAATATCTTGAAGGATTCAACATTATTAGCGATCACCAATATGGCTTTCGTAAAAATAGATCAACAGGAGATCTTCTGACTTATGTAACACATGTTTGGAACAATGCAATCGAACACTTTGGAGAATCTCGAGCGGTTGCTCTCGACATATCCAAGGCATTCGACCGTGTTTGGCACGATGGGCTGTTGGCTAAGCTACGTTCTTATGGTATGTCGGAAAAGTTCTGTTTGTGGCTCTCATGTTTCCTCAGAGAGCGTTCTTTACGAGTGGCAGTCGACGGATTTCTTTCTAACACCTTCACTATCAACGCCGGTGTACCCCAAGGCTCCATACTGTCCCCTACTCTCTTTCTCATTTACATTAACGATGAGACCGAGAATCCAATCTACAGCTTTGCAGATGACAGTACACTTATCTCTTCATTCACTTTGAATGCTCGGACATCGGCTACTCAGACGAATATCCGCAGACAGCAGGAAGTCATTCAACTTAACAAAGACCTGGCAGAAATTCTATCTTAGGGTGACAGTAACCAAGTGGAATTTAACGCTACAAAAACCCAGGCGGCAGTTTTTTCTAAAAAAGTTAACGTTGCTGAACCCGACATAGTTATGTCGGGGCACTCCATTTCTCTAACATCGTCACTCAATTTGTTGGGCGTTAATTTGGGAGCAAATATGTCCTGGCATGAACATGTTGCAGGCATAGCAAGGACAGCTTCTCAAAAGTTGGGAATATTATTTCGAACCAGAAAGCTTTACACTCCACAACAACTGTTAATTCTTTACAAAGCTCAAATTCGACCAACTATGGAATACTGCTCCCATGTTTGGAGCTCCGCTTCCAAACATATACTGCATTTGTTGGATTCTATTCAGAGAAGAGCTGTTCGTCTGATTGGAGACCCGGAACTGACCGTCGGCCTTGATTCGCTGGAACATCGAAGAACGGTTGGCGACTTGAGCCTAATCTACAAGTACTTTCATGGAAAGTGTTCGAAGGATGTGGCCCGCTTAATTCCTCCCAGAGCGGTGCATGTTAGAAGTACGCGTCGCGCTAATTCTTCACATCCGTATGAGGTTCAGCTTGTTACTCCTCGTACAACGCTTTTCAAGCAGTCTTTTATATGGAGAACATCATCCCTTTGGAATAATTTGCCCAGGACTGTGTTTCCCACCGAGTACAATCTACAGCGATTCAAGAACAACGTGAATTGCTTTCTCCGCACACGTGTCGCTCCTGTAGCGCTTTAGGGACTTCCCTGTAGCACGTGTGCTAGACCCATAAAAAAAAAAGTGCAAGTTGAACTTGCGCAATTAGTGTTCCGTAAGTTGATTGCTTTTAAAATAAAAAAGTTTGTTACGGAGGTATAAAATGATTAGTGACTTCACAAAACACACCCTAAATGAGTTTTCAACAAAGTTTGTTTCCAGTTTTTGTTGAAAACTGATGACCTTGAGATAAACTATTAAAGGTAATGCACTCGTTCAATCTACATCCCGTGGACAATATTCTAGAATTTTTTCAAAATTTTTTGATCAGTACTTTTTGAGATAAAGGAGGGGACAGCGATTTTTTGCGGTTTTTTAAAAATAATACAAGGAAAAGTGTGCACAAGTATTACATTATATATATATATATATATATATATATATATATATATATATATATATATATATATATATATATATATATATCATTGACACCACACTCGATGATCTATTAAAAAATTTTTTTTTTCACTTCCAATTTCACTCCCCAAAACTAAGCCCTTAAGTCAAAATTTAACTCTCAAAACTACACGGCTCTGATGAGGTCATCAATTCCTATATTAGTACCACATTTCAACTTTCTATGACTAATAGTTTCGGAGAAAATCGGGTGTGACGGACAGACAGACACCGAAGTGATCTTATAAGTGTTCCGTACGGCACACTAAAAAGTACACTAATTTTCAGATTCCTCTACCTGAAGAATCCTGAAAATAACACCATATGTTCGAGATAATCTCTCTAACCATTCCCCCTCAACGATTTAAATCCTAAGATGTCTAAATATACTTTGTTCATTATTCCATGTAAAATACAAGAAAAATACTTATAACACAAAAACTGAAGCGATATCACTACTTGAAGTGATATGTGTACCAAACCACTTTCGGAATGTGTTTTTTTAATGAATATTTCCCTCTACAAGCGAACTAAAACCATATATAAAGTTTATAAGACTTGTATAATTATTTTAAACAATTTGCAGTGACAACTAACACTCATCCACATCGACATATGTAATAAAATTGTCTACGTTTTTTTCGTGTAGAATATAATTTCTCTCTAATTGCCGTAGTACAAATGATACTGGACTTAATTTCCAATTAAAGTAGTAGAGCATAATCTATTATAACTCTAGTGGATATAAGGCAATGTTAAAAATGTGCAAAGTCGCTAATAAAGGTCTCAACGTTGATAATTCTACCTGCATGTTTCTCAGTCCGTTATTGACGATCATTGAGGTAGATACTAGAACATATGAAGACATAAAATTAAGATTTTAATTAAGACGAGACATTGAACGTCCGGTTGGCAATATTAATTATGAGGAACATCGGACGCAGCTTGGTCCAGTTTGCTAAAAAATTATATCACATGTCATTAGCGGATCAGTAATGGGGTCTTAAGAGCATTGGCCTAGAATTTTAAGATTCAAAGTAAATTCTGCTATTATTTGTATCATGGATGTTTCCACTTTGTGGTTGTAGAACATTCTTGATGTGTAATTTGTTACGTACAGTCTGTCAAGTAAGAACGTGACAGCTCGTATTCTTGAAAATATATGTTTCGAGAACATTTTTTGCCATCAATGTATTCTTTGGTGTGCAAGTAAGTTGTCCAATCGCCTCCTGCATCAATAATCGCCTTGCATCTTCGAGGCATGCTGTCGACGAAATTTTCTGTATACTCGCGCAGCAATAATCTTCAAATTTTTCGAATCTCGCGAGACTATTAAGTTAAAATCCTCAGAGTCTTTCTTCTGAGCTTTCTCTTTACAAGGGATCAGACGTTTTCAATATGGTTGACGTCCGGCGATTATGAGGGCCACTACAGTATCTTATCGTGGGCCCCAGCGAGCCGCTTCGCTACGTGATTTTCGCCCAGCAAAGGTTTCTTCACCGTGCTTCGGAATTTGATTTCATGAGCATAAAGATGTTGTCAAATGGACTCATGAAACACATTCAAACCCGATTTTTTAAATTTTGCCGCTCCTTGACGCAGCGAGAATTTCGACTCCCATGAAAACAAAGATACGATTCATTTTTCGACTTTCGAAGCGACTTTTCCTACCGAGCTAACTTTTGGCAAGTCGTCAACAGTTTTTGTCTCGTTATAACGATTCACCTACTTCTCCACCAACGACACCGACTTTTTAATATATTAAGCGACCGCAGAATGTGTCATTTTAGGTCCCTTTGGATGGAAACAAAGAAAGACTGCCTCGAACCGAAGCACTGTAGCCCAGAAATCTAATTTTTCGTTCAAAATTGCCTAGAGCTCTCAATTATTAACGAAATGAGACAATTTTCTTTTACTTTTACTAGTAAGCGAATTCCGGACAAACGTAAGGAAGCCGATTTGCAAAATATAACCTAATTTTTTTTTTAAATTACAAAAAGTAGCACGGAACCGGGAAGTGAAATTTCGAAGTTCACGTAATTTCAAGTTTTCGCGTTCGAAAATGGCTTATTGGGGGTTTGTGGGGTCACTGAGTCTATTTTTGGGGTCATTTTGATCGTATGCAACCTTCTGAGGTGTGAAAATGGGGGTTGGAGGAGGAGAAATTATGATATTCACCTAAATTAGAGTTTCACGTTCAAAACTGGTTCCTCGGGGGTTTCTGGGGTCGCTGAATCTATTTTCGATGTCATTTTGATCATATGCACCGTTTTGATGGGTGAAAATGGGGACTGGAAAATAGATTCAGCGACCCCAGAAACCCCCAGTTTTAAACGCGAAACTCTAATTTAGAAGAATATCGTATTTTTTACCTATCCAACACCAAGTTTCACCCCTCAAAAGGATGCGTATGATCAAAATGACCCTGAAAATAAATTCAGCGACCCTTGAGAAACCAGTTTTGAACGCAAATCTCTAATTCAGACGAATATCGTAATTTCTTCTCCTGCAACCCCCATTTTCACCTTCCAAAAGGGTGCATATGATCAAAATGACCCTGAAAATAGTTACAGTGACTCCAGAAACCCCCGATGAACCAGTTTTAAACACGTAAATTTGAAATCACGTGGACTTCAAAATTTCACCTCCCGGTTCCGTGCTGCTTTTTGCAATTTTAAAAAATTTTGAGATTATATTTTGCAAATTGGCTTCCTTACGTTTGTTCGGAATTCATTTACGAGTATTTCAAAAAAAAAAGTCTGATTTCCTTAATAAGTCAAGGCTCTAGACAATTTTGAACGAAATATCAGATTCCTGGCCCACTGTGCGACGCGCAAACAAGATACTTTTATTAAAATGCGTTGTAGACAAAGGCTCCCTCTACCGATTGTTTGTTGAATCGCTAGAATCGCATCTACCAAAAATGAATCATTGCGGACACGTTCTTACATGACAGACTGTACTCCATTTGTCAAAATTATTTTACTCGAAGTCAAAAGTTTTTGTTGTTTGCCCGTAAAATTCCTTTTTGGGGACCTACTACAATTACACGTTAAGCCGACGATTTACGCTGAAGCTGTTCTTGTCAAAGTGTATCATATTTTAGCCGAGTAGTTTAAAATATTTTACCATAATTAATGATAATCGTTTTTATAGGCCAGTATTTTCTTTCATAAGGTTGATGTTTATGACCGGGAGAGGTTGTTCTAAACGACATGCGACGTTTTATTATGGTAGTTAATTACATTATCACTCTGTGTCCTTTTATTTTGCGTGATTATTAAAATATTCTATGCATTTTAATCGACTTGACATCAGTTATTAAGAGCTGAAAGGATCCATCGCGAAAAACACGAATTTACGACTGGATATTATAAATTGTATTAGGTAATAATATGGCTGAAAGGTGTCGTCGGCGTATAAAGATGACATAATTATATTAACTTACTAATTAACAAATTCTATAGTGACAGGTATGTTATACCGTCCTAATAATTAAAACTTCCTTTACTTTATTGTGTCTAAAGGTAACTGACTATACAAGATTCCTTGCTCACTGACGGGCCACATCAATTGCTGAGTCGTTAATTCCCCAGAAAGTATTTTGAGCAGGACAGTAGGTATCGCGTGTCTTGTCGTACTCCGTATTTACATAAGCAATCTTCCTCATTTATTAGATCCCATTTTATTTCATTTGATTTTATGAGGGAAGTTTTCTTATGCTCTTCTCCTTCTCCATGTTCTCCACTCAAGGTTTTGGGACGACCCTTTTGGGGTAGAAGGTAATTTGCTGGTCGATCAATAGGCACATTTTCTAAGAAACTTTGAATATCGGTCTGTTTTTTGGCAGTTCTGTGTTATAGCGAAAATGACGTTCGTTAAACGTATGTTTAAATTTTTTAATATGTTCGGCCGGTGTTCTGCGTTCTACGTTGTGGAGCCCGCAGTTTTGCCGGGAGGATTTAATGGAGTGGGTTTTATGCATCCGGTCACAATCTTACAAGTTTCATTTAGGGTCTAATGGGCTGACCGATTCCACACTGGACAGACATATTCTCCGGTTGAGAAACACAGAGATTGTGCGGTGGTTGCCAGTACATTGGGATTTATGCTCCAGTTGCTACAAGCTAGTTTTCTCAGCAGGACATTTCTGGTTGTTTTTTTCTCTCGGGTATTATAAGTGTTGTTTATAGGTTAAGGAACTATCTAGTGTCACCTCAGGGCATTTGGGTATTTCAGTATGTTGTAGCTCTTTCTCCCCGCACTTGATACATAAAACCTAAGACCAGATTGTAATCGCTCTACATGTGGAATAATTTATACATCCATTTTCTATGGTTAACTGCATCGTACGTAGAGGTCAGATCGACTAACTCTATGTTTTTCTTTTCGAAACCACCCTCAATATATTCGATGATAATGAGTAGCTGACCGATGTAGGACATTCCAGCATTGCACCACACCTGTTGCGGTATAAATTTAGAATCGAGGTGTATTCGATGTAAGTTTAGTCGAGATATAAATCTAGGACCACGCATATTTCGCACTTCTGCTGGCATTCCATTATGAAGGCTGATGCAACTATAGAGGGAAGAGCCTTTGAAGAAAGTTGATCTATGAATGGGGACCTTTAATACACTATTACTCCTGATGTTATATGTATTTATTGCTCCCAGCATCTCAAAAAGGTGTCTATTATTGTTTACAAGAATTAAGCACCTTAATTTATAAAGACATGGAAAAGTTAGGATTCGTTGTTTTATAAACTTATCTCTGCAGCTTTCACGAAAACTTAGATTAAAAATCAAACGGATTATTTTATTTTGGTAAACACCATTTTGAAGCTTCATCTCTCATATGAACACACCCTAAATTTCAAGTCGATCTGTCGAGCCATTCATTGCTTTTCAGCTAGTTAAAGTAGACGTGATTGAGTATTTTTTAAAAAATGGAAAAAAATCGGATATTGTGCAATGATAAAATTCTTTATTTTGGTAGGTTTATATCAATGATGATCCACGTAGAGGACGTTTACTTTTCACACCAGCAGCACCCCAGGATACAACATTATCAGACATGTAACTAAAAGCTAATGAATAATATACAGCCAAGAGACCGTCACTATCAAGGGTACTTTTTAAGCTTAAAATTGCAAAGTAAGCTGAGTTTAATTTAGCACATATGTAATCTACATGGTGCCTAAAAGAAAACCTATGATCCACAAATGTACCGAGGGACTTGGCTTTCTCCTCAAAGTTTGCACCAAGGGAATTGTCAAATATCGACGCTAATGGTTTTTTATTAAATATATTCATATAGATAGTTTTCTCAACATTCAGTACAAGGTCATTTCTTCTGCACCATGATTCCACCACACATGAAACATCATCATAAAGACCATCTACAGTGTCCGAGGCTGTCACAATGGTGGTATCGTACGCATACATAATCACTTGCCCTGTTCTAATATTTAATGGCAGGTCGTTTACATATAGTTTATATCTTGAAAAGGTGGCATACTAAAGAAATTGAACGATAGCGACTGGGTTATTCCAGATCCTTTCCTGGTTTATTTAACGCTGCTACTTTTACTTCACGCTATAATTTAAGGATTTTATGGGACGAGACGCAGTTTCGGAACAGTTTGAACAGCCAGTGTTTAGTAATATCTCCGAAGTTTGAATAGGTCGTCAATGCCTAGCGAGTTTTCTTTCTGTTTATGGCTTTATTTAGCTCCTTTAGTGTAAATGGCACCAAGAAGAGACTGGTGTTACTTGGGGGTGTTTGTTAAAGTTCTGGTCCCTTAAATAAAGTTTCAGTTTTTCCATTAAGTAGTAGTTCATGTTCATGTTTAAGGAACTCTTGTCTCTTCGTTTTATCTGACGATAAACTGCAGGTTATTACTTACTTGGCGATTACAGCGAAGTGCCAGGCCTCCAAAAAAAAAAAAATAATGAACCTTTATTGTATAACAAACTAAAAAGTTTGTTATACAGTTATTTCTTACAAATAATGTCACCTAAATATAAACCGTTACGTTTCCGGCGTTTTTTCTAAGCGAGCGAAAAAATTATTGAATCCTGTGCCATTTTATAGTCGTTGGTCATTTTTTGCAAAATATTTATTAAACTTGATGTCCAGAGCTGCATTTGTTACTATAAAGTTCAATTTTAAGTTCTCCCCACAAGAAAACATATATGCATTGTCATGATGAAAGATGATTTTTCTCTTTTGTAAATCGGGCCTTTCCTTGCGAATTTTCTCATTCAGCTCGTCCAAAAGGTTGCAATAATACTCTCCTGTGATTGCTTTACCGGTTTGAAGATAATCAATCAATAAAATTTCTTTTGCATCTCAGAAAACTGTTGCCACTTTGGCTGTTTTGAAGCTGAACAATCAGGCTCAGTCTACCGTGCGATTTGTTGTCGCAGTTCAGGATCATACTGGTAAACCCAAGCCTCATCCATAGGTACAAATCGACGCACAAAATCAGTTTTATTCTTTATGAAAAGACCGAAATGTTGTTCAGAAAGTTTCTCTCGAGTGCATTTTTGTTCCGATGTCAATGAATAGCTTTCTGATATCCAAAATATTAGTTAAGATCTCATGCACTGATCCATGTGAGATGCTTATAGCCTCAGTTAAATCTTCCACGGTTAATCAACGATGTTCCATTACCGTATTTTGTTCTTGTACAACAATTTCTTCAGTTGTTGCAGCTTTTGGACGTC
Organism: Pachyrhynchus sulphureomaculatus; assembly: GCA_019049505.1. NCBI lineage: Eukaryota > Metazoa > Arthropoda > Insecta > Coleoptera > Curculionidae > Pachyrhynchus > Pachyrhynchus sulphureomaculatus. The sequence goes on from CM032448.1 coordinate 95,227,258, forward strand.
CTCTACGTGGATCATCATTAATATAAACCTACCAAAATAAAGAATTTTATCATTGCACAATATCCGATTTTTTCCATTTTTAAAAAATACTCAATCACGTCTACTTTAACTAGCTGAAAAGCAAAGAATGGCTCGACAGATCGACTTGAAATTTAGGGTGTGTTCATATGAGAGATGAAGCTTCAAAATGGTGTTTAATATTTGGTTCATGCTCCATATGTGTCGCTTTCAAAACTTATTGACTGACCGATACATTTAGTGTGGTTATCCTCTTGACCTTTTTCGTTGTTATCTGCTATTGGGATAACAGTAATCATTCTTTTATGGTTCTGTTTTTTGTTTTATTGTATAAATTTCAAATACATAGAAGTTTTTTCTTTGAAAAATATAACGAGATAGGCCTTCTTGTCATTCAGAACGCCTCTGTTTAAACACCCTGATTTCTTAAAACCTCATTATGTTTAGAAAAAGGGTAATTTGTCTAAAATTTTATTAAATTTTTTGAAATATAAAATTATTTTACTACCACACGGATCCGTTCACTTACAAATATCTTCTAGTCCAGCCCGTTTTTCTTCGCAACGCATCGGTTAACATATTATCAATGGTCTAATAGAAAATGGAATGACGAAGGATGATCTCGAAAAAAAAAGCGCTTTAATCGAAAACTTATGAATTAAAGTAGAAAATATAAGAACATGCATGAAATTACTTTTGTCGTTACTCGCTACCGATACCCGGTACTACAGTATTTTTTCATTGTTTATGTAGAATGCGTTTTAACAGGATCGGAATAAGACCAATATTTATAAAATATTAAATGATCTAAATTGAGAATAATGATGAGAATAATGAGAATTTACGTTAATTTTATTATGAAATATTAGAGTTAATAATAGTTCATAATATATTGTACAGTTACGAGGGCCGCGGTTTAAATTTTTACAAACTACCACTACCTATTGAGACGTAATATTACCAATATTATAAAATTTGGCATTTATTACTGTTAAAATAGTGGCAGCTCAGAAACTGGCCGAGTAGTTTGTTTACAGTGAGCGTTTAAAAAAAAGGAGTTTTGTGAACAAATGGAAATTTAACGTGATAGTTTTGTTGGTTGATTTTTTACGATTTTAGTAAAGACCTAATTCAACAACAATGCCTCGATTTGCTTCGTTCAACTTTTGGTAATAAATCACCATCAGAAAAGACTATTTACAATTGGTTTGCATAATTTCGTCATGGTCGTGCTTCCGTCAGCGATGAATTTAGTGAAGGTCGACCTACATCATATAATAAATATATAATAAGTAACTATAATATATAATATATAATAAATAACAATCAAATACACACCCAACTGGAAATACCCTGGCATAGACAAGATACAAAACTTTTGATACAAACAGTTTACCACCACACAAGAAGCATTCACACACCAAATCAACAAAGCCATTCTATAACCACACACATTCCCCTTCCTTACACAAGGAATAACATATGTCGAACCCAAAAGCTCAGACACCACAAACCCCTCAAACTACCGACCTATCACCTGTATTCCAACCCTATACAAGACCATCACAGCCACAATTTGCAAGAAAACAGAACAACACCTAATAGACAACAATATTCTCACAGAAGAGCAGAAGGGGTGAAGGTTGCAAAGAGCAGCTGATCATAGATAGCGTGATCTTGGGACAAACCAGAAAAGAACGCAGAAACCTTCACACCGATTATATAGACTATAAGAAAGCCTTCGACTCCATGCCCCACAGCTGGCCAATCAGAGCACTAGAAATCTACAAAATCAACCAAAACCTCAGGCAATTTCTTGCGCAAATTATGAAAACATGGAAAACAAAAATCCACCTAAAAACACAAACTGAACGCATCCAAACAGAAGAGCTGTATATCAAACGGGGTACATTTCAGGGAGACTCGCTCAGCGCTCTATGGTTTTGTCTCCGTCTCAATCCACTCTCAAATACTCTCTACACTACACTCTAATACTAAAACAGAACAGACCATGGCTTCAAAAGCAGACACTAAAAAGTGAACCAACATAAAATAAACCACCTCCTATATATGGATGACATAAAACTCTACGCTGCCACAGAAATACAGCTGAAAGAACTCCTCAAAATCACAGAAACATTCACTTTAGATATCAATATGGAATTTGGTATAAGTAAATGTAAAGTGCTCCACATCAACAAAGGCCAATGGAAAGGCCACCATGAGACAGAAACCATCAGCAATGAAATACTCGATAACATGTTCGACAAAGGAACATACAAATATCTAGGCTTCCAACAAAGCAACAAACTCAACCACACTCACATCAAAACAGACCTGAGAACCGGATTCAAAAACTCATTTCCAAAAATCTTACTAAAAATATCAACATGTTCGCTATACCTATACTCACATATTCATTTGGTATCATCAAATGGTCACACACCGACACAGAAAACATTCACCTCCTTATACGTTCTTAATTCACTAAATACAGGAAATTACACCCCAACGCATGCAAAGAAAGACTTACCATCGAGAAGAAGGCAGGAGGAAGAGGAATCATAGATATAAGATCACTACACACAAAACAAATACAAGGACTTAGGAAATTTTTTCACACCAAGCAAACCAGCCTCTACACAGCAACAGTGAAAGCAGACCAAAACTACACACCTCTCGACTTATTTCGTGCAGACAACCCAACAGACACAAACAGTCACACCCAATTACAACAGGAAAAGATGAAAACGTGGCCAGAAAAAACACTCCACGGAAAACACAAATACCACATAGAACAAGACCACGTAAATAAAAAACAATCATACACCTGGTTACGGGATGGGCAGCTATTCCCTGAAACAGAAAGCTTGAATTTTTTGCAGCTTATTCTGCGACATAAGGTCCAGAGACGGACCATAAACAAAATTACAATAATTAGAGTGAGAAAGGACAAGAGTTTCGCGCAAATATTTTTCAGGGTCAAGCTAAGGGTATGCCGATTCTTATACAAATTACGTAGTGAACAATACGCCCTTTGAGTCGCCAAAGAAACCTGCTTTCTAAAACTGAGCTTACTATTAAATTATAATCCCAAATTTTTATATCCAGTAACAAAAGGAATTCTCTCCTGGGCCATACTTAAATTAAGATTAGTCGAAACCCAATCACTGTTTGTTCCAAAATACATTACTGCCAATTTCCTTGGACTTATCCTTAAACCATTGTTATTAGAGTAGGTAAAGATCGAATTTAAACAGTAATTAATTTCCTGTTCTGCCCGTAATGCGTCAAGCCTACTAAAGCTCCTAAAAATCTGACTTTCATCCGCATATTGTCTTAGCCTACAGTTGTCAACACAACAATGCATATCCGTTGTAATAATGACAAACAACAGTGGTCCTAAAATCGACCCCTGAGGGACGCCTCTATCCAAGGCCCAACTTCGTGACACTCGGTGATTTATCAGTACACGCTGTGATCTAACCGACAAATAGTCCTTTAATAAATTTATTGTACGTTCTTTAAAACCATAATAATGGCAAATAACAAGCGGAGATCCTGCGTGTCAAAGGCCTTGCTGTAATCGAGAAGAACCAAAGCAGTTGTCTCTCCTCTAACCGCCGCCACGAAGATATCGTCCAAAATGCTTAGCAAGGCTTTTGCAGTGCCCTAGGAAACCTCGACTGACCTTCAAAGAATATGTTATTATTATTAAAATAGTTAACAATCTGTTTAAAAATTATTTTCTCCAAAAATCTTAGAATATAGTGTGCCAAAATGATCGAATATCATGTGTAGGAAGAACAATAAAATAACAACATTAAACCTAACAATAATATTAATTGTTAACTATACACACAATATTTTGTGCATCATAACATCAACAAGGTTAAGTTCTTACAAAAAAAATTGCTACCAACACCAACAGATTTTTTCTAAACAAGGTCTTGTCGAGTACTTGAGATTACTTCAAGGTTATCCACGATGATTATGTAAACTTTTATTTTGGTAATAAGTTTATAATATGACGTCAGCTAGAATTTCGGCAATTTATTCTCCTTAATTACTTCAATGAAGATGTTTTTAGATAAAATTTCTTCCGGCATATAGATTTATACAGGGTGGGTTATAAATAGGTTGAAAATGTACGAAGGCAACAATTTTTAAAACTAAAATTGATTAAGAACATTTATCGTGCGATAGAATTTATCTATTTCAAATTCAATGCATGCATGGTGACTACTTTCTAGCACCATTGAAGAATTATGTTCAACTTTATACGAGGGCGCCGTCTTTTAAGTTTATACAGACGACCACTAGATGGCGTTATTAAGATGTGTTATTGTTAAAACAGAGGCAGCTCAGAAATTGGCCGAGTAGTTTGTTATATGAAGGTTTTCGTTGGAAGATTTTTTACGATTTTAATAAAGGCCTAGCCCAACAACAACGTCACGAATCGCTTCGCTGAACTTTTGGTAATGAATCACCATAAGAAAAGACTGTTTGTTTACAATTGGAGTGCGGAATTTCGTCATGGCCGTGCTCCCGTCAGCGATGAATTTCGTGAAAGTACAGCAAAATCGGTTGTTGTTCCAAAACACATCGATGCTGTGCACAATATGATTGAAGAGGACCGGCATGTGACTTACCGCGAGACAGAGGCATCCTTAGGTATATTGAAGACTGCAGTACATTGGATTTTGCATGAACATTTAGCTGTGAAAAAGATTCCGCATAATTTGAGTGAAACTCAAAAATAGGCTCGTGTCAATTGGTGTAAGGAAATGCCAAAAAAATTTAACGGAGTACATGCAAAATCCGTATATAACATCGCAACAGGAGACGAAACTTGGATATATTCGAATGAGCCGGAAACTAAGCAACAATCAACTGTTTGGGTGTTCCAAGATGAACCGAACCAAAAAAGTGGTACTTTCGTGAAGCACTTCCAAGAAAATGATTGTTTCTTTGGTTATACTGGATCTGTTGCAACCATTGCTTTAGAGGATCGCAGAACAGTTAATGCTGAACGGTATACAAGAATTTGTTTGCCAGAAGTCATCGATGAAATCAGAAAAACAACCGAAAATGTTGCATCATTCTTTATTATGACAATGCCAGCTGTCACACAGCACGTCAAACAATTGATTACCTAGGCCAACAAAAAAATATTTGTAAAAACTTCTTAAACCAATACATCTAAGTGTTATGTATTTTTGGGTGCTGAAACCGTATCTGGTATCAGTTTTTTTTGTATCACCCACAGTTCTCTCACAATATGACATCGATAAAATTTCAAAATAGGGAAAATTTGATACATAAAAAATAAAAACTTAAACCGTACTTTTATTTGATTAGGCTACAATTTTTACTCACGATAACATATTCAATGCGAATATTTTAGGTGCTTATTTTTTGTATTTCCCTTTTTCTGTGAAGTTTCTTGTATAGCTTTTTCTCCGATGTGATGCATTTTGTTGTTCTCTATGAAGTGACCCTCAGTAATCACCTATCATGTTGATATTCCACCGTCCCTGGTACCGTTTCTCCATCTCCTTTATGTCCTGATGGAACCATTCCCCCTGTTTTTCACTCACATCGCCTAAGTTTTTAGGAAAAAAGTCAAGATGGTTTTGCAAGAAGTGGACTTTAAGGCTCATCAGACAACCCAGATTTTTGAACTTGTCTATCATATTAGCTACGATAAGTTCATAGTTAGGGTGTTTGCTCAAAAATTTGGTCACAACTTCTTTAAATGATATCCAAGCCTCCTTTTCCTTTGTAATCATCCTTGCTTCAAAGTTGGAATCGAACATTATTTTACGAATATCAGGCCCAACGAAAACACCCCTTCTTTCAGTTTGGCTTCTGATAAATGAGGGAATCTTTTACACAAACATTTAAAACATTCACCATCTTTAGGCAAGGCTTTTACAAATTGTTTCAATAAGCCTAACTTGATGTGCAGTGGTGGTAGAAGAATCTTTTTTGGGTCTACTAAAGTTTTATGCAAAATGTTCTTCTCGCCAGGTGTTAATAGTTTTTCTTACGGCCCATTGTTTTTTGGACCAATGTTGAACCCTTGCTCTGCTGTCCCACTCACATATAAAACATGGGAACTTTGTAAATCCCTTTTGTTGACCAAGGATCATGGAGACAACATTTAAATCTCTACATAGCATCCAATCGTGAGCTGGATAGTTAATTTTTGTAAAACTACGTTAAGATTTTCGTAAGCTTCCTTCATATGGACTGAATGAGCAACAGGCAGTAAAGCATAAGTATTTCCGTTGTGTAACAGAACACCTTTTAAACTAGTTTGTGATGAATCTATAAAAAGCCTCCAATCTTCCTTCTTGTACTTAGTGCCAAATTCGTTCATTAGACTACCAATATCATGGCAGTAAACCAAATCCTCTTCCTGGTTGAAAAACTGAGCAAACTGTCAATCTCTTGTTCTGTAATGGTAAATAGATGTTCCAGATTCCAATAAATGTTTTTCTTTCAGCCTAGAATCAAGCAATTCTGCTTTTTTCCTTAGTCAAACCCAAATCTCTCACTAAATCATTTAACTCAGCTTGTGTAAATAAATGTGGTTTTAAATTTTCTAGAAAACATTGAAACTCATCATCATCCGGTCGATTTTCATTAAATTCGGGACTGGACTGGAAAACGTCATCAATAGACTGAGGTGGCTCAGGGACAGGAAGTCCCAGTCCATGTCCTACCGGCCGATTAGCTGAAGTAAAGTTAGGATAAAGAGTTGATTGATTGGTTCGTTACTTTGTGACAGTACATTTTAACAATAAAATTACTTAATTACATTGTTAACTGTGACTAAATATAGTTTAGTGAATTTTGAATATTAAAATGTGAAAAATTGGTGGGTGATACGACTTTCTTATTATTATTTTCGGACTCAGCACACCAAAAAATATAGGAATCAGGTAAAATTATTAAAAAAAGGTTTTTTCATCGTTGGCCTGTGTTATTTGACGGAGAAAAACATCGAATTAATGTCTCTTTGCCCATATTCACCTGATTTGTCGCCTAACGACTTCTTTTTGTTCCCGAATGTAAAAAAAAGATGCGTGTACAGCGATTTTCATCACTTCAAGAAGCTGTTGAATTCTTCCAAAATCATGTTTTTGAGGTACCCATTCACTGTGGAAAAAATGATTCAAGAATTCGTTTGAAAGCATGTAAAAGCGTATAAATCTTAAAGACGAATATTTTGAGAAACACTAAAACGAAAAAAAAATTTATTTCATTGTTTTTCTAAAAACTTAAAAGGTAGTCATCGTAATAATGCACATTAAGTGTGTCTCCATATGAGACAATAGACCCCTGGTTTCAATACGTTTATTAAATGATCTGACGTTAAATAATCTAAATTACGGCCTCAATAAAAATTATCGTAAAAACTATAATAAGAACGATAATATTTTTTAAAATGGCTCCCTGACAAAACATTTTATTAGCCTGTCGAATTTAAAACCCTCTTGTGGGAGATAGGGCGCGCATCCATATATTTATATATATTTTAATTAAGTTTATAGTCAAAGTAAAAAAAGTAAAAACTAGGAAAGTATAATAATAAAACGCTAGACTGGGTGCCGTAAAATTTGGTTTGTTTTTATTTTTGCTGCAAGAGCCGTAAAAATATACTTTTATGTTTATGTCTATCCCATAAAAATTCTGCTTGCTAATCTTTTTTATTTTATCCCTTTTATTTTTTTATGGCTTTCGAACGTAAACGGAGCAGTCTCTTCTCTCAGTAGTTTCGAATAAAAATTTTAAAAAGAAAAGGTTATACTGCTATAAAACTAGTTGAAATGATAATTACTGCAGAGATAAAAAAAATCTTATTAAATATAACGGTTTTAAGTTTTACAACATCAACATAATGTAATTGAATCAAGAATGAAAAGAGCTGGCGAAGCTTACCATAGGTATAGTAATAATTTGGTTCGAACTTGGAGTACCCGTTATGTTACCTAGTGGAAATTTTAATATTATGAAATAACAAAAAATCATGCGGTAGATAAACCTCTTAAAATTATTTTTACAGTCCTATTTTTCCTACAGTAATTTTTTACTTTTATTGATCAATATATGTCATGTATATATATATTTATATATATATATATATATATATATATATATATATATATATATATATATATATATATATATACATACATATATAATATATATATATATATATATATATATATATATATATATATATATATATATACAGGGTGTTATGAAATTTACTGCATATATTGAAATGGGTGACTCGTGGGGTCATGCAAAAACACTTTCAATACTTTTTTTTCAAATTCAAAAATTCTTGAAAAATTAAAAAAGGGGCAAAACTTCTTTTTACCAAATATTTACAAAACCAACCCGCCGACGAAAGACCGACCTTGGTCTTGGTGAGGCGTCGGAACAACTATATCATTCCCCCTTAACAGCTATTTTCAAGTAGGGGAAGTGGGGCAAATCGACACCCACTTTAAAAAAATCGTAGATAAAAATAAATTTTCGTCTACAACTGCTATAAAACTAGTTGAAATGATAATTACTGCAGAGATAAAAAAAAACTTATTAAATATAACGGTTTTAAGTTTTACAACATCGACATAATGTAACTGAATCGAGAATGAAAAGAGCTGGCGAAGCTTACCATAGGTATAGTAATAATTTGGTTCGAACTTGGAGTACCCGTTATGTTACCTAGTGGAAATTTTAATATTATGAAATAACAAAAAATCATGAGGTAGATAAACCTCTTAAAATTATTTTTACAGTCCTATTTTTCCTACAGTAATTTTTTACTTTTATTGATCAATATATGTCATGTATATATATGTATATATATATATATATATATATATATATATATATATATATATATATATATATTATATATATACATACATATATAATATATATATATATATATATATATATATATATATATATATATATATATATATATACAGGGTGTTATGAAATTTACTGCATATATTGAAATGGGTGACTCGTGGGGTCATGCAAAAACACACTCAATACTTTTTTTTCAAATTCAAAAATTCTTGAAAAATTAAAAAAGGGGCAAAACTTCTTTTTACCAAATATTTACAAAAACCAACCCGCCGACGAAAGACCGACCTTGGTCTTGGTGAGGCGTCGGAACAACTATATCATTCCCCCTTAACAGCTGTTTTCAAGTAGGGGAAGTGGGGCAAATCGACACCCACTTTAAAAAAATCGTAGACAAAAATAAATTTTCGTCTACAACTTGAAAACTAACGTTGATGAAAGTGGATTTTCCACCCTTCAGAAAAAATGCAAAAAGTTTTAGGATTAAACATTCAAAATAATGAGACAAAATCCTGAATTGGGAAATGGCACACCCTCTGAGAGAGTTGTCACCATTCCAGGCACTGGCTATATTAACTCAAACTTATTTGTAAAATGGATGAAACATTTTATAAGCATCATAAAGCCTGCTTCTTCTGCTTGATGGAAATACAACGCATTCGAAGAACCTGGATGCGCTGAACATAGCAAAGGCTAATGTTACAACTGCCACGCCTGCTTATTCACCGGCTTCAGCCACTCGACGTGTCTTTTTTTAAAACCTTTGAACTCTTATTATATTCAAGCAACAGAAAAATGACTGAGGACAAATCCAGGTCGTCAAGTAACGCAATGACAAGTTACACCTTACCAAAGAGCTGTTATCATTGGCACTATTTTGACCGAATTTCAAGCGGCTGGAGTTTGGCCCATGGACAAAAATTTCTTTCCCGAACATTTGTCTAAAGCAGCTGAAAATATAAATGCTCTCTCTCTCAAACAAACTCAAGTAATGAAAATACGTCGATCTTACAAGACGCTTTTATTATTATCAATAATGAAAACAAGTAAATTGCTCAGCCACCTGACGTCTTCGAATAGATTGCCACATTTAAATAGTGAACCGTCTGTTTCGGAATTTAACGCTAAAGCCTTAAAAAAATTGTAAAATCTTTACCAATAGTACAAAAAAAATACTGTACAAAAAACTGTGGAAATTACATCAAATCATTACAAAAATATGTTAGAAGAATCAACAAACAAAAGACGTATAATACACGAGCCTCCTCTACAATAGAAGCCCAAAATGAACTCTACCTTCTCTCTTTTTGTCGGCGTCTGACAAAAAAATTCTTTCTAGTCTAAACTAAATAAAGGGGATAATCCATCCTAATATTTATTTCATTTTCTTTTTTACAAGGAAGCAAATTAAATTTTGGTGAATAACCTGTTAAAATTTTTATTTATTAAAAGAAAATATTGAATTATAAAATTGTGTAAGTGATAAGTGATATAACAATTTTTATGTATTAATTTTTTTATTAAATTAGTTTAGGGTCGTTTTTAGTGTTCGGAGCTCTTATAAGATTATTTCGGCGTCTGTCTGTCTGTCCGTCCGTCTGTCTGTCTGTCTGTTTGTCGGTTACACCCAATTTTCTCAAAAACTGTTTGACATAGAAAGTTGAAATTTGGTACTAATATAGGAATTGATGGGCTCATCAGACTCGTGTAGTTTTGAAAGTTAAATTTTGACTTAAGGGGTTAGTTTTGGGAGTGAAAACGGAAGTGAAAAAAAAATTACCAGGTCATCGATTGAAGCGTCAAATGAAAGCTTGTAAAAACCGGAGTTCAAAAATATATATAATGTTAGGAGCGATGATTGCTCCTGATGAAGATAACATGGTATGCGAAACGCGCATCGAAGGCAAAAATGAAGTGTTTGGTGTAGTGGTGATATATATTAAGTAGTGTCATTGTGCCAAAGATTCCACATTCCCAATATAGTCGCCAATTAATGTTTCTCTAAAAGGTGTTTGCACCAGGACGGAACTTTTCTCTCTTAACTGGTCGCTGTTTTTAAAAATCGCTCCCGTCATGTTGGACGCATATCGCTTCTACGTAGGACAGTTCGATATAAATGTAAGGTCGATTTGTTGATAGGGATTGCGCCGCCTGAGGCAAGGTGCTATTAGCGACGATTACTATATAACACATGGGCTAAAAAGTCCCGGGCCTAACACATAGATGGCGCTAGTTTTATTGCAGTCACCTTTTTTTCAGTTAATACTAACCTTCAAAAGACAGCTGTTAAAATTTCATGATATTCTATTCATTAGTTTGTGAGTTATTGTGCTAAGAGTGACGCTACTTTTGTTATTTTCAAAACAATGGATCAAAAACAATTTCGTGTTTTAATTTTACACTGCTTCTTGATGGGAAAAAATACCATTCAAGCGAAGCAATGGCTTGAAAAGTGTTATGGGGACTCCGCTCCATCAGAAACAACAATAAAACGTTGGTTTGCTGACTTCAAACGTGGTCGTAGAGACACCGATGATGCAGAATGCAGTGGACGTCCAAATGAGGCGGTAACACCAGAAAACATCAAAAAAATCCATAAAATCGTTTTGAATGATCGAAAAGTGAAGTTGCGTGAGTTAGCTGACATCGTAAAGATATCAAAAGAACGTGTTGGCTTTATATTGCATGAGCATTTGACTATGAGAAAGCTCTGTTCAAAGTGGGTGCCGCGTTTGCTCACTGTTGATCAAAAACAAGAACGCGTTGATGATTCTGAGCAGTGTTTGGCCATGTTTAAACGTAACAAACCGGAATTTTTGCGTCGATATGTGACAATGGATGAAACATGGATCCATCACTTCACTCCGGAATCAAAACGATCGTCATCTGAGTGGACAGCAACTGGTGAACCTCGTCCAAAGCGCCCGAAAGCACAACAATCGGCTGGAAAGGTTATGGCCTCGGTATTTTGGGATGTGCGTGGTGTAATATTCATCGACTATCTTGAGAAGGGAAATACCATCAACAGTGAATATTATATAGCGTTATTGGAGCGTTTGAAGGCCGAAATTGCAAAGAAACGACCGCATATGGCAAAGAAAAAAATTTTGTTTCATCAAGACAACGCACCGTGTCACAAGTCAATCAAAACAATGGCAAAACTACATGAATTGAACTTCGAATTGCTCCCACATCCACCGTATTCGCCAGATTTGGCTCCCAGCGACTACTGGCTGTTCGCAGACCTGAAAAAAATGCTCGCCGGTAAGAAATTTCGCACGAATGAAGAGGTTATCGCTGAAACTGAGGCCTATTTTGAGGCAAAAGATAAATCGTTCTACAAAAGTGGTATTGAAATGTTAGAGCGGCGCTGGAATGATTGCATTGCTCTTGATGGAGATTACGTTGATGAATAAAGCTAATTTTGAACCAAAAAAACCGTGTTTTCTTTGTTAGGCCCGGGACTTTTCAGCCCATGTGTTATGTGCCTGTCTTGACAACAGCCCCCGACTTTTTAGGTGTTTTAGTTTTGCAGATTTACTTAATGCCACTCTTGATACGACATTTGTCCAATTAAAGGTGAGTTTAGTTATTGCAACTGATTAATTCAGGCGATTGTTAAGTTTTGGTGTTGTTTTGTAATTTGGTATATGCCATTTTTCACATGACATGCGTCCAAATGAGACTTGACTCTAACATATTTTATTGCTTTCTTTTGACAAATGTCAAATAAAAAATTTCATATAACAAATTATAAAAAAAACACAACACCAAAAATCATTTGTTGTCATAAATATCATATCAAAATGACATTAGTTAAAACTACAAAAAAAAACAAAGTATTAATGACAAAAAGTCGAATTATTACATGACATTTTCCTTGCTAAGTATCGAATCACTACACTTTTGTCAAGAAACTATATAGAATTTTTCGACAAGAGACAAGATTTTAATTACTTTTACAAATTTAGATTGTTTTTACATTGAAAAAGATAATTCTTTGTAATTTTTTCAGTTTTTATTTTTACTACATCATTACTTTTGACAAAGGCAGCAGTATGGAAGGACCATGTCGTAGTCACTACCATGAAGGCAACACGTCCAGTAAATTATCGCCACGCAACAAGTTGACAGTTTACAAACTGATCATCAGGGCCGGCCTTACCTATTCCAGTCCGGCAAGGTGCCAAACGTTACGTTCCCACAGATCCATCCTCCAGACCGTTTAAAACAAGGTTCTCCGCATCATAGTCAAAGGCCCCATGGTTTGTTTTCAATACCTAAATTCACCGTGACCACCAGGTGCATATAATTCGGTAATTCATGAGCAATGCTAAGCTCAGATTCCTGAATTAAGCCACCTACCACTCCCACCCTACAGTCAGAAATGCCCCACCCAACGACAGGAGCCGCTACTCAAGATCATCAGACCCTCTCCCCCAGGATTAATATTAAGCAATAATTCATGAAATATTTTAACTAATTACTGACATGTAAATATCTTAAGACCCAAAATCATACTCAAGTTAGATCAGTTCATGTACTACTAATTATAGTGCACACATAGCTCTCTTTTTCAATAAATTATATTTATTGATTAATTATACCTAAATATTAAATTTTATTCTGTATTGAAGAAAGCAATATCTAAAAAAATATTAACTCTTTACCGTTTAACCCATTCCCAGAGAATGTTATGTTTTTAATTTAATCTATTTCTTATTTCGGTCAACAAAAAAAATTAAGAAAAAATCAACATTACCTTTCTGCATTTGATTGTGCTCGTTCATTTTGGATTCGTAGCCCTGTTTTCCCATGCCCATGGTATTTCTTGTCCAATTCGGATAGTCGTCCTTTGCATGCTGTCCACACTGGAACAAAAAAAAATAATATTTTTGTTTACTGGTAAATATTGACTAAAAGGTAAAAAAGCAATACGCTAATTATTTATTTACAAATCTGGGCAACATACGATTTAATGATTTGCTTACATATATATATATATATATATATATATATATATATATATATATATATATATATATATATATATATATTTATATATTTATTTAAAACACGTGAGCCCTTTCAAAAAATCTACCTCCAACCTTTAAACAATACGTGTCAAAATTTCATGACATTTCCACGACTAGTTTACAAGTTACAGCGGTTTTAGTGACGCTACTTTTGATATTTTCAAAACAATGGAAAAAAATCGAATTTCGTGTGTTGTTGATTAAATACATGATGGGAAAAAATACTATTCAAGAAAAGCAATGGCTTGATAAGTATTACGGGGACTTTGCCCTTGGAAAATCACTCATCATTTATTGGTAGGCTGAATTTAAACGCGGTCGTACAGATATAAAAGATGGTGAACGCCCTGGACGCCCAAATGAGGTGGTTACACCGGAAAACATCAAAAAAATCCACAAAATTATCTTGGATTAACCCTAAAGTGAAATTGCGTGTGATAGCTGACACCCTAAAGATATCAAAAAAAAGTGTTGGTCATCTTTTGCATATACATTTGGGCATGAGAAAGCTTTGTTCGAAATGGATACCGCGTTTGCTTACAGTGCAACATCAACAACAACGTGTTGATTATTCTGAGCGCTGTCTGGACCTGTTTAAGTGCAATAAAAATAATTTTTTTATGCCATATGTGACAATGGATGAAATATGGATCCACCACTACACACCGGAATCAAATCGGCAGTCAGCTGAGCGGACAGCAGCCGGTGAAAGCCACCCGAAGCGACCAAAGACACAATAGTCGGCTGGGAAGGTTATGGCCTCCGTATTTTGGGATATCGCAAAGATACGGCCCCAAATGAACTAGAAAAAGTGCTCTTTCATCAAGACAATGCACCGGGTCACAAGTCAATGGTTACGATGGCAAAATGGCATGAATTGAAGTTCGAATTGCTTCCTCATCCACCGTATTCTCTAAATTTGGCACCCAGCGACTATTACCTATTCGCAGACCAAAAAAATACTCGCAGGAAAGAGATTTGGATCCAATGAAGAAGTTATCGCCGAAACTGAGGCATGTTTTGAAGGCAAAGACAAATCCTTCTACAAGATACATATAGGAATGTTTGAAGCGTTGGACTGATTGTATCGCTCTTAAAGGAATTTTGCAAAAGAAAATGTGTTTTAAGTAGCTAGACCAAAAACTTTTCAGCCTATATATATATATATATATATATATATATATATATATATATATATATATATATATATATATATATATACTCCGCCTGCAGTATTGATGGATGGATTGAGTAGTTTATCAACACTGTTGCCGGTCCCAAGCCCGGATAAAGGAGAAGGGTTGTGGCGTTCGGAGTTAGCACCCTAACACACGTAAAACCTAAACTGGGAAATGCTAGTTGTTTTTGAAAAGTAGGATGAAAAATCACAGGATAAGCAAAAATCCACGGGTGGCAATCCACACCTTCGAAGAAGGGAGCCCCATCGGATACGGGGGGGGGGCAATTCTACTTCAAAGCGAATAGTTAATCCAAGCTTAAAACTCAGCCAAACGAAGAAATCCCGAAACAGAATAGCTGCTCTTGGCACCTGGAATATACAGGGTATAGAGGACAAAGAACATCGAAGTCATACAAGAGTTTAAGAAGATGAACATAGACATTGTAGTAATAAGCGAGACGAAGAAAAAGGGAAGTGGAATAGAAGAAATATAGATGAAGTGATGCATTGTTGGAGTGGAGTAAAGAAGGAAGAAAGAGCAACGGCCGGAGTTGGAATATTGGTAAAAAAGAAGTGGAAAAAGAAAATAACATCTTGGGAATCCATCAATGAAAGAATCATAAAACTAAATATAACAATGCTAGGAAAAGAGAGGTAATATTGGGAGTATACGGCCCAACAGAAGACAGCACGATAAAAGAAAAAGATAATTTCATGGAAACACTAGAAATAGAAACACAAAAAGTAAAGAAAAACTAAGAATTAATAATAATGGGAGATCGGAATGGGAGAACAGGAAGGAAAACAAAGGACAATACCGTAGGACCATTCGGAGAAGACATTACTAACGACAACGGAGAGAGACTAATAGAGCTGTGTGAACTAAACGGCCTCAACTTACTGCAAGACGAAACGATAAGAGACCTATATAGACGAAGATTAGATCAAAAATTAAATGAATTTAACTACGACAACCTCCAACAGATGTATGACCACATAAAAGAATGCATAAAACAGGCGTCCCTAGCAGCATTAGGTAAAGAAGACAACGAGAATGAGAAACATAAAATTAGGATCTGTGAAAAAACCAAAGAATCTATAAAGGAGAAAAAAATACTATACGAAAAATGGCTGAATACAAAATCAGAAGATCTACAGAAGTATAAAGAGAAAAACGCAGAAACGAGGAGGATGATAAACAAAGAAAAGAACGAGAGATGAGAAAAATCGTGCGAACATGTAGAACAGTATATAGGAGGAAACTGGAAGTACAGAGTCATGGAGAATAATTAAAGCATTAAGGACTAACAATAGAGAGAAGACGTATATAGAGTACAACCCAGAAAGCGAGTGGGAAGAATATTATAAGAAGCTGCTAACAGAAGACAAGAATTCCAAGAAGAGAACCCTGAAGAAGAACAGAATAAGGAAATAAAAGAGATAGAACTAAGCTATGAAGAAGTAAAGAAGACAATAAAAAACACTCAAAAATAATAAATCTGCAGGGCCTGGGGGTGTGGTAAATGAAATGATTAAGTACGGGTCTAATAAATTACATCGAATGCTGAGAAACATGTTCCACAGAGCGATAAATGGAGAAAAAAAATACCAGAGGAATGGTCAAAAGCTTATATAGTATCCATATTTAAAAAGGGAGACCGCAGAAAATGCACAAACTATAGAGGCCTAAGCATAATATCGAGTATGGGACGTTTGTATGGAAAAATTATTAAAAATATCATGGAGGAAAATATAAAAGGAAAAATTGGAGAAGACCAAGCAGGCTTTACGGCCGGAAAATCATGTATAGACCACATATACACTATAAAACAAACAATGGAAAAAAAACTGGCAAAGAATAGAGAAGTTCATCTAGCCTTCACAGACATAAGAAAGGCCTATGACTCAGTACCAAGATAAAGATTATGGAACGCAATGAAAGAAATAGGCATTGACAAAGAACTAATATAGGCAGTAAAAGCTCTCTACGAAAAACAACACAGTGAACATAAAAATAGGACATAAAATAGGGAAGAGACTCTAAACATCAAAAGGCCTATTACAAGGATGCTCTACATCCTCAACACTATTCAAAATATACCTCGAACAAACATTAAAAAAATGGAAGCAAAAATGTAGTGGAATGGGGGTCCCAATATGAGAAGATTACTTATATACTCTAAGTTTCGCAGACGACCAAGTAATCATAGCGCAAGATGAGGAAGACCTCAGTTATATGGTAAAAAAACTGAAAGAAGAATACATTAAAGCAGGATTAGCAATAAACTTTGATAAAACGGAATATCTAACAACAAAGGAGGGAAACGTGGAGAACCTAGAAGTAGATAACGAAACAATAATCAAAGGAACCGATAGATTTTAAATATGTAGGAACCATCATTTCAAAAAACGCAACATTAGAAGAAGAGATTAAAGCTAGATTAGGACAAACGCGAACATGCATAAGACAATCAAATTCGATCCTGTGGGACAAGCACATTACAAAGAGAAACAAAACACGCATATACAAATCAATAATACAAAGCATAATGACATACGGGTCAGAAACAATGGACGATCAACAAAAGAAATAAATCTAAAATTAACGCGGTAGAGATGGAGTATTGGAGAAGATGTTGTAGAGTGACACGTATGGAGAGAATAACCAATGAAGAAATAAGAAGCAGAATGAACATCAAAGATAACGCAATAAATACCATTGAAGAAAAACCATTAAAATGGTAGGGACACATAAGACGAAGCGAAGATAATAGGTGGATAAAGAAAATAACGGAGTGGAGCCCTATAGGCAGAAGAAAAAGAGGAAGACCCAGACGATCGTGGAGAGACGATGTGGACGAGGCTATGGAGGACAGGGGTCTAACAGATGGAGACTGGGAAGATAGAAACGGATGGAATCAAAGGCTGAGAGAAGGAAGACAGCGTTAGCTGTAGAAAATCCTTGTTATATATATATATATATATATATATATATATATATATATATATATATATATATATATATATATATATATATATATATTTTATATATATATATATATATATATATATATATATATATATATATATATATATATATATATATATGTATATATTATATATATATATATATATATATATATATATATATATATATATATATATATATATAATAGATATATATATTATTTATATATATATATATATATATATATATATATATATATATATATATATATATATATTTTATTTATATATATATATATATATATATATATATATATATATATATATATATATATATATATATATATATATATATGTATATATATATATATATATATATATATATATATATATATATATATATATATTATTTATATATATATATATTTATATTTATATATATATATATATATATATATATATATACCTATGTATATTTGATTATTGATGATTGAAAAATTATTCAACCTTTTGTCAATAACTTGGGACTACATTTTGCTAATTGTGGTATTTCGCAGTTTGCATATGATACGAGTATTGCACTATATACTAAAAGTGCAGGAAAGATAATTGTGCTGCAAATATGCATAATAATTTTGATTTTCCATGTTCGATTCTGATGAAGTCGGTTCTCGAAAAAAGTACTGAAAAAGCAGTCGAGATGACCGGCGAAACTTCAGCATCCTGACGATGATCGGCGAACGTCAGCATCCAATCAACTCAGGAGAAATCCAGAAAAATTATATCTATATGTAGAAATATTGTCAGCGAAATGGTCAATTGGATTAAACGTGGTGTTATGTTTTCAGAAATCTATATAATTTTTTTAACATAAACACTGTAAAAATATATTATTTTGCAAAAATATATCTAATGCTGAATTAATGTATTATCTATTGGGGAAATTCTTCGGACTCTAGGGGTCTCTTACTCGATCAAGTGTTTTGATAACATTAAGCAGATGATAACAATAAACGAACAATTAAAAAAGATCAGTTTTTATTCTTACATTTTTGGATGCATATATACCCTTTACATTTATTATTCATTATATAACGTAAGAAAATTATATCAATAAAAAAATGATACAATTCATTAAAAAATTGTATAAAATAATTTGTATACTATTATAAACAATATACTACATTATTATCGTAACCAAAAAAAAGGTAGCAAGTTTTTGTAAAGTTACAGAATATACTTGTTTTAAATTTTCATAGAGAGTTTTACAGCTTAGATTTAATATTAATTGAAAATGAAAAATAAAATAAGTTTTCCCATTGCATGAAATAGAGTTTAAGAATCAATTGTACACGTTTAAAGAATCAATTGTACACGTCTGAAAAGTTACGCGTTGACTCAAATCTTAGTATTTTCTCGTAATATTGATGTTTACTTCTTTTATAGATTCAATAGCGTTAGTTCCGACTATTTTCAACTACTTTTTTGTACACTTTCAGCTTGTCTATGTATACTTATACTTTGTTGTGATGTTCTCAACCAGAGATCAGTATCACACTTTTCTTTACGAAGGAAACTGCTTGTAAAATTATTACCTTACACTATTTAAGGTTATAAGTCCACGTTATGATGAAATTACATAAAAAAAATCTGCAATAACTACCACAATATTATGTATGTAATGTATAATGCTTTTTAAATCTCCTCTAGAGAATTTTTAAGGCAACTATAGACCTTAACTGTGTAATCAATGTATATTTTATTTCCAGTGGAGTTTATTGAGAAAAATTCACACTTGATTGTTATATTCCCTGACAGAAATATCTCTTATATTGTACGACGTGCATCTAATATCCTGATAACCCAACATACCCAGGCACTTACAGTCAAGAGTTGCATAATTATGCCCTCGAAGCTGCAATCATCTACCTAAGGAAACAATCATCAGCAGTATTTCAGTCTTCATGTCAAGGGTAAAATAAATTTTACTTAGATATACGAATAGTTTTGACTCTGTAAACAAATATTTAAATTGTACTGACCTGTAAGTTTTGCCAATGGCAGGCGGTTTTTTTAATTGTTACAAATTGTAATTCAGGGTGCCAGACAGGGCTGCTACCTGTCCCTATAATATTGAAAATTAATCTGGAGGGGGCATTAGAGAGATGGTGAAGAGCATGTGGAGGAATGAGAATACATCTGACCGACGAAACAACGTTGTACACTCTACATTTTGCCGACGATCAGGTGGTTATTGCTTAGGACAAGGAAGACCTTGAATTTATGACAAGAAAACTGTTTGAAGATTATAAAAACTGGGGTTTAACAGTTAACTAGAAGAAAACTAAATATTTGGAAAGATTTGGAAATATAGGAAGAAAACAGGAAAGCCCTATTCTAAATACCGGTGAGGTCATTGATGCTTGTGAAAAGTGTATATAGTATATCTCGGAACTAACATAAGTAAAGACGGTAGAACGGAAAAAGAAGTGGAGAGTAAAATACGTAAAGGAAAGGCAGTCATAAGACACCTAAACTCTGTTCTGTAGTCGAGAAACATAACATCACAGACAAAGCAGCTCATTTATATTGCAGTATTTAAGAGCATCGTGGTGTGAAGCTTGGCAATTGACAAAACGATTGGAACAGAAACTAATGGCACTCGAAATGGATTACTGTCGAAGATTGGCTGGAGTGTCAAAAATGGATAGAGTTAGAAATGAAAGAATAAGGGATGTAATGAAAGTAAAAACCACAATTATTGAGGAAATTCCACAGCGACAACCTACATGTTACGGACACGTGGAAAGAATGGAAGAACAGCGAATACAAAAATGGCTCTAAAGTGGGTTTGGAGGTGTTCAGAGGGTAATGTCAGAGATAAATCTAAAACCCGAAAATTGGGAAGATCGAAGATGATGGAAACTGAGAAATGAAAGGCGAAGAAAGCTATAAAAAGCCAGACTGAAGATGACAAATTGTAATTTTGTTTCTTTACAAATAGTTTACTGGTTGTTTGGGTAAGTACTCTAATGATTGTATTTTCTGATGCTTTCCTTGCACGTATTTCATGTCTAATGAAATAAAGGATCTTGTATTTGTATTCGTATTTGTATATCTGGGTTGTTTTGATTGTAGATTGTAGCGGTGATTGCTTAACGCTGGTCCTGCCTTCTCGGGTCTAACATGTATGGTTTCGACTTTGTTTTGTAGGCTGCTGATGCCTTAGAATCTTGTTTCACTAGTGGTATCACTTTCGTGGCTTACAAATCTGCGGCAACCCATTTCCTATTTTAATAAAATACTCAGAATCCAAATTTTCGTACTCATTTTTTAGGTATTCCCAATGCTGCACTGAGCTTGACGGGTAATGATTTTTAACCCACTGATCTAACTCATCCAATACTAGGTCGGTGGGAGAGAGAGATAATGGGATTTAAGATATTCATTATATTACATTTACTAGTTTTTTCTCTCCTTTTCTGTTTAAGATACCGCTGCCTTAGTTTTGAATAATGTTTAGGGTCGTTATACTGTTGAAAGTTAAATTTGAGGCGAATATCATTAACTATAACGTTGTCACTACCTTGCTTAATAGTTGGCACTGAAGTCCGGTCGTTCTTTGAGATGTACACAAATATTTTCCATTAGAACACTATGGTTTAATTTCCGATATATTTAAAACGACTTGACAATTGTTTCACCATACAATGGCTTCTTCTCTCTTCTCGTTCTATTCACTTCTGAAACAATTGTCAAGTCATTTTAAATATATGGGAAATTAAAACCTAGTGTTGTTTTTTATATAATTTTATTATGAATTTCCAACAAGTATCGGCTAACACAATTAAAGATTTTCCATTAGATCCAAAAATATGGAATTTCAATTGATCCGTTCAACTTTATTCCATTGATCTATCGTTTAGTTCTATGTGTTTTAGCTGATTGCAATTTCAACACGAGTTTGATGTAAATCAGGAGTCATTTACGAAGCAGTAAAGCGTAGATCTCGTGTGGCAATCACTTTGATAAACTGATATTGATGTTTTGTTGTCGCTTTAGGCCGAATGGACCTTTTTCTGCCTTCATTTGTTCCTGTTACATGCTTTCTGTGAAAGGTGTGGCGTACGCCTTTATTTCAAAGTCGAGGTTTTCTGAGATTTGTCACGCACTTTAGCCTTCCTCATGTAGAGTAGAGATGGCACTTCGTAGTTCGACGTTCACCTTTTTTGTTGATGCCATTGTAGAAACGAAGTTTTGGACAAAACAATTGCACAATTCTGTGAAGGAAAAATAAATTCAGACAATAAAACATGATTCCTGAAATTGATTGAATCAAATTCTAAAAAACGCACGTAAATTACGTTAGGTAGTTGAGGTAATAGATAATGATTTACTGTAAGCAATTTGTTTTTAAATTTTTACAATAGCTCCGTCCAAACTTTTGGACGGCAGTGTATATTCAGCCCAACTATCTATCTGTATGTATTGAAGTATGTATGGCGTATATGTGTATGTAAACTGGAAACGAAGACTCCAATTTTCAAGAAATGTTCTTTCCAATGTATGTATATCGTTTCGGCAGGTTTCAATCTGTATTTCCAAGGTCGTATTTCTCCACGTTTATTTTAAATTTTATTTTTCCTATAATTAAAATAATTTTGAACATAAAATGTACAGCCGTTAAGTTTCTGCGTTTATACTTGTGCCCACACTATGTATCATAACTAATAATCTTATGATACACAGTTTCTTATATTAAATGCTTGGTATCTTTTATATTTCTGTTACCTGACTCTCTACTATTTTTTTACGTAAAGGAAACAATTTTGTCCAAATTTCTTTTTCAACAAACTTCCATTAAATTCTGGATTTTAATATATTTCTCGTTTAAAAATTCATATCGGCGATCAGAAAGAGAAAAATATCAACACCGGCATCAGCAGGGAGAAAAAAAGAAATAAGGCGGCTCTGAAAAAAAAAATGTCTGACGGGGTAGAAGCGGAGGTGCGGGAACAAGACTCGCGACCTTGTCGTTGCCATGCCTACCAGACAACGCTTACCCCGCGCCGCGTCTACGTGCCCCCCTTGGTCCCCCAGTGCTATTGCTTCTCCGGGCTGCCGGCGGTGTTTCTTTGAACCTGCTGTTCGCTGCTGCTGAAAAAAATACACTTGTCAACGGATGTAACGATATACAGAGGACCAGATCCTTTTCTGATAAACTATATACATATATATATATATATATATATATATATATATATATATATATATATATATATATATATATATATACATATATATATATATATATATATATATATATATATATATATATATATATATATATATATATATATATATATATATATATATATAGGGTGCTGAGCCTCTCAACTATGTCAATGATTACCATTAGTATCTCATACTTTCTTTCTTATATTAATGATTTGCTGGGAAACAGCCGCAATCCAAACTAAAGCCTGGCTAATGACAGCACGCTAATTTTGCAAATATTCATAGACAATATGATGGTACACAACTTAAGAAACACCGCAGAAAAATTTTGTCCTGGAATGACAGTAATCAAGTAGAATTTAGCGATGCAAAAAAAGTTATTTTTGTAGAAACCACCATAGTAACATCTGGACACCACATTTCACTGGCATCATTGGCTTGGTCGGCGTTAGGCAGACTGGGGAACATCTTTTCAATATCTCAAATACACTAAAGGCGAACACATTTGATCACTTGATGTTGCCAGTATTGACATACGTGGGCAAATGTGGGCTCTTAATCAAGAAATTATAAATTGCCTACAAGTAGCTCAACGAGTGTTGGGAAGGAGGATGTTGAGAAAATCGTTGAGGCTGACTAATGAAGAAATTCGGGGAAGGTCCAAGATAACTGATGTAGCTAAGAGGGTAAGCAGGTTAAAGTGGAGCTGGGCGGGTCATATCACAAGACTCTCTGATAACTGATGGACCCATAAAATAAACTGGAGGCTCTGGAATGAGAAAAGAAGTAGAGGATGCCCGCAAACCCGATGGGCTGACAACATCAAAGGATTAGTGGAATGCAACTGAATAAACAAGGCCCAAAACCGAAGAAGATGGACGTACTTAGGGGAGGTTTATGTCCGACGATGGCCTACATAGCTGTTGAGGATAATGATGACATTTCACTAGCATCGTCCCTCAAAATGTTAAGCTTTTACTTGGGAGGGAATATGTTTGCTTCTCGCAAGTAAAGCTTCCCAAAAGTTTAGAATATTATTTCGTACTAGAGATCTGTGTCCAACACAACAGCTTTTAATCCTAAACAAAGCTGGAATTCGACCGTCACATGTAAGGGTATCAAAGCTAAAAACCTGCCAAAAAATATTTTCTCCTTCAATTCGATACAAAATATTATTTAATTTATTCTAAACAACTGACCATATACTGAATTGCTCAAAGTCAATATTTCTCATTTACGTTTAGCAATCCCAGATCTGAATGAAACTATTATTATTTATTTATAATAATAGGTCATCATTCTCATCTGCTGTTTTATCGCCATTGCGGTAGGAAGTTCCATGATCAGAATCTTGTCTGTGGCTTTCTTTACTTTCCGGATGCAAAGTTTAGTCTTTAAAAAAAATTTCGAAGCTTTTCGAGAGAACGGTATTCTGTTTGTTTAATTCCGTATGTAAACTTGAAAATCTAAGTTGAGTAATAATCTATTGATGGCATTGACGTTGTACGATGTCTTGCCGTTCTTATACCATTATTTCAGCTATCTGAATTTGGTCTTGAATAACAGTCAGTTTGCGCTTTTTGCAGCAACGATTAACTAGAATAAGATTTTTGGCATATTCTTTAAATTGTGTTGTATTATAAGCGAAATAAGTTAGCTTCTGCAGACATTAGAAGCATCGATTTACCGACAAATCCTAGATACATACTGTAGTAAACATCGATTCTAATTAGATATTAGTTCTCTTAATTGCTGTGTTTTTCGCAGCTTAATCCGGCTACTACTTTCTTCGAAATCGTTTGTAGGTTTTCCCAGTTTTTGTTTTGTCCACAATAGTAACTTAAAGGTCGTTTTGATGAGTCGATCTTCTTTGTTGGATGCTCCTGTCTATTTATTTTTGGATTGAACTTAAAATAACCTTATTTGCATTTAAAGGTATTAATTTCACATCGTGGATAATGACAAATTTCGCATATTCCATTTTTATATCAATTAAACATAGTATTTTTTAATCAGTCACTTTCGACAAAGAAAGAAATAGTTTAGTAAAATTCCTAAATTTGAATAATGACGTTATAATTAAAATAAAAGCCAGTAAAACAAAATGGTACATGCGGGACATGTTTAAACATATAGAGGGTTAAGACATCTACACTGATAACAATTGAATTCGGAGTGATAATCTCGAAGGTATAAAGAAGCAAAGCAATAATCAATAGTGACATATGATGTCACATATGTACAGCTAATTTGCTTCCTAAAATATTTGTTTAGGGGTCGGCAAGCATTTTTTATTTCAACTTATGGCCAGTTTTGTAGACTAAATACCTCTTAGTACGTGGCGGGAATACTGTTCCATGTTCGACGCCTTGCTTCCAAAAACACTTTCTATTTCTTGGATTCCCCAGAAGAGGGTTATTAGCCCGCAAAGTAATTTTTTTTTCTTACAGGTAATGTTTCTATTTTAAGTAACGTCGATTCTCGATTTTTTTTTTTATAAACGCCTCTGTTACATTTTTTTCTCGAATGTTAACAACACGACAACTTTAATATCATTCATTTTATACCTTTTGCAAAAAAAGCGTCTTTGTCGGGAAGCATATAAAACACGTAACATACCTTGACATAAAAGAAATTCGTTATATTGAATTTGGAAGGGGCCACAGGGACCAAAAAGGTAAGTTAAAGGGGGGTATGGAGCGGAAGAGAAAAAGTTTTCGATACACTCGGAAAAATGGCATAGATATATTCAATTCCAAGAAGTATCTAGAACCTTGATCTTCTAGAACTAACTACTCAGTATATATCACCACTATACAAACACTTTATTTTTGCACTCGACGCGCGTTTCGCTAACCATGTTAGCTTCATCAGGAGCGATGATTGACTAAAGCTAAACTACCAATCTACCCTATTTATACTTAGTCTAACCCTTAATTTACTCAGGCGGAACTAATGGCATAGGCAAGGCCACCAGTTCCGGTCAAGTAACCAGTAGAGGTTACTATACGGAATAGGCCCTCTGTCTTTATTTAAACTACTTTTACATTTTATAATTTCCATATTTTCGTATGCGTTCAACAATCTCCTATCAGATAGATACATTTTTTATTAATCTTAGATTATCTAATGTTACAATATGATCAGCTTCAAGGACATGTTCGGCAATGCTAGACTTTTCTGTTCTACTGTATTTTAAGTGTGCTAAATGTTCTTTAAATCGTCTTTTAATTGACCTTTTAGTTTACCCAACATACTTTTTGTCACAATCATTACAACTGATTTTATAAATTCCACTTTTTCCACAATTAGGAATCTTATCTTTGAGATTTCCTAAGATATTCCTCAGATTGTCTGATGACTTATAGACTATGGTGAGGCCTACCTTATTAAATACTTTATTGAGTCCCTTGCTATATTTTGGATTATATGGTATGGAGACATACTTGGTGTTATTTTCTTCGCGTGTAAAAAAGTTGGAATCCTGAATATTAAACCTAAACTTATGTCTATTTATTAGCTTATTTACTAAGTCATCGTCATAGCCATTAACTCTAGTTATATTTCTAATTTTCTTTCTTTGTGAAAGTTTACTCTATTCAGAGGGAAAGTGACCAAACGATGAACTAAAAAATATAATGAGGCTAATTTGTGTTGTTTGCAATGAAATGAATCATTAGGAATATATCTATCTGTTACTGTGTCCTTCCTATAGATATCAAATTCTAATCTATTAATATTTTTAATAATTACAATATCTAGGAAAGGCAATTGTCCTTTGTTCTCAACTTCGTAAGTGAATTTAATGGAATCATACCGGCTACTTAATTTAGAAACAAAATCATCAATATTTGGTTTTTTTTGTATCAAAAATCGCGAAAATATCATCCACACACCTATACCATACCCTTGGGAAATATTCGAATTTTTGACTGGCTTTGGTTTCAAACTTACTCATGAATAAATTGGCTATGAAAGGTGATAAGCAATTACCCATAGCTGTTCCTTCTTTCTGAACATAAAATTGACTGTTATATTGGAAATAATTTTGTTCCATACAGCGAAACGCGCGTGGAGTGCAAAAATACAGTGTTTGGTGTAGTGGTGATATATACTGCGTAGTATCATTGTGCCAAAGATTCCACATTCCCAACTTAGTTCTAGAACTAAACTGTCAAATTGTACAAACGATATCGTAAAATAAAAATAAAATATTCAAGATTTTAATTATCATGTCTACGTCCAAAATTAAATCGAACTTGTCGAAAACTAAAAAAAATACTAACAAAAACTAAATAATAAAAAAGAGGCCTAATTGTCCTCTAACCAAAAGGTTAAAAAAATACACAATACAACCCAAATAAATCTAAAACAAAATTATGTTTAAGTCCTAAAATACGCATTACATGAAGCAGGAGTCGAGCCAGTAAGAGAGTGCGAATTGCAATAAAGCATATAAAAGCGACACGAGAAAGTTTTATTTACTGAAAAGACTATTGACATTGATAAAAACATATTTTGTATCGTGTCACAATATGCTGTAAATGTTTTAGCTATAACTAGTGGCGTAAATACCGAAAATCTATGAAGCCTTAGGGGCGATTTTCTCATTAGTTATAGCAAAGCTCATTTTATCATTATTTTTCAACAGGTCCTCTTGATACAAAGGTTTAACAGTTTAAATATATAAGTTTTATAGTATCCTCTCTCTCTCTCTTTCTATATACAGGGTGCGGCCCTTAAATCCGGACAAATTTAAATTTGAATTTTCTGCCATATAGTAGTTCCGCTACAGGTCGTTGTTGACATTCGTGAAAGCCACATACTTCTAGTAAACAGTCATAACCTCGAAATGACCGAGCCGTTGTGAACAAGTGCGGAGTACAACGGAAAAGCCGCGATTATTGAAAATCTTCACGCTGGACGTTCGGCGACTGAAATAATTCGCTAATTCGGGTACCCTAAATCAACTGTGTACGACATGAGGCGTGTATGTGTATTAACACACACGAACCATTTAGTTTAAAACTGGTTATCGGATAACGGAGAAAGAGTTCTGGCCCTCCAATAGTCCGGATTTGAATCCCCTCGACTAATATGTTTAAAGCGTAATCGAAAAAGTTACTAACAAGACCAGACACCCTAATGTGGCATCTTTACGCACCGCTATCGAAGCAGCATTTGTCAATATGGACAGCCCTGCTTTAAAGAGAGCTTGTGAGCGCTTTAGGCCAAGGATGGAGGCGGTCATTGTGGCCGAGGGAGGTTACTTCGAATAATTCGACTATGGATAGATCACACAATTGACATGCAAGAGGATTTTCATTTTAATTTCTTGAAGAATAAGATTTTCTTTAAAAAAAAAATGTTTAATTTGTCCGGATTTAAACGCCGCACCCTATATATATATATATATATATATATATATATATATATATATATATATATATATATATATATATATATATAAATATAAATATTTCTGAGTGCTGTTTTGTTTTATTTTAACAATATTTTTTTTGGTGTAGGATTAGAGATAAAGTAGGCATGAGAGAAAAGTTTTTTCGATAAATATATTCCAATTTTCCGGTTTCAGAGGACAGTTTCTAATTGCGTTACCGTCTCAGGTGGAATAAGACCCACGATAGGCAAAAAATTATAGCTGCCACTTTTATCTGTGAAGGGCGGATGCATTTACGAAATGATTGTTGTCCAATTTGTTCTATTTAAGGAAAACAATAGTATTTCCTTTAGTAAATTACGTACTTTAAAAGGCTCTAAATTGGAACGATGTATTTTTCTGACACAAAAAAGGCTGCAACCTAAAAAAAGTACAAGATGTACTTCTTTAAATAGAGAATTTTAATTACTATACGTTTAATTTCCTTTTAATTACATTCGTATTAAGAACTGTCTTCGAAAATTACATTCTTTATCTACTTTCAGTTTTAGAGTTAGACAAAGTAAAGACAAATAATAAATCTTCAAAGGTCAGTGGAAAACAATGATGCCAGAAGAGTCGCTTAAAAGTGGAACTTTGCTTTAAAAGCAAAATGAGAAAAGTGACCTAAGTTTGAAGAATAAAGTCATTCACAATAGTTATCAATCGTAAGGATGGAAATACAAAAACACTTCAATTGTAATAAGAAGGTTATTATTATTGGTTAATAAGGAATTAAAAAAAAAAAAATTAGAAAATTTACAATATTTTAAATTATTATTTCACAATAAATACATCAGTCTAAATTTGTTGTGCTCATTGCTCAAAAGTAACAGACGGGAAAGGCAACTTGAGAGCACAGAGCGTAACACTGCTCCTTGTAGAGTACCTTTTATTTATGAGAGTTGTATAAGGCTAATAGTTCTTCTAAATGACTTCTGACTCGACTGGGAGGGTGATTAAAAACATCAAGAACCGATGAAAAATGTTATGTCAATTAACGCAAAATGATTAAATGCCGTAAATGTTACCAAGGATTTGTTACTTCGTCTGCAAGATAGAGACGGTGCAAGAATTAAAGCCAGGAATGCTTTCATAGGAGTCTTACCATTTATCTATTTGTTTGCTTGATTTAAATAAAGCATTTGAACTAATAGAGCATTAAATATTACTTTGTAAACTAGAGTGTTACGAAGTTTGTGGCTTAACTTATATTTTATTAAGTTCCTATCTGACTTATAACATTAGTTCTGATCAGAAAAAGTCGATTCTTTTTATAATACGAGGTATATCCACAAAGTAAGTTCCGTTTGGTTATATAAAAAAAAAGTGTACAGATACAACATTTATTGTACAAAAATCTAGAACTGTTAAACTAATTTTCTACATAGCTTCCGAAATTTTGTAGGCACTTGTCATAGCGTGGCACAAGTTTTTGTATGTCTTCTTCATAGAAGGTTGCCGCCTGTGTTTTCAACCATGTGGTAACATGTTCTTTCAGCTCGTCATCATCGTTGAAGTGTCGACCACCAAGGAAAGATTTTAGGTGTAAGAAGAGATGAAAGTCGCTAGGAGCGAGGTCCGGGCTGTACGGAGGATGATCAAACTCGTCCCAGTCAAATTCCTGTAGGAGTTCTTTTGTCACGTTCGCAGTGTGAGGTCGGACATTATCGTGGAAAAAAACAACACCTTTCGACAGTAATCCTCGGCGCTTGTTCTGTATTGCGCGGCGCAATTTCTTAATGGTCTCGCAGTAAACATGTGCATTGATTGTTTGGCCTCGTGGTAAGAAATAAATCAGCAAAATGCCTTTTCTGTCCCCAAAAAACGGTGCACATGAGTTTTCGAGGTGTCAAGATTTGCTTAGGCTTAACTTTCGTTGGGGACGAAGTGTGCCTCCATTCCATTGATTGCCGTTTAGTTTCTGGGGTGTCGTAAGATACCCAAGTTTCATCCCCCGTAACTATCCGAGAAAGAAAATCATCACCGTCTTCATTGTAGCGTGTCAAAAACTGAAGTGCACTGCCCATCCGTCGTTTTTTGTGTTGTTCAGTAAGAATTTTGGGTACCCAACGTGAGCAAAGTTTTCGAAATTTCAATTTTTCATTAACAATTTCATGAATTAGCGATCGTGAGATTTGCGGAAATTCCATAGCAAGAACACTAATTGTAAACTTACGGTTTTGCTTAAGCTTCTCTTCAATTGCGTGAACCAGTTCATCAGTAACCAAAGACGGGCGTCCACATCGTTCTTCATCAGTCACTTGATCACGTCCTTCATTGAACTGTCTGACCCATCTCCTAACCATTGAATCACTCATAGCAGTTTGTCCGTAAACCTCGCAGATTTGCCGATAAATTTCACTTGGTTTAACTTTCTTTGCATTTAGAAAACGAATCACAGATCTGATTTCACAAGCGGCGGCATTTTCAATTAAGATCAATCAATCATAAAGAAGCACTACAAAGAACACGTCGGCAGCAGCGATCTGAAAATGGCGTACATTTCTTCTGCTTGAGTCAGAGTAACTGCCACGCATGCTCGGAACTGCGATCGCAGCGCTGTTGCGGATAGAAATAAAAACGGAACTTACTTTGTGGATATACCTCGTATAAATTAGTTACCTCAAGGTATATACTTGGATCAATCTTGTTTTTAATATATGTTAATGATTTAAATAAAAAAAATAACTTACCATCATTGTATAATCTGGCAGATAATACTTTATAAAGGGTGTCCCAAAATTCACGCAAGATTTGAATTTGGCGCCATTTGTATGGTAAAGTGTTGCCAATAAAACAAAAACACAGCCTGACAGCTGAGAGTTTAGGGTTATTAAAAATGGAGTGCTACACGAAAGAACAAACGTGTTTTCATTGTTCAGCAATATTTTAAAAATAATGAAAGTTTGGCAGCTACAGATCGGAATTTTCGTACAAAATATGGTCAGAATAGTGATTTAACCTCATCAATTGTGAAGAGATTAATTGAAAAATTCAGGGAGACTGGAACAATTAGTGATCTTAAACGCTCTGAATGTTCTTTAACAAGTCGTTCGACACAAAATATTGAAGCAGTTCGTAAGAGTGTTGCTGAGACTCCAGGAACATCAATTCAGCACCGTGGTCAAGAATTGGACATTTCGAGAAGCTCTCTACAGCGTATTCGCACAAAAGATTTGCATCTTTATGCTTACAAAGTTTAATTGACTCAAGAACTGAAGCCTACTGACCATGCACAACGAAGAGAGTTCGTTGAATGGATTATGGAACAACAACAAGTGAATACTGATTTTTCGAAGAAAATCATCTTCAGCGATAAGGCTCATTTCCATCTTGATGGCTTCGTTAATCGACAAAATTGTCGCATTTGGGGTTCAGACAATCCACACGTGACTGTTGCGAAACAAATGCATCCACAACGTCACTGGTGCGGATTTTAGGCTGGTGGCATCATCGGACAATTCTTCTCCGAAAATGCGGTTGGCCAGGCAATAACAGTTAAAGGTGATCTTTATCGCGATAAATTGCAAGATATGGATGTGGACAACATGTAGTTTCAACAAGACGGTGCCACATGCCATACAACCCGAGAAACAATTCAATTACAGCATGAGTCATTTCCTGGTCGTGTAATATCCCGTTTTGGTGATCAGAATTGGCCGCCCAGATCATTCGATTTAACGCCGTTGGACTTTTTTCTTTGGGGTTTTTTAAAGTCTAAGGTTTATGCCAATAAGCTCACGACCACCCACGACTTGAAGGAGGAAATTAAGCGCTGTATCAACGAAATTCAGCCACATTTATGCAAAATGGTCATGGAAAATTTCGATAAAAGAGTGCGTATGTGCCAGCAAAGCTGTGGAGGCCATTTACCCGATATGTTATTCCATACATAACCCTGTACTGTATACTTCATGAATCAACAAAAAAATTACAATTTTTAATTAAAAACCTGTGTTTTCTATCAAAATTACTTCTCGCGTGAATTTTGGGACACCCTCTGCCAACAAATCGTTATTGTCTAAATATTTAACTGAAATACTTAAAAAATATCAGAATGGTGTAGTTCTCCTAACATTATCTTAATTCAAATAAAATCTCCTATTTTTAGTGTTCCGTACGGAACACTTATAAGAACACTTCGGTGTCTGTCTGTCCGTCTGTCCCACCCGATTTTCTCCGAAACTAATTGTCATAGAAAGTTGAAATTTGGTAATAATATAGAAATTGATGGCCTCATTAGAGCCATGTAGTTTTGAAAGTTGGGTTTGGGGGGTGAAATCGGAAGTGCAAAAAAATTTTTTTTACTACTACACGAGTAAAATATATATATATATATATATATATATATATATATATATATATATATATATATATATATATATATATATAATAATGTAATACTTGCGCGCACTTTTCTTTGTATTATTTTTAAAAAATCGCGAAAAATCGTTGTTCACCGCCTTATCTCGAAAAGTACTTATCAAAAAATTCTGGAATATTCTCCACGGGGTGTAGATTGAACAAAAATTATCACGAGTGCATTACCTGTAATAATTTATCTGGTATATAAAAAAAAAACAGAAATTTCAAGGTCATCAATTTCAAGATTGGAGATAAACTTTGTTGAAAACTCATTTGGGGGTGTGTTTTGTGAAGTCACTGATCATTTTGTTACTTCCGTTACAACATTTTTTATTTCAAAAGCAATCAACGTACGGAACACTAATTGCGCAAGTTCAACTGGCACTTGACCGGTTTTTTAAAAATAACAATCCAGAATCTGTATGTGTAAGTACAAATAGTAAAAGTCTAGAACAATTAATAAGCATCCAATTTTAGGGCTTCTAGTGGAGAACAATCGACAATTTGTCTGTTTTGTCTAAAATAATATCTGTACTTATGTTATCAGGTTAGTTCAGTAAGACTTCAGGACGCCAAGGATATTTGGGAAACCACTCGGCTTGGTACCCTGTATTATATATTTAGGCATTGCCCTAGATCAAAAATTGACTCCACGCCGACGCTGTATGTTTCCATCTTGTTTTCTTTTACAAAAAAATCTGCCTGTAGATTATGCATTTTCCGCGATAATCTTCTTGTTTTTGAAGTTGGTTGCACTGAAGCGACAACACAATCTTTTCTCGCCCCAGTTTCCTTTTCAATTTAGTGCAACGAAGCATCCTTGTTACTACACTTATAAACTACGTCTCCTAAAGTTACTCTAACCATTTCTGTTTGGCGCCCCGTCTGGAAATGCCCGATTTCTTTCTCAACTCGATTGTCTAGAAACTATTTCATATATTTTTTTTGTTTGAATTATTATTGAAGCTCTGATTCAACTCAGGACCCATGAAAAAATTTCAATTTTCAAGCTCGTGGTAACCTAGGAAACATGACTGTTAGAGGGATGTGAAAATCTGTGTTTTTTGCACATAATGTTCCTTTTCTACAATTCTACTGCCACGATTTTCAACTTCTTTTTTCTAGCTATTTCTCGATTATTAGGAAACAATCTGACCGTGGTAGATTTTTAAAATTTTGCTTTGTCTATTCAAAGCTCCAAAAAAACTAACGTACCAAAATAAGTCTCAATTTTTATCTTTCGGATAATTTTTTTTGGAAGTTTTTGACTTATGGAAAAAATCTGTGTCGGTCCAGCAACACCCGGCTCCTCTGTTTCCAGAGGAGCCGGGTGGAGATCCACGATTCCCGTTCTTCGACTTCTGTTAAAGTGTCTCAGGGACTTGACTATTATGATAGTTATCTCTGATGCAATAAAAATGATATCGTTGGATATCCACTAATAAACAATTTTATCTGTAAGTGCAAACATGTTTTAGCAAAACTCTTCAAGTCCAGTCCTGTAATAAAAATAACAGGGTGCGTGATCGAACCCAGCCAACTTATTATTAACTTATTTTATCCACTTCCAGTGGTCAGATCGATTTCAAATTTACACCATTTGATGTAAAATTGCATGTAGTTTAATAAAAAAAAATACCCAAAAACGGTTGGAGTTCCCTTAAACGATTTTGTAGTTCTTACCGTTTTGATGATAGCAATCTACAATTGACGCCCTGTATATATACGGGTATATACTCTTATAATTAACAGCTTGGAAAACAAGCTGGAATTAAACCAATCGGTAGAACAGGCTGGCTTCAGGAAGAGTTTTAGTAGTTGTAATCATCTCTTAACTATCAGAGAAAGCAACAGAATATAACTTAAAATTGTACCTGGTATTTATAGATTAACAGAAAGCCTTTGATAGTATCGAGAGCTGGACGGTCGAAAGAGCCTTGTATAACAACAAAATAGACTACAGGTACACTCAGCTTATAAGAACAATTTACACCAAGGCTCAAATGATAGTGGAAACGGATGGTAAAACAAATCCTATACCTATCAAACGCGGAGTAAGACAGGGAGATTTTACGAGCCCAAAACTATTGCAACATTAGAAGAAGTTTTCAAGGAACTCGAATAGGAAAAAAGGGGATTAGTATAAATAGACAAAACGTAAATTATCTGCGTTGTGCTAATGATGTAGTGCTAATATCAGATAATTTTGCTGACATACAGGAAATGATTATTGACCTACAAAACAAATCAGAGAGAGTAGGAGTACTGCTGAATAGAGATAAGACAAAGGCTATGACAAACGAAGACAGTCCGCGAGGCTTGAGTATAGAGTCCAGAACACTTGAATACGTAGAGAAATACATCTACCTAGGGCAAATAATAAAGTGGGGAAAAGCAAATTAAACGACAGATTTACAGAGAAGAATCAGACTGGCATGGGCAGCATTTGGTAATCAACGGAAAATACTACCAACTCCTGAAAGTCCGAAAGATGATATTCGATCAATAAGTTCTACCGGTCCTTAATTATGCGACCCAGACATGGCCTTGGACTAAAAAGAAGATGGACCAACTGAGTAAAACACAGAGAGCAATGGAATGACAGATGCTAAATATAAGATTACAAGACAGAATCAGAAACGAAAGTATAAGACAGAAGATCAAAGTGGTGGACGTAAGAGAATAGGTAGCAGGTTTGAAATGGAGATGGGCAGGTCACACAATGAGACAACAAAATGAGAGATGGAATAAAAGAACACAAGAATGGAGGCCATGGTTGGGACAAAGATCCAGAGGAAGGCCCCAAACAAGATGGAAAAGCGACCTGAAAAGAACGGCTGGCTAAGGATGGATCAGAAAGACGCAGAATCGAGAAGAATGGAGAATCCTTTCTCCATTTCTATGTCCGACACTGGATAGAAGAGGGCTCATTAGATAGATAGATTCTTATGGAAAATTCAAATATATTTAGTATAGATCAGGGGTTCCCTACTGTGTGTCGCGAGACGTTACGCACAGGTCGCCTGCACGCGTCGTAGCAGCTACTGCGCGGCGCGGAGCGCGTCTCATCAGCGAATCAGTAAGCCCGCCCCTCCATTTTCCCGCGCTTTCGTTCGTTCATCGTTCTGTCTTTTGTTTCGGTGCTTTATTTATTCGTCGATTACAAGCGTTGATGAATGCAGTGTTTTAATTTCAAGTGTGTTGTATTTAATTTACGTAATGCGCGTCGCGCGTCTCATCAGCAACTCAGTGAGCCCATAGAGATATTAGAATAGAGGAGAGAAAATATATATAGCATGCTGTATAGCCGTTAAAAAGAAGAGGAAATAATATGAGACAATTCTGACTCTCTTACTCTGCGCTTGAGCGCTGAATTCCGGCGCCGAGTAAGAGAGACAGAATGACTCATAGTATTTCTTTCTCTTTCTATGAGCACTACGCTTTTCGCAAGAACTTACCTCCTCTATTCTAATATCTCTATGAGTAAGCAGGTATATCACCGCGCTTTCGTTCGTTCATCGTTCGGTCTTTTATTCTGGCTCTTTATTTATGCGCCGATTATAAGCGTTGATGAATGGAGTGTTTTAACTTCAAGCGTGTTGTATTTATTTTACTCGCGAGTATTCATTTCTTAAAATGGATAACTTTATTCAAATAAATAAAAAACGTGTTGAAGACGCAGGAGAGAGTAGAAAAGAAACTGTAGGAAAATGAAAAAATGATGACCAATATTTAGATTTTGGATTTATCTACGTTAGCAAAGGAAATATGGAACTTCCCCAATGTGTTGTTTGTCATAAGGTGCTGGCGTCATTTAGAAACAACTCACAGTAATTTACAAAAAAGCCGCGAGATTTTTTTGCAAAAAAATTGCGAGAACTGAAACTTCAGTCGACATCCTTGTTTTCCAGAGCACCTATTCCTTCCAAAGCACTGCTCGCCTCTTACAATGTCTCATTTTAATAAATATTTTGCAGAGAATCTGAATCCCATTCCAATAGATCCCTCCACCATCTACACTTTCAACAGTCGAGGAAGAACAGCTGTTATAACTATTTTGTGATACGAGCCTAAAACCACGATTCGATAAAGGCAAACTGTTTCAGTTTTGGAGCAGTGCATCCCAAGAATATCCTACTATCAATACTACGGCTTTGAGGGTTCTTTTACCATTTGCTACGTCGTACTTGTGTGAAATTGGCTTTTCTGCAGCTGCAGTAATCAAATCGAAGTACAGGTTGTAACATTCATTTTTTCCTAGATTTTAAGATCATGTTACAATACTGTTTTTCTATCAATAATTCATGTAATACTTGCTAATTTCAGTTAAGCAGTGAGTTTAAATTTTTGAGCAGT
This sequence comes from Pachyrhynchus sulphureomaculatus, assembly GCA_019049505.1. Lineage (NCBI taxonomy): Eukaryota > Metazoa > Arthropoda > Insecta > Coleoptera > Curculionidae > Pachyrhynchus > Pachyrhynchus sulphureomaculatus. The sequence continues at coordinate 95,264,756 of CM032448.1, forward strand.
GTAATTTGATTAAGCAGTGAGTTTAAATTTTTGAGCAGTTTAACTAAATCAGCAGTGTATAACGCGTGTTGCCGACTATTTAATTTGCATTGAATGCGTCTGATTTTGCGTCCCGGAACCATTTTAAAGACTTCACTTTGAAGAAGGGGCAAAAGATATATAAACGGCCATTTCGGATTTTTCAGGGCTTTTTCCAACGTGACGCAGTAACGGCTTTTTTCTTCAGCATGCCGTAGTGGCTTTGTTCTTCCGTCATGCCGTAGTGCAGTAACGGCGTTTTTTTATCACCAAGTGGGTGTACCATAGTTTATAGGTCTCAAGTTTGATGCCTTTTTCCGATCTTAAAATTTTCTGCTCATCCTAAGGCATTTCGGGTCAAAAAGTTTTTAGCTACCCAAATGAGACCAGGAGAGTAGTTTGTGAGACAGTATTTTGATGAGAATCTCACCAGGACAGGCTGAGCTATGTATGGAAAACACACGAGGAGAAGCCAAGCAGTAAGTCATAAGCACACCAGTTTAAATATCTCATTTCTTGTCTACAATGTGTGTTTCCAACGACCACGTAACACGTGTAATCCGTGAAATTGATTTTACAAACTTCGACATCGTGTTTTTTAAAGCCATTTGCTAAGAACTTAATAATTTTAATTTTGAAACTCTGTAAAAGTGTGCACTTGCCTAGTATAAAAGGTTATTTATTAAGTCTATGTAATTTTAAGAGTGTAATAAGAGGATGAATTTTTATTTTGCTAATATACCCTTTTTTATTTAAGTGTAGCGTTTCACTAAACTCCCGCTCTTTCTTTCAGGGCGCAACGGTTGTACGTAAATTAATTTTATTTCAACAACTAAATAACTCTTTAGTATTTTTTCATTTTTTGAGCTGAACTTAGATTCTTTTTATTCTAAAATGAATGGTGCCCAAACAGTGCAACTAAGCTTTAAACAAGTATAGAGACTATTTTCAAAAGACGTACAAAAAATTATCTTTTATCCATATTCTCTACCAGCAAAAAAAAAACGAGCTAGCTTATATTTAACTTTTGATCTCTCAGTATTAATATCCACTCAATCCATTCTCAAAAATTAAGATATACATAAGGGGCAAATAATGGCTTCTATTTAATAAATAGAATATTTATTAAAAAACAATAAAGAAAGTTTAAATAGCGCCGCAAACGTGAGGCCACAAAATAGCACAGCAAAAAAAGAGGCTACAAGGTAACAAATAAATTTAGAAAAAGAAATGAGAGTCGCAATTTCAAAACATCTGCCCCGATTTGAGAAGTTATGCTCAGAAAAGCAAGCTTATCCTTCTGATTAATTGTATTGTTTGTAATTTTGTTATGTTTTCTAATAAATAATAATTAAGATTCTATATTCTTTGGAGTTTTCTTTGAATAACAAAGTAATTTTATTGTCTGCTAGAGCTACACACAGGTATCTTCTTTTAGAAGGGCGTCGCAAAAAAATTGCAGCCTATAAAGGGAGTCGCATTAAAAAAAAGATTGGGAACATGCGCAAATTCTGACCTGTTATAAGTTCTATCGATAATAATTCTTTAATGCATCTGCAGTAAAAACTATTTTAGAAACGCACTCTTAACCTACTTTTGATTTCACAAATAGAAAACGTAAATAAATCTTTAAAGGTCAGTAGAAAACAATGAAGTCAGAAAAGTCAGTTTAAAAGTGGAACTGTGCTTTACAAGCGAAATTCGAAAAGCGCCCTAAGTTTCCACACACACTTGCACATAATGTTCCTTTTCTACAATTCTACTGCTCCGATTTTCAACTTCATTTTTTCTAGCTACTTCTCGATTATTAGGAAACAATCTGAGCGTGGTAGATTTTTAAAATTTTGCTTTGTCTAATCACAGTTCCAAAAAAACTAACGTACCAAAATAAGTCTCAATTTTTATCCTTCTGATGATTTTTTTTTTGGAAGTTTTTGACTTACGGAAACATCTGTGTCGGTCAAAATGTCTAGTAGTCTTAAAAATCGAGGGCTGGGCCGTTGAAAGAGCCTTGTATAACAGCAGAATAGACTACAGGTATACTCAGCTCATAAGAACAATTTACAAGGCTTAAATGCTACTGGAAACTGATAGTAAAACAAATTCTATACCTATCAAACGCTGGCTAAGACAAGGAGATTTTACGAGTCCAAACTTATTTATTGCAGCATTAGAAGAAGTTTGTAAGGAACTCGAATGGAAAAAAAAGGGAATTAGTATAAATAGACAAAAATTAAATCATCTGCGTTATGCTGAAGATGTAATGCTAATATCAGATAATTTTGATGACATACAGGAAAAGATTATTGAACTACGGAACAAATCAGAGAGAGTAGGAGTACTGCTGAATAAAGATAAGACAAACGCTATAATAAACGAAGACAGTCCGCGAGGTTCGAGTATAGAGGCCAGAATATTTGAATATGTAGAGGAATACTTCTACATAGGGCAAATAATAAAGTGTGGAAAAGCAAATCAAACGGCAGATGTATATAGAAGAATCAGACTGACATGGGCAGCATTTAGTAAACAACGGAAAGTACTCTACTAACCAACAAAAGAACTCCTGAAAGTAAGAAAGATGGTATTCGATCAATATATTCTACCGGTTCTTACTTATGCAGCCCAGAGATGGCCATTGACTAACAAGATGATGGAACAAATTAGGAAAACACAGAGAGCAATGGAACGCCAGATGCTGAATAGTAGTATAGAAAGTATAAGAAAGGCGACCAAAGTGATAGACGTAAGAGAATAGTTTGCAAGTTTGAAATGGAGATATGCAGCTCACACAATGAGGTGAGAGATGGAATAAAAGAATAAAAAAATGGAGGCCATGGTTGGGACAAAGATCCAGAGGAAGGCCCCAAACAATGCAAAGATGACCTGAAAAGAACAGCTGGTTCAGGATGGATCAAAAAGACGTAGAATCGAGAGGAATAGAGAAAGGAAGGGGGGAACTATGTTCGACACTGGACGGAAGAAGGCTTATTAGATTAGACAGATTTTTATGGAAAACTGAAATACATTTAGTATAGATCCAAACAATATGCGCAAATTCTGACCTCTTGCAAGTTCTATCAATAATAATTCTTTATTGCACCTGCAGTAAAAACTATTTTAGAAACGCACTCTTCACCTACTTTTGATTTCACAAATAGAAAACGTAAATAAATCTTTAAAGGTCAGTAGAAAACAATGAAGTCAGAAAAGTCAGTTTAAAAGTGGAACTGTGCTTTACAAGCGAAATGCGAAAAGCGCCCTAAGTTTCCAGAATGGAATCAACTTAACCCGGGTAATTGGGCTAAGAGCGCGCCATAAATTACTTGTTGCATCAAAGAGCGGCGAAGTTGCGGAATACTTGCTGAAATTAATTATTTGGTTGGCTGTTGATCTTAATACGGCTTGTGAATAAGTTAGTTAGTAAATAAATTAATTGAATGTATTGTATAAAATGTAGTTATTTCAGCTCGTTAATTAGCGGTAGGCTAAACGTGTTTTGTACGACTTTTCATGATTCGAATAATGTTGGTTAAAACTGCGACCGAACGTGAAATAGTAACACTGCATCAGAACCGTATTTTTAGTATTTCATTACTGATTGTCGATTTTCATGCAAATAAAAGGAATATACACTATTAGATCAAAAATTTACTTTTCTTCTTAGTGTTCCGTACGGAACACTTATGGGATCACTTTGGTCTCCGTCCGCCTGTCCGTCTGTCTGTCTGTCAGTCACACCCGTTTTTTTCAGAAACTATTTGACCAAAAAGTTGATATTGGTCACACATATAGGAATTGATGGCTCAATCAGAGCCGTGTAATTTTCAAAGTTAAATTTTGACTTATGAAGTTTTGGGGGGTGTGAAATCGGAAGTGATCTGACTGATCATTTTATATCTCCGTAACAAAACGCTAACTGCGCAAGTCCGATCTCTTTTTTTATTTATAATATAGTAATATATCCCATAAAACAGTTTAATTACAATCAAGCCTCCTTATATTTCCATACGTACGATCTAACATTGAAAATGAACTCAAAACTGCCGACTATACGGATGAGTATCGATTAGTAACAACAAATCGCTCAAACTTATAGTTTTGTCAGATTTCAAACATTTAAAATACTTCTGGGCTTTCGTATTATTATGAAAATTTTAACCTAATAAAATTAGATTATCCTGCATAGATTTAGCTAAGAGAGAATAAAATAAATAGATTTATAATTGGCAGCTGAAAATTTAAAAAAAAAATGTTATTTTAATCACTTGCCCCTTAAAGCCCTTGGTTCTCTTGTTTACAAACTCTTTTAACCATCGCTTTTCTTATATCCATAATTATTATCCAAAAAGTATGACATATTTCTGGTTTTTTCCTGAATTAACATTAGGTATCAAGAAACGGAAACATTAATACATTAATAATATATTTTCTTCAAAAATATGAGACTTCATACATATTTTTCGATAAAAGTATATTTATATATGCGCCACTTTGAAGCTGAAGCTTGACCAGTTTCAATAAAATAAAAGGTATGGTGCGTCATATTAGATCACCCATTTAAAACTTATAAAAGTAAATTACATATTGGCAATCTATAATCTCAAAAATCCCTAATAACTCTTTAGGTGAAAAATCGTATAAATTAAGAAATTATTAAACTTTTAGTCAGTCATTACTGATCATTGAATTTATAAAATCAATCATCGATCGATCAGTAAGCGTTGATAATTCCAAATGAGATTTTCGCGAAACAAATATATATATATATATATATATATATATATATATATATATATATATATATATATATACAATCGGTCTTGCTACAAGGACCAGCCAGTTTCAATATATGTAGCGAATTCCTTAACACTCCACACATATACATATGTATATATATATATATATATATATATATATATATATATATATATATATATATATATATATATATATGTATATGTATATATATATATATATATATATATATATATATATATATATAAACCACCAAGAATATTATATATATATATATATATATATATATATATATATATATATATATATATATATATATATTTATATACAAATGTATATGTGTGTGGAGTGTTACGGAATTCGCTACATATATTGAAACTGGCTGGTCCTTGTAGCAAGACCGATTGCAGAAAATTCACCATAAATAGCGGATCTCAATAATAAAGGAAAAGTCGATCCTAAAAAAATGACGATATGAAAATCTTTTCACGCCGGCACTGATGTACCATAATGAATAGGTTTTTCCTAACAGATTTAATAAAAAATCTATGAAAAATTGTTACCTTTTAAAATAATTACTTCCTGATACCAAATATTAATTACACAAGTTTTCTATTTCAATATTTTTTTATAATAAGTAAAAATTTTAAGACAAGTAATCCGTTAAAATAGTATTTGCTTCATTTTAAAGAGGACAGCATAATAATTAAATCATTGAGGTAGGTTTTTAAAGTCCTTCACCTTGTTCGACTTTCTTCTAAAGGCTACAAAGGATATTTTGTCGAACTCTGAAAAGAAATCCTTCCATTGTTACTGGCGGACGACGCCGGCCTCAAAGGGTTTATTTCGGCGATTGCTGACTGTCCCTAGCTCGTTTAAGTTGGTAGAAAGTTGGGTAAATCGTATTATTTTTGTTATTGGCGTTTTTCTTTCGATTCCGTCTTTGATTTATGGATGTCTTTACCTTTTTTATTGTTCTTTGCTCGGTTTGATTGGTGATGATGACATATGTTTGTAAGGACTTAATGTAATTTCCACAGTTTTTGTACAGTATTTTTTTGTAGTATCTTAATTTTTTTGTAAAGGTTTAGCATTAAATCCCTAAGAAGACGGTTCACTATTTAAATGTGACAATCTATTTGAAGACAGATTGCTGAGCATTTTGCTTGTTTTCATTATTGATAATAGAAGCGTCTTGTAAGATCGATGTGATTTCATTACTTGAGTTTGTTTGAAAGAAAGCGAGCATTTATATTTTCAGTTGCTTTAAACAAATGTTCTACTACCAAACCTTCCAAAATTTAGTCAAAATTATATCAAAATCCATCCCATATTTCTGGAGAAAATAGCGGCCATATACTTGTTATCGAAAAAGAAACCGAATTTTTGATATAGGAATAATTAACAAGGAGTAATTTCAAAAATGTTATCAAAGGACTTTTTAAACTCCTGATACAGCCCCTTATACAGTAGGGTAGTTGCAGAAGTCTCAATGTAGGAAATGTTACCACAACGATGGGATATCTTAATTTTGGGAACAGGAAATAGTCACAAGGAATCATGTAGACAATCATGGAACTAAGTCGGCTTGCTTATGCTATGTACCCTTAGATATATGCATAAAAAGTGAGGCTATCAATAACTCCTTTCGAATTTAGGCACATAAGAGTTATGGATCTAATCGGCGACTAACTCTTGGATTCACCTGATTATATGACAACCTCGTATAATTTCGAAAAACCATACTGAATTGGGTGTAATTCAAATCTATGGATTGAGGTGGAGACTTCGACGAAGGTCTAGTCTATTACACAGACGGGTCAAAAACTTCGAGTGGAGTAGACGAGGGCATATATGCAGAAAAGTTCAAGTGGAATTTTATCATTCCACTAGGGACAAGTGTAAAAATATTCCAGGCAGAAATTCAGGTTAGTTCAGGTTACCGGCAATACAAGCATGTATTGCTGAGAATATTAGACGGAACTACAGCAATTAGGAAATATCTATTCTCTCAGGGCTTTAGGTGCATATCAAGTCAACTCCAAAATCGCGATGGAGTGCTAACTATCCTCCAAGAACAACAGGGTTGAACTGCTGTGGGTTCCAGGACCTCCGGGAATAAAAGGTAATGAAAAAGAAGCAGCATTTGATATACAGGTGGTAAAAATATCAATCAAGAGATGGTCATATCAGCAACACCTTGATCCTTGGCTCGCAACATCTAGCCAAAGATATGCGAGGGACGCATTTGACGGCCCTTCAAAGAAACTAAAAACTCACGTCGTTTGGTTAACAAGGAACCAGACGAAACTAGTGGTGGGTCGAATCACCGGTTACTGTCACCTCAGGAAATATTTACAGACAATAGGTATCCATGGTCTCACGACATGCAGACTATGTAGTGAAGAGGAAGAAACCTCTTTGTACTACCTATATGGATGTGCGGTTCTAACCCGGAACAGGTATACACTATTCGGAGATCTTCATCGTGACGATAATTTATTACAGAAGGACTTAAAAGAAAGCTAATAAACCCTCTTAAAAGGATGATGTTCATGTAACCAAGTAATGGGAGCAGAATAAGCCTAAAGCAGTGCACAAACAGGCACAATCGCCTATCCTGCCTACAACCAACCGGGTGAATAAGGTAGATAATCAAGAGCGACGAGATTTTTTCAAGCCAAAAATTAAGGTACGATGAAGCCTTGGTGCTTTGTGTGAAAATGCATTCTGCATGGCGTAGGCGTAAAATTATGCTCCGCAGCCAATCGTCGAGTGAGAACCTCCTTTTGTGAAGTAGGTTATAAATATTATTATTCTTTGAGACGAATGCATATTCCTGAAGACACCTCATGCAATCGTAAGTAAAAGATCAGAAAATCACTTTAATTTGGCAAGGCTCAAACTGAAAAACAATGATTTCTTAAAAATATATGCTCCGCACTACTGCCACCAAAAAATATTAAAAATGTTACAGAAAAGAAAAGATTTAATGTTTCTTTTTGACTATGGAGAAAAATACAGAAATAGTGAGTATACAGGGCAGAATTAAGCCTGGCCTAAGTGACCTATACCAAATAGTAAACAACATAAGTAATGTCAGCAGTCTGGATATGAAAAATTTAGCTTAGAACTGTCAAAAATAGAAAAAAGACAGAAGCAAAACATTTTTACTATAGAACCAGCCGACTTAGGTAATTAAATAGTCATGATAGTACGTCAAAGCCCTTACTAATACATAAATCATCTGACATTGTGAATACTACGAAGGAAAAAACACAACTCCTACAGGAATAGTTGAGGGTGTGCGTAAGTCCTGCAGAATCCCATCAATAGTGCCGCAGGTCAAGTGTGTAAATGGCTTCCTACGGGAATTAGACGAATCGGAAATCGATACGAAAGCCCTTGAACTGACCTTTGTGTGGTGTCATGTTATATCAATATTCATATTAGGAAATTTATTAATGATAAAAGATGCTGCGAGCGCGTAATATATTAGAAATATATATGAAAATGGATAAGTAGTATCAAGGTATAGGTCAGTCAATAAGTTTTGAAAACGGAAAGGAAACAAGATGAAATAATGAGTCGATATACATTTATTCTTCAGTATAATCCCCCTTAAGCTCAATACATTTTTTTAGCGATTTTCTAATTCATTTACTCCATCTCTGAAGTGGTTTTCCGGAAGGAATTCAAAATACCTATTTACGGATGCTATCACCTCATCATTTGTAGAAATTTTTTGAGGTTTGGGAACAGATAGAAGTAAGACGGAGCCAGATCTGGCAAATAGGGTGGATATTCCAACAATTCGTACTTTAACCCATCCATTTTGCCGTTGCCAATGATGAAAGACGATTTTCTTCTTCTGCAAACCGGGTGTTTTCTCATGAGTTTTCTTATCCAGCTGGTCCAAAAGGTTGCAATAATACTCCTCCTCCTGTCATTATTTTACCGGTTTGAAGGTAATCAATTAACAAAATTTCTGGAATTAGGCATCAGAAAACTGATGCCATAATTTTTTTGGACGACTTTGACCACTTTCGCTGCTGAACGACCGAGCTTAGTCCACTGTGCGGTTTGTTGTCGCAGTTCAGGATCATACTGGTAAACCCAAGTCTTATCCATAGTTACAAATAGATGCACAAAATCAGTTTTATTCTTTGTGAAATCAGCCAAATGTTTCTCTGGAGTGCGATTTTGTTCCAAATGTGGCACCCATCTTTTGAATAGCTTTCTCATACCAAAAACATTACTTAAAATTTCATGTACTGATCCATGTGAGATGCTTATAGCTTCAGCTAAATCATCCACGGTTAGTCGATGGTCTTCCATTATCATATCTTGTGCTTGCACAACGGTTACTCCAGTTGTTGCAGTTTTAGGACGCCTTGAACGTAGATCATCATTGACGCTTGTACGACCACGTTTAAACTCTAGAGTCCATCTATGAACAATCGTAAATGAAGAAGCAGACTCCTTTAACAATTTCACTAACTCTGCATGGATTTCAGTTGCCGATAAACCTTCCAAAATATAGAATTTTACCCCTGCCCCTGATTTTTTCCATTTTCAAAAAATACTAAAACACGTCTACTTTAACCAGCTGATAAACAATGAATGACTTGACAGATCG